>OZ024708.1:21381011-21981011 GCA_964016945.1 Microplitis deprimator
GTTTCATTGTTAATGTAAATAAAAACATGAACAATAATGTACTCAAGAACTAACAATAATATATTAAAACTATTTGCCAGGATACAATAATTATTTATATCACTCACCGTGCCAACCGTGTAAGATTTTTTTTTGGTCTGTCGCGGTCACTGAGATAATTTGAATTATTGTTATTTGTTTCATTGTTAATGTAAATGAAAACATCAACGATAATGTTTTAAAGAACTAACAATAATTTATTTAAACTATTTTCGACAATCAAGTAATTATTTAAATCACTCACCGTGCCGACCGTGTGAGATTTTCCCTGGTCTGTTGCGGTCGCTTAGATAATTTAAATTATTGTTATTTGTTTCATTGTTAATGTAAATAAAAACATGAACAATAATGTACTAAAGAACTAACAATAATATATTAAAACTATTCGCCAGGATACAATAATTATTTAAATCACTCACCGTGCCGACCGTGTGAGATTTTCCCTGGTCTGTTGCGGTCGCTTAGATAATTTAAATTATTGTTATTTGTTTCATTGTTAATGTAGAAAAACATGAACAATAATGTACTCAAGAACTAACAATAATATATTAAAACTATTTGCCAGGATACAATAATTATTTATATCACTCACCGTGCCAACCGTGTAAGATTTTTTTTTTGGTCTGTCGCGGTCACTGAGATAATTTAAATTATTGTTATTTGTTTCATTGTTAATGTAAATGAAAACATCAACGATAATGTCTTAAAGAACTAACAATAATTTATTTAAACTATTTTCGACAATCAAGTAATTATTTAAATCACTCACCGTGCCGACCGTGTGAGATTTTCCCTGGTCTGTTGCGGTCGCTTAGATAATTTAAATTATTGTTATTTGTTTCATTGTTAATGTAAATAAAAACATGAACAATAATGTACTAAAGAACTAACAATAATATATTAAAACTATTCGCCAGGATACAATAATTATTTATATCACTCACCGTGCCAACCGTGTAAGATTTTTTCTGGTCTGTCGCGGTCACTGAGATAATTTATATTAATGTTATTTGTTTTATTGTAAATATAAATAAAAACACCAACATCAATGTTTTAAAGAACTATCAATAATTTATTTAAACCATTTGCCAGAAAACAATAATATTTTAAATCAGTCTCCGTGCCGACCGTGTGATATGTTTCTTGGTCTGTAGTGGTCAATTATATAATTGAAATTAATGTTATTTGTTTTATTGTGAATATAAATAAAAACACCAAGAATAATGTTTTAAAGACCTAACAATAATTTATTTAAACTATTTTCGACAATCAAGTAATTATTTAAATCACTCACCGTGCCGACCGTGTGAGATTTTCCCTGGTCTGTTGCGGTCGCTTAGATAATTTAAATTATTGTTATTTGTTTCATTGTTAATGTAAATAAAAACATGAACAATAATGTACTAAAGAACTAACAATAATATATTAAAACTATTCGCCAGGATACAATAATTATTTATATCACTCACCGTGCCAACCGTGTAAGATTTTTTTTTGGTCTGTCGCGGTCACTGAGATAATTTAAATTATTGTTATTTGTTTCATTGTTAATGTAAATGAAAACATTAACGATAATGTTTTAAAGAACTAACAATAATTTATTTAAACTATTTTCGACAATCAAGTAATTATTTAAATCACTCACCGTGCCGACCGTGTGAGATTTTCCCTGGTCTGTTGCGGTCGCTTAGATAATTTAAATTATTGTTATTTGTTTCATTGTTAATGTAAATAAAAACATGAACAATAATGTACTAAAGAACTAACAATAATATATTAAAACTATTCGCCAGGATACAATAATTATTTATATCACTCACCGTGCCAACCGTGTGAGATTTTTTCTAGTCTGTCGCGGTCACTTAGATAATTTAAATTAATGTTATTTTTTTATTGTTAATGTAAATAAAAACATCAACAATAATGTTCTGTAGTACTAACAATAATTTATTTAAACTATTTTCGCCGATAAATAATTATCTAAATTACTTACCGTGCCGCCTGTGTGAGACTTTTTTAGCTTTCTTACGGTCTAACAAGAACGTAGTCCTTCAGTTACTGTTTTCTACTAATAAAATAATAATTAATAGCAATACTGTCATATAAGACTAAGAATTATCTATAAACAGCAATTTTTACTCTGCAATCATTATTTCAATTGCATACCGTGCCGCCCGTGTCAGACTATTCTAGCCGTCTTATTGTCTATACGGAATCTGATTCTTAAGTATTTTGTTTTTAATTATATAAAAAAAAATCAATTACAATAAGGTCATACGAGACTAAGTGTTGTTCACTAAAATTAATTATTACACTGCAATCAATATTTAAATTTCTTACCGTGCCGCCCGTGTCATTCGGTTTGTAGATTTCAAATTTTCGCTATATTTGAAATTAGCCGCGTTATCTTGCTATTTCCGTTTTGATTTAAAATTCTCAATTTCTTTTTTACTGATATTTTTTTTACAGAGTACCTGGTTATCATCCGCTCCCAATAATTTTAGTTCTCCCTATCGTAGCGCCAGCTTTATCACTAGTTCCCTATTTCTAGTTTTTCGGCAAAACTGTACCGACCCCTATTCTCCATGCTCTTGATCTTGAGATAATTTTTTTCTAATTTACTGCACGTCGATAAAGACAATGGCCGATGATACGTATTTTAAATACTTATAGTATAGAGTTGTTTTCTATCTACTGTTTTATTTGTTTACATTATGAAATTATAATCAAGATGATTGTAAAATAAATAATATTATTTTTAAAAATGTTTTTATATTTTCATAAAGGGATTTTTTATGAATTTAATACTTGTTGGTATCGATGTATAAATATATAAAATAGTATATTGTTATTTTTTGAGGTTACGGAGGTAAGATTTAAATTTATTAAAACAATAATAATGATGGTTATTTAAATTAAAGTTTGACGTTGACAGAAGAATATTGTTTTTGTAGATTTAAAAATAAATATAAGGATCATTGAAATGGCTGGTCAGCAACCGTCTTTTCCATCGGGTTTTCCGGCAAACCAACAGCAAGCGATGATTAATCAATTTGGTGGGGGTCAAATGGTACCAGAGTTGATGGGCCCTCAGCAAGGAGGCATGCCAGCAGGTTTAGTTAATCCCCAACAGTTTGGAGGAAATGTTGGTGGTAACGTTGGTGGCGTTGGCCCAAATCCAATGGGTATTCCAACAGCTCAGCAAGTTATGACCCAACAGCGCCAACAACTGGCCCAACAGACCCTCATGCAGCAGCAGCTCCAACAAATGCAGCAGCAACAAATGCAAATGCAGCAGCAGCAACAACAGACAGCCCATGCCCTTCAGAGCAGCCAAGCTGCTAATCAGGTACAGACACCTCAGACTCCTGTTCCTCAAGTTCAGCCTCAAATTCAACAGCAGCAGCCTCAACCTCCTCAGCAACCGACACAGCAGCAGCCTCAGCAACAGCAACAGCAAAATAAAGAATATAATACTGTTAGTATATGTAAATTAGGACAAGAAACCGTACAGGATATTGTCAGTCGTGCCCTTGAAGTTTTTCAAATTCTAAAAGTTATTCATCCTCCAAATGGTAATTATAGTCGTGGTCAATTTAAGATTCAGTGATGATCTCTGAAGCTGTTTACTGCTAATTATATATTTTTTAGGCACATCACAAAGTGCTACTGCAGCAAATGACAAAAAAATAAAATTACAAGAACAAATAAGAATGAACACTTTACTTTTAAGACGTTTGAGACTGGTATATGATAAATGTAATGAAAATTGTCAGCTGCAGGGTATGGAGTACACGCATATCGAGAGTTTGATACCTTTGAAAGAAGAGTGGGATATGAAGTCTGAGGAAAAGAAAACTTCCGAAGCGTATCGGCTTGCTTGTGAGGAACGTAAAGAATTGATTGAAGTAAGCAGTCTACTTATTTATTCTCATATTATTTAAGTAACACAATTAATATAACCCAAGTAGCACATGACCTTGGGACATCTGCGAGATACAAGTTTTGACTTATCCATAAGACACCAAAATGTAGACAAAGGGATCAGAAATTTTTGTCACCGAATAAAAATCTGCTTAAGACTTGACAGAAGTGACGACAAAAATTAAATTACAAATAAGTCATCTGCAGGATTTTTTAATTGAAAAGACTTTTGTAGGACGAGAAAAAGACCACAAATTTTCCATGACTGTCAGGACCAACATCTGTACGTCTTATTTACATAAAAAAAATGGCATCTTAAAGTTGTCTCTGTGCTACTTGGGAACTGTAAATAATTTTATTTACACGAGTGTTTAAATTTTTTAGCAAGTAACGGCTAAAAACCGCCACCTCAAAGAAATAATAGATCATCTGAGACGAATTATTTCCGAAATAAACACCATGTTACATATGCGAAGATCATAAAAGTAAATTTTATACGTACATATAACTTAAAATAAATTATTTTATATAATTGATAAGTAAATAAATGAATAAAATATTGTTATTGTATCTTCATGGTGCTTTTATATTATTTATTGTGAAACTTATGACGTCTGTTGCTCGAAGAATAGCTTCCGGGACAACTCCCAATGGCGTTTTCAAATTGTGGACGAACAATTCAAGACAATCTACATCGCAGCCACGAAATTCTCCAGATACATGTGAGTTCTCGTAGAGATAAAAATTTGCTTTAGCTCCTGAAATTATTTTACTAATTAAATTTTTAATTTATTGAATAAATTGTCATCCTAAAGTTAACAGACAATTAACAAATTTCGGATTTTTTTTTCAACAAATTAATTACTGAAAAAAAAAACTAAAAATACGCACATGTAGAAAATTATAAAAACTATGGGGGAAAATTTTTAAATAGTTTTTTTTTATAATTTATCGTTTTGAAAGAAATCCAAAAATTATTAGACCGGCTAATTTCAGTATCAAATAAATTTATAAGAAAAATAAATAATAATTATATTTACCAATAACTCCATTCATAAATCGTAAATATCGTTCACGTAAAAAGGCTCGAGCTTCTTGCATTTCCGGTTTTGAAAATTCCGGTTCTGTAACTCCTGACAGATCTTGGATCTCATGGGGTTTAAAATCTTCACTAAACATTATTGCCTATTTGTTTATTTTTTTATAAACAATTTGAGTATTAAATCACGTGTTGACAGGAAAATTTTCGTATGTGCTGTAGATATTTTGATAAAGAGGGAGTTACTGTCGCTAAGCTCCGAAAAAATTTCAAATCATCCCCAAAGTAAATGAAAGTAAATTACAACTGACAGTGATAGATAATTATAGAATTATTTTATAAATATTTTTGGAGTTGATTTTTTATTTAAATAAAAAAATAATTAAATTTCTATATATTTAAACTTGAGTATTTATTACCGCGTGCTGATAATAACGATAGCTGATGATACTCTTGAGAAAATTATACAAAAATATTTTTACGCTGGCATATAAAATTTTTGAGTACTAGATACTGGTATTTTTATAAAAATATATTGACCTTATGAACAAAATATTTAAATTTGTTTTCAAAAAAATAAATTATTTTATTTTAATCATATTTTATTTTATTAATTAAATGTACATATATATTTATTTTTGAAAATAATTTATTTTAAATAAATAAATTCATTAAAATTAATCCTAAGATCGCCGCATATGCAACATTATATTTACTTCCGATATAATTAGTCGTATGTGATCGATTATTTCTTTCAGATGACGGTTTTTGACAGTTACTTGCTGAAATAATTATTAAGAAATCGATTTATCATTTTACAATAATAATAATAATAATGATAATAAATTATTTACCTCAATTAATTCGTTGCGTTCCTCACAAGCGTGTCGATACGCTTCGGATGTTTTCTTTTCCTCCGACTTCATGTCCCATTCTTCTTTCAATGGAATCAAACTCTCGATATGTGTGTACTCCATACCCTGTAATTGACAATTTTCATTACACGCATTGTATACCATTCTGAGACGTTTAAAAAGTAAAGCATTGGCTTGTAGCTGATTCAGCATCTTCTTTTGTCTCTCATTTGCTACAGTAGCTCCTTGCTGAGTACCTAAAATAAAAATATAAGTGATAAATACTCTAAAGTATAAGGAATAAACAGCGAAATATAATAACAATTACCGTTGGGAGGTTGAATAGTTTTAAGAATCTGAAAAACTTCGAGTGTTCGATTGACAATATCATGAACCATGTCTTGGCCTACTTTACATAAAGTAGCGGTATTAAATTGTTGCTTTTGCTGAGGCTGCTGCTGTGCCGGTTGCTGAGGAGGTTGAGGCTGCTGCTGTTGAATTTGCGGCTGAACTTGAGGAACAGGAGTCTGAGGTGTCTGTACCTGATTAGCAGCTTGGCTGCTCTGAGGGACATGGGCTGTCTGTTGTTGCTGCTGCTGCATTTGCATTTGTTGCTGCTGCATTTGTTGAAGCTGCTGCTGCATGAGGGTCTGTTGGGCCAGCTGTTGGCGCTGTTGGGTCATAACTTGCTGAGCTGTTGGAATACCCATTGGATTTGGGCCAACGCCACCAACGTTACCACCAACATTTCCTCCAAACTGTTGGGGATTAACTAAACCTGCTGGCATGCCTCCTTGCTGAGGGCCCATCAACTCTGGTACCATTTGACCCCCACCAAATTGATTAATCATTGCTTGCTGTTGGTTTGCCGGAAAACCCGATGGAAAAGACGGTTGCTGACCAGCCATTTCAATGATCCTTATATTTATTTTTTAAATCTACAAAAACAATATTCTTCTGTCAACGTCAAACTTTAATTTAAATAACCATCATTATTATTGTTTTAATAAATTTAAAATCTTACCTCCGTAACCTCAAAAAATGACAATTTACTATTTTATATATTTACAAATTGATACCTACAAGTAGTAAATCGATAGAAAACCATTTATGCAGTTTTAAAAATATGTAAAAAAACATTTACTAATTTCATATACATAATACTTAAAAAATGTAAACAAAATGTCAGCTACTGAATTTGTACACAAAAGTCTTAAACAATATATATACATACAATGCACGTGTTTCACGTGCTGGCGTCCAAGAGGGACTCGCGGGTGTAAATAAAATGCGCAAGTCGCGTGCGCACACTGAAATTCTATACAAATGGCGCGCTCATTTAATCTATTGAAATAATCCCAAGAAAAACACACTTGGTTACTGCAAAATATTTTTTCAAGTATTTATTCACCAGTAGAACTTTCCCTCCACTAATAAATTTCATAAATTTAAAATTAAAAAATATTTTTCTCCAAACAGCGTCCAGTGACATCAATTCGATTAATAAATCAATAGACGTCAAAAAATTCAAAAGTCATTTATTCAAACCCATAAAAAAATCAATCAGTTACACGCACATATATATCGCACACGTAACTACTCCCATTCATTCGTAATTATCTAGAAATTTTATATATCTCGGCTCCAATGTCTCAATGCTTCTCAAGAATGTAAGATCAGCTGGTTCTTTGCTGTGTCCTCCATACACCCACTACGCAAATTTCGAAATCATAAACGCGCGTTATAAATATTACCAGTACCGTTACATCACAAACATTAAATACCACAATAATTACACAAATAACACTCAAGGATTAACTTAAAAGGTAAATTTTTACTCCACTTAAAATACTTTCCCCCTGATAGAATTAAAATTAATTTTATATCTTATTTTTTATTTATCATATAGTAATACACGCCTAGTATTTAAAAGTCAACAAGGGATACAACAAACACGATGATCAGAGGTTCGACATCTAATTTTAGTTTCTGTTTTGCCTCGACAACGAGTAGATGTGCGTGCCAACGAATCCATCGTAAACCACCTTGATGATAGACTCCAGCTTTCCAGTGACACACTATTCTAGGTCTGTACTTATAAATTTTTTTTTTATCATCATCAATGACTACATCCTTGTACTTAAATTTTTCATCTCCAATTTACAATTTTACTTACTACTCATTAAATAATTTGTATTATTTAAAATTCATTTATTTTTAGGATGACAATCGGAAAGTTTTTCAACGATCTCTATAAAGTAAAAGACGATGAGACTTTTATTAAGCAGTTCAACGATTATTCTAAATCCGGTAACAGACACAAGATGATCGAAATGATTATGCAATTACAACAGGTGTCTGGTTTAAAAATTACTCCAATGTTTGCCGGGAAAAATAACGAAAAAGCTCGGCAATTATTTGAGGATATAAATTTTTTAGAGAAAGAAACAGCCAAGGAAACAGTTGCTGGTAAAATAAATCAACTGACTCGGGCACTCTTTGCCGTTGAAAGTAACAATTTATGGCCCATGGGCATTGAAATTGTTTTGTCTCGAGCTCGACACGCATTTAGTGTTGGGTTGTACCAAAAGTGTTGTAAAGACTGTGATTATGCGATCCAATTACTTGATAATATAAAAATATCTTGTGAAAATGAGCTCGATAATTATAAAAAAATGTCTAGTATACTTAGGAGTCAGGCTAAAAAATTAATTAGTAAAAATAGTAATGAATTTGATAACAATAATAATAATAATAATTTATTAGTGAAGATTGAAGTTGAAGGAAAGCGCAATAAAAAATTGTTAAGCTGCAGCGATGCTGTGACTTTTTCTCATAATTCTGTTCGCGGGAGACATTTAGTTGCTACAAGAAATATAAAAGCGGGAAGTGTCGTTATCATTGACAAACCTTTTGCCTTTAGTACTGATAAACAAGCTGTCGGTACCAATTGTCTTCATTGCCATGTGTCTTTTTCATTAGAATACAAGATAAAGATACCCTGTGCCAATTGCCAGACAGTTAGTACACTTGTTAATAAGTATTTGAATTTTTTAAAATAAATAAGTAATTAAATTTTCTTGTTTTACACAACAGGTTTCTTTCTGTAGCGAAAAATGCCGACGAGAAGCGTGGGATAGTTATCACAAATATGAATGCATGATATTCGATATTTTTATTGAAAACTTTGATTCAAACAGACAGCGCTCGCATCTTTTATTAGCGTACCGCGCTACTGTTATCAAAGCAATAAACAAGGAATTGAATACTTTGGATAAAGAATTTATGGATTTCCACAAAGAAAAAAATGAAGATGATAGAAATGAGTTTATTAAAAGCGACATAAATGTATATGACCCGTTGGATTATAAGACAGTTTATTTATTGGAGACTCATTGCAAAAAATCTGATTGTCAGCTTAATTTAGCTCGTGGTATAAAAGCTGTTTATTTGGCTAAATGTCTTGAGTTTGTTTTTGAAGAATTTGGAATTAATGAGAGTCTTGGAGTAGAGGAAATAAAAATTCTGGCAGTGGGAATTATGCGACATATGCAAGCAATCGACTGTAATGCTTATGAAATTGTTGAAAATATTCGGGATGAAGAAACAAAGACATGGGAACCAATAAATATTGGGGGCGCTATTTATACGACTGTTAGTCTTGTTAATCACAGTTGCTATCCAAATGTAGTCCGACACTCTTATCCTGGCGGTAATTTGAATATTTGAATATCTTGTACTGAAATGTTTGATAATTTTTCTAAACTTGGGAATTAATTTCAGGTAAAGTTGCAGTACGTGCGCTGAGATTTATAGAAAAAGGATCTGAAATTCTTGATTGCTATGGGCCACATTTTATAAGTGATAAATTACTGTCACGTCAGAAATATCTGTCTGATAAATATTATTTTATTTGTTCATGTGATGCGTGTAAGAATGATTGGAAATTGCCTACGGGTGAAACAATATTCCGATGCTTGTGTGGATCTAAAATAGATCACAAGCAGTCACGCTGCACACGCGTGTCCTGTTCACGTAAAGCTGACGTCAAAAAATCAAATGGTCAGTTGATTAAATCAACTAAAAAACGTGTCAGCGCGATTACTAAAATGTACGACGGAAATTACGTCCAAGCATTACCCTTATTATTAGAACACTCTGGGTTTGTTGATAAGAATTTAATGCCGCCCAACATTGAAGCCGTTAAAACACAGCAATCGATAATACAATGCTTCAATAGCATGGCTAATGTAAGTAAAAACTTTTCGAGTTTTCTTTACTAATTTAAATTTCAAAATTGTTGAAATAAATTTTTTATTATTAATTATGACAAAAATAAAGTAATTAATTAATGCATTGAAACATTGCCTGTTTTTTTTATTTTTAATTAATTTACAGTAAAATAATTAAACTAAAATATTTATTCCAAGGAAATTTATATATTTTTTTTTGAAGGAAAAATTATTTTATTGTCTTTAAAGTGCAAGTGAATAACCAATTATCACAACAGTTCTTATATCTAATATATTTGCTAATTAATAGCGCAGTGATATTTTTAACTTACTGACAGAAAAAAATTTTGATAATTTTCTTCTGTCTATAATTTTGATTATTTATATAAACACAAATTTCAGCTTAAATATATGAATAATTAAAATATATGAATATAAATACATGAATTTTTTTAAATGGGAAACAATTAATAAATAATTAATTTTTTTTTAATCTCTCGTATACTACTCCTGTAAAATTTTAAAAAGATCTAACAACTAATTAACATAAAGTATTTATCAATCGATATAAATATATTACAATTAAAAAAATTGATTACTAACAAAAAAATTAAATTGCGCAGTACAAGAAAAAAAATGAATAAACTTTAGTTTAACTTCTGTTCCTTTATTCTGATGTTAATATTGATGTAGATGAATAAATTGCAGTTATAATTTTCCCGGTGATTTAAAATACTGGAAAAGAGGTTTTACTTATTTTTAATACATTTATTATTCAAACACTTGTTCACTTTCCAATAAGGCATTTACGCAGCAATTAAATTATATACATCATTTAATAACTTTAAATCCTTTCATATTTTTGTAGATATCATAGTGTTCTTTATCACTGCATTCACTTATAATATATATTTTATATTTTTTATTTTAATAATTAAACACCCATTTAAACATTTTAAATTTATTTTTTAAAGATGGTATACAAACAACAAGTTGTGCGAATTTTTAACGTATCAAAGATACTTGCGGCATAGTTTTTGCGCAAACGAATGCTTACAATAAATATATCAACATCAGTGCTTAGTATATATATATATATATATATATATATATATTTTCCAACAGACACTTAAATAAATATAAAATTGTTTATCTTATTTAATAAAAAAAATGATATATAAATTTAAAAAATTTATAAAATAAAAATTTGTTTAAAAAAAATGATTATTATTTTAAAGCACTGAGTTTGATATATACAAGACACCTCGTTGAATTTCATGGAAAGTGTAGATAAAAATGTTGGTTGCATTAAAAAATTATTTATTTTATTTTGTCGTCATAGCCAGACCTATAATAATATTATTTATATTAATGAAGAAAAAAGTTGTTATTAAATTTTTAATGCTATACAATATATTTATATAAATATAATTAAAATATACTTACCTCATCATTATTTATCACTAGTCAGACATGTTCACCGTCACTAGTACTACTTGTACTTGTTATTCCTTCACTTTTACCCGCAGTTGTTTGTTGCTGCCTATTAACTTCTTGGTTTTCCCGTTCTCTTTCACGTGCAGCTTTTCTTTCACGCAAAAGTTCCATTCTTCGAGCGCGATGAAGACTTCCTGAAGGAAATGTCGAGTCTTCAACAGCTGCCGCGGCCGCTGCTGTCGCTCCACGTTCAACTACCGTCTAATAAATAAATAAATACATTTAAAAATAATTAATTAATAATTTTAAAAAAAAGTGCAAACCTTGAGAATAAAACTAGCGGATGAATTTTTAGCATTGGGACTCTGCGCACCCCAATTATGGCCATGGGTACTGAAATAACCCCCCATCTTGGGTTTAATATGACGATTATGCATTTCCATATGAACTATTTTCATAAACTCAATTTGTGCCGCCAGTTTTTGAATTTCTTCTTTAAGCTCTTCGTTCTCTTGATACAAATCAGTTGTTTCCTCAGCGACAAGGCCGCGTATTCCATTCAAGGAAAAGCTGGCCGTGATACCACGAGCACGAGCACGACTGTCCCACTGGTCACCGTGACCTCGTAAAACTCGTAATACCTACACAAGCATATATATAAATATATATACAACTAAACTCCATTATCAATGACAAGCTCATTAAAATTTCTCTTAACTCTATTTACTGCACACTACTTTTGTCACGCGACTTGTGATAAAATTTATTTTTAAATTATCATACAAGCTAAATTAAACATAGCAACAGTTTTAAATACCTTCGGCCCAAATACGAGGCCAACGGTCACCGTTGTCGATAATTGGGTCCGTAAAAAACCCAGGGTGTACTTAATATCCGGCCCAGCATGCGGAAATATAAAAAGGCTGCAATGAAAATAAATTATTAAATACAGTAAATAATAAAAATTAAAAAAAAATTAATTAATTACTCACTGGATTGCTATCATTGTTGTATTTACACCAGCAATATTATAAATAGCATAGCTAATTAATCTCGCTTCATTGAATAAGCTCTCGGCATTGCGCACATTGTAGCATACCCTTATGCCCCACGCGAGAAATAAAATTTCTCCTGCATAATTAAATTTAAAAAAAAATTATAATCCCCAGTTTATTATTTTTTTTTTTAAATATTTTATTAAATACAAACCGATAGCAAGACTGTGATCCCACCAATTATACTCGCATTGATTAAACTCAAGGCCTTGACTATCGGCAATAACATGAGCATCAGGCGGTGCACTGAGTGTCCAAGTGCTCAAATAAATGATCATAACCAGCAGAATAGGTATCATCCACTGCAGTAGCTGCTTGTCTGTGAGCTTAACTTTGTGAGCACTCTTGACGCGATACGTCAATGATACTCGCCAGGTTTTCATTAGAAGAGCTGTGTAGGATATACAGAACCCAAGATGTCTTGTCCACTTGGTTGCTATACAAGAGTAGACGTCAAGTACAGGAAATATTGCAGCCATCTATAAATACCAGTAAAGCCCAAGTACTTTCTACTTAACTCTTAAATTAAGTGATCAATAAATTAAATTGTCAAACTAATTCAATTAATTTATCATTATCACGCCTTCGGTAATCATAATATTTAATGCTCTCTTTATTAATAATTAACAAGTGGCAATGATAGAAAAATTAATGCTGATATTTATTATTAAAATAGCACTTGAGGTTGAACATAATAACAATAACTTACTTCTAAGTACATTATTGCACAGCCAAGTAGAGTTATGGATAGAAAAATAGGGGATGCAACCTTGAAGACTTTGAGCTTGCGATGTTTGTAGACGTAGAATATTAAAAGGACGGCGCCGCACGAACAAAATATCGAAAATGTCAGCAAAGTTATTCTGAAATAAATAATTTTTATAATAATTATTCATAATAAACTTAAATAAATAATTAATTAAAATGAATGAATACCTGAATGGCCAATGATAAGTAGCTAGACAAGGTTCTGGACCTTTACAAGTAACACAACCGACAGCACATCTAGTGCATCTAAACATTTTATCATACAAATCACTTTTATTCATCTGCATTTCTCTCCACGCAGCTTTAAATTTGAATAAAAAATACATTGTTTTAGATGACAAAAAAAAAGTGAGGTAATTAAAATATTTAACGAGTAATTAAAAAGACTGAGGGACTCGAGGATCTCTTCGCTGTATAATTAACGTTGAAAGGTGGGAGAGATGTCTTGGGGTGTATGTGATATATACATATATTGTGTGTATAAATAGAAGAATGAAGAGGTATAATGTAAGGGTGCGGCGCATACCTTCTACGAGCACTCCGTCGAAAGCTGCGGGTTCTCTGGCAGCGGCACTTGAAAGATCGAGGCTGTAAAAGCCGTCACGACATCTGCATACGTAGGCACCTTTTACCCAACCGGGTGCTATGGGTGATACGCTGATCTCGGCACTTCTGTGGCTGGATGGTCCTCTGTACTCGCACTGTAAATCCCTCGGTATAATTATTCATTAGTCCCTACTATATTCATCATCATGAATTTTAAATTAACATATACATTATATACTATATATATACATATAACTTTTGACACAATTATGTCTAATTAATCTTGATTATGTTTACTTGCGTGGTATCGTTGTGACACTTGTGTGAGCCTCTAAATGATTCTATTTGATTATCATGAGCTGGCGCGGAAGCAGAAGCATCTGAACGTTGATGTGTTGAAGTTGAAGTTGAAGTTGAAGATGAAGATGAAGATGAAGAAGAAGAAGAAGATGATGATCGAGTTAGAGATGAGTCAGCAGCAAAACTGGCTGAAGATGATACATCTCCATCGCACTGGTTAACTTCCAGCCCGCTGATGTCGATATCCACACTTAAAAAGTCACGAATGCTGCAATAATCGATCGCGATTATTCAGTATGGTATACGACGACGACGCGTCTGTAAAAAGTTTTTAATAATATTCACTTTACAAAGTTTTGTATTGTATTTTGTTTTTGTTTTTTTCTTTTATAACTTATCTTGGCTTTTTGTATTTAAAATCAATACTTACAACAATACTATAATACTTTAAGTAAACAATTTTTTTTCTTAGCATAAATGTAAATGTAAGCTTTATATAAATATATATATTTAAAAAGTGTAGTAGGTTAATTAAAACAAATTACCCGTTTCGCGTATCTGATTGTCGTACATAAACGCTGTATGATATTATCCACTGATGAGTTTTGCAAGATAAATATGGCAGCGTCCACCAGCCCATGTATGATTCTATTGGAGCTGATAATACGAATTTAGGAGATCTATATAAATAAAATAAATTAAGCTGTGAAATTGGTTTTGTTTATGGGAAAATTATGTAAAGGACGGATGGAAAGAGAAATCAGCACGTGCGCTCAAGGGAATGTGGGTGTGGGTGTGGGAAAGGTTTCATTATCTATGTATCTGTGTACATATACATATGTGGTGTGGGGTAAGAGAAAAATAAAGTATTGAAGAACCTCAATTGCGATGTAGAGCCTCCGGCATTCTCGAACCAAGGGAGTCCTGGATGCGGTCGATATCCCGCGCGCAGGGTGTCGCTTTCAAGTTTTATTGGCTCACCTATACTACTTGGCGTACGTTTTAGCCATGTTTCCGAGATAACAATATCCGTTGATGCATTCAGAACGACAACTCTCGTAGCAATTGCATTGTTGACCGACAATAAAAGTGATCGGGCCATGGCGTTCAATAGTCCTGCTGATTTGAATTATCAATCAATAGGTCATTTATTCGTATATAAATAAATTTATTTGCTGCTTGATATAAATCTTACGTGGATGATTGTTTGACCCAAGAGTCTGTAACATCGTAGCAGCCATATCTATCTTCTGTCTGGCTGCATCAAAACGTCTTGGATCCAATGCCGCCCCAGTTGGTAGTGATTTGTAACCGGCAGTCGACGCACAATCCTCCCCGAGCGAATTCGATGACGCTGCTTCAATAATATCCAGGGCTTCTTCCACTTCGGCCTTTTCACATAAAAAACATCATAAAAGTAAATAAATAAATGAACAGTCGAGTAAATAAATATAACGCATGATTAAATAAATAAATTTATATCCAGAACTCGGATGTTAAATCAATTATACGAAATTTGAATACCAAATGGTAAATATTATAAATCAGAGAGCGGATTCTGCTGTAAATAATTTATTGCCAATTGTATTGGACAAACTCACGCAAATTCAGGTTTAAATATTTTATTTTGAATAATTAATTATGGAAAAATAAAAAATGCGCAATTACTGACTTGGCGCTCTAGGAGTACGAGAAAATTTTTTACTGAAAATTAGTTTTTTTAGGAAATTATGTGAGGGCCCAAGTTTTATAAAGATAATAAAACTTTATCACAAAAATTTTTATCTGTTATACGAACAGTTTATAGCAGAAAACGGCTTTGGGCGAAAAAATTTTCCATTTTCTCAAGAGCCCAAGTTTTAATAATAAAATTAAACTTTGGGTTCGTTTATTAAAAACGAATTTTACTTGCACTGACACGCAGCCTAACGAACAATGACGATTACTCTAGATAAATTTATCAATTAAAAAATTTAATTTGCATATTTATAACTCATCGACTTGATAAAATTTTTTTCAATTTGTAAATGATACAGAAAATGAGCGCTGGCATTTTTTTATTAAGAAATTTTCCTGTGCAAAATATTCAGTTAATTAAAAAAACCCATTTTCAAAAATTGTATTTACTTCTATCAGTGTAATTAAACTATATAATAAAATCAATTAAACGTAATAGTGAGTAAATTGCCTAAAAATAATTTAACCAGTAGTACAGCGTACAATTAGCGCTCTCGTGTTTTAAACTTGAAATGTGCAATGAAATGTTTTTTATTTTTTTAAAGTGATATAGATTAAATTATTAAACCATTACACTGTTTCAAAATTTATATTGAAACAGAGTACATAAAAATATAGGTCAATAAATAAATAAATTTAAAGTTAAAACTATAATCAAGAGCAGTAAAGCATTAACGCGGGGAAGAGAACTAGTTAAAAGATTTACAAGTTGGATTAAATTAATGCTCCGGTAACTCAACGAATGTAATTTTCAACAGGTCGAGTTTGGTGACGAGTCGAGTTCTCAAAAGCTTTTATTTTCTATCCGGAATAAAATGGAAATTGCATTCCATCGACGGAATGCCGGCGGCTAAATAATAAACAATTTTTTATTTATTTTTTTTATCATTCCGTCTCTCATCTTTTGTCTTGATATTTAAAGTAGAAACAATAACTGCTACAATCTCCTCTTTGAGTCTTTCTTTTCTTCACAACAAGATATAGCCGAATGAAGAATATTCTTTTGGTTGTTTTAAATTTTAATTTAGTCTTTGTATTTTGATAATAAAATATGAGCAAACATGTTCGCAAACAATCAGTAAACAAAGTATAAAGTATATGTAGAGCAAAGTGTTTGGTTGAGACAAACAATTATATTTATATTACCTGGCGAATATCAAAGGGTCCGGGATTCCCACGAGACAGAATGGAACTTGCTGTGGGTGGTAGTGATGTAGTTTTGGTTGATGTACTTGCAGCACCCATTGTTGCATGAACATACGTCATGACCGCGATGGTGGTCATCGTGGTCGTGGTCAGATGTAATGCTGTAACGTGCCAGCTTCTGTTGTACTCCATCCCTTTCTCGAAAATTTAAATGTCTGAAACATTTCACGTGTCGTTGTGAATAAATAATTAATTCAACTTACATGTAATTGTTCATTACAGTAAAGAGATCATGCGAATAATAGAGACAGTAGAACGGAACCCATTAGATAAATATTTTTATTTACCTGTCTGTGTTTTTTATCTGGAGATCTTTTAATTAAGAAGGTTGTTTTTTTTTTACTTCGTTTTTAGGTTTCAGAATTTCGAGTTGATTTCTTTATTCTTTTCTAAGTCCCGATATCACGGGAGCCTTTTTCTGGTGTACAAACATAAATTTAACGTTGAGAATTATTAACTCTGACACAAAGCTGGCCGCTTTAAATTTTAGCGCCGTTCGACGTGAACGTGCCTTCGACATTGCTGGGATTTTTTTTTTTATTTCAAACGCCCAAGGGCCTGAGGGAAAATGAGGAGAGATGAAAAAAATCACGGACGTTGTTTGCTCTGATGAAATGAGTTTTTTTTTTGCCTCGACGAGTTTTAATTATTTGGTCATTTAAACTTTTGCATGATTTATTGAAACCTGAAATAAATAAAACTCATTTATTTAAATAAATATAATGATAAATTATAATTAAAATTTTTAAATTAATGATTGCACATAATATTGATTTTTGTTGACCTCTGCCCTCAAATCGTGCTGAAAAATTTAATTAAATACCAAAATAGACTTATTGCGTGGTATAAATTTATATAACTTGTTATTTTATATTTTTTCCTTATATTATTATAGAGCTAACATGTAAAACATAAACAGAACTTACTCTAAACGAGAACAAGACTTTAAAGGAAAAATATTGTGTTTATAAATAAATGTACTTGCGGTTACAATAAAATTCAAAGTTTAAAGCAAAATAAATATTCCAAGCGTTTGTTGAAATAAAAGTATCTCATATTTATAATAAAATATTTCAACAAACCCTCATATATATCTTTTTTTTTTAAATTTTTATGGCATCAAAATAATTGTGCTCCGATGTGTGAAAGTTTAGAAATAAATTTAAAGTAATTTCTGTTGTTAAAAAAAATACCAATTTATATTTAACGTACGGTAGATAAAATATATATAGTAAAAGATGTATATATATGTTTATACAGTATAAAATAGTATGATAGGGTTGTGAAGACATGCCGGAGGGTTTTCGCAGCAATTTCATGAGTCACTTGTCAAAGTATATAAACCCATGAGTAACGAGGGACAAACTTGGATACAGATAATAGACTACATACATTAACAAATCGATTCTTAGACTTAGAATCGTGCTTTTAATAGACATTATACCGACAATAACACCTCGGAAAGTGCTGAAGCTATAGGATAATATTTAAATAACAGGGTAATAAAATAATCATTGGGTTAAAAATACACGTCTATTATAAACTCATTGACTTGCAGTAAGTGAATCGACAGGTGGATTCATAATTCAACCATTATCTGTATTCATTTGAAATATCATCAATCTATCATAACTTTAAACTAATTGATCGAATGTGCGCTGCATTGATATCCGGCACTGGGAAGAATATTTGTCTCCAGTTAATGAAGATAAGGGGGAGAAAAGTAATGAAATAATAATAGAGATATATAAGCGAATAGATATTAAATGTATAACTGAAAAAGTGACAAGTGGGTGGCCAGATATTGTGGGCGAAGCAGGAGCTGATCCAGGAAATATGAGAGGCTCGAGAGAATACGTGGGTCGATCGATGCAGCAACCAACAACCTGCGGCCTATGGGACGAACACAACAAATCCTATCTACTCTTTTGTACTCTTTAACTATTATGTATATTATTTTTATAAATAATATATATACCTACCTGCTGAAGCAGTTATACTATTTTATCAATAATGCATAAATAATAATAATATACCCACAGCGGTAAACTTTTATATTTATAAATGACCCTAAAAAAAACCACTGGTTTTTTTAAATCTCTTAATTATCATTAAATTTATTATTATTATTATTTTTAAAAAACACTTGTGATAAAAATTAATTATATTTTTGTATTTAAAAATTTTAAATCATCATCACAAATAAAAAAGTTTTATTAAATGTGTTTTTTTAAGCTGAACTAATTGTATATTTAAATGCAAATGTGTTTCGCAAGTGTAAAAAAAAAAAAATAAAACGAGCGAATTGTTTATAATATAAAAAAAAGAGAGTTTTAAATTGCCGCAACAATTAGCTTATTTATAATAAATATAAATATGATAAGTGATAACGTACGTATAAACAATAGTGACTAGTGATTGGCATAAATAACGCGGGAAGAGATAAAAAGCAGCCGATATTAAGTCCGAGTGCTCAGTATGACTGTCCGTGAGTAACTGATGGCTGTGCTCTCGTGAAAAACAGTCAGATCCAGAGCACGAGCAGAAGCTTTTTCATCGTCTGTGTGCTGGTACACGGGCACAAGTACTCAGTGTACTGGTGTATAGTTTCTGGTGATGTTGGAGCTTAACGTTTGCGTAGAGCTTTAACTGTAACTGACTACTAGGTAACGATGGTCTTGGGTCTAGGTCTTAAGTGTAGAATCTCACTCCCGATCGCCTGCGCGCGAATATACCAATTCACCCCCATATGATATTCACAACACGTGCATGCTTCAATAATTCAAATGTATGTGTGTGTGGGTGTGCTACGACTTGCTCATGGTACTTGCGCTCATCGCACTAACTTTCAAATATAAAGCTCGATTAATTCCCTCTTATATTATATTACACTATTACAATTCTACAGTTACACACACACACATATATATACATATATAAGTACAAATAATGACAATTTTTAAAACAGAATTTCCTGAAAAATTTCGCTATACATCGGAGTGGCAGATATCAGAACATTTAAATGTAGAACAGTAATTTTCAGAACACAAAATGACCTCAAAAATAACATCACAATACACGTGTCCTAAAAACTGCCTTATTCGTAATATATGTACATATATAAGTATAAATAATAGCAGTTTTCAAGACAGAATGTCCTGAAAAATGCTTCTATACATCAGAGTGGCAGATATCAGGACATTTATATGTACATCGATAGTTTTTAGGACTCAAAATGACATCAAAAATAACATCACAATACACGTGTTCTAAAGACTGCCTTATTCGTAATATATGTATACATATAAGTATAAATAACAGCAGTTTAAGACAAAATTTCCTGAAAAATGCTGCTGTACATTGGAGTAGCAGGACATTTATATGTACAGTAGTAGTTTTCAGGACATGAAATGACCTGATAAATGTCTTATTCGTTATATATATCTATATATCTACTATATACATATATATCTACTATAGTATTTTGTATAAAAGATGATCGATGGCATTGACAAATATTAAACGTGACAATTTACAATTGTCTATTATCGTACAGTGTAATTACAATTCTACATTATTATAAATATAAATATTGATAATTAATGACTAATATGATAATCGATTAAATTACCGATAGCAAATAACTCACGTAACAAAATTTATAATTAAAAGGATTAAGGTAACAAATACTAACATACATTTTCTAGGCATTCCATTCAATATATTAATTCAATTATTTACAATATACATATCCTTTTTATTATTATTATTATAATTAATTAATTAATTTAAAACTAAAATGAATTATAACTTAAATGATTACATAAATAATTTAATTTATTAATTAAATTATTAAATAATTATTTAACGTGTAACTTATTATTTAGACATTAAATTGTTCAATATTGTGATATTTTATTTATTTATTTAACGAAGACTAATTGAACAACCTTGTATTGACAGAAAATTATTAATTTTAAAAACACTCACGCATGACATTTTAAAATTAAAAATAGAGTAAGTATTGTCTGATAAAAATAATCAGATATATCACATAAAATTTACACTAAGTAATTTTTAAATTAATCCACACATATATACACGTATAATTAAATAATAATAATAACAATAAATTTTAATTAATGTAAAGAAATATGGCTACACAATGCATTAAAATGCCTATTAAAATTATATCTGATTATTTTTAATAAACTGACAAAAAAAACTATTAACTGATATCACGTGTGCACAAACATGCAGTGGAGTCTTTAAACCTTTTTTTTTTATATATTATATCTATGTAAGGTAAAAGACCCAGTGCTCGATCAGGGAACTATATAGATATACAAATCCATGAGTAATCGGGCACCCGGAGGAAAATGAACATGAAAAATATACTAATTTTTATTATGCTGTCACCGAAACTTGTAACAGGAAGTTGAGTCGCCAAAAAATTATCATACATTTAAAATTTATTAGTAAATTGCAATGGAAATAATTCGTCTAAAATAGGAATCATATTAAAGAATATAAAATTTTCCGTGGCTCACAATAATAATTACAGTACAGCATAATAATTTTTTGTGACTCGACTTCTTGTTACGTTTGATCGACAGCATAATAAAAATTCTTACATTTTTTATCCGTGTACTAGTTCCCTAATCGAGTACTGGGTTTTTACCTCATAAATATTTTCATTATTTATATTCTATACACCCTCGTAAGACACGCTCGTTAAGTTTTTATTGTAAATTATTATTAATATTAATTTTTAATTTTTTTTTTTCCATGAAAAATATTACAGTGGACTTTTTTTTTAATTAAAACAAAAAATATTTATATAAAATGGGTCCCATGTGTATTGGGCTCGTTTTGTTTACGAGCTTTATTAGAAACAATAGTAGTAAAAGCTCAGCGGGAGGCTATTTTAGATTTTAATCAATATATATATGTAATATATATATACATATATATTACGGCGACGAGATTGTGATGCCGCATGCTCCCTCACCGATCAGTCTTTATTCGAAACACGTGATTGTTATAATCATTATGTACTGTGTTGCATTTTATACGACGTGTTTCTGACAGGTGCATATTAAACATATATATGATGATTATCGATGAAATTTATATTAACATATATATCATAATAATAATAATAAAATTGCTGTGCACATATAATGTATGAAAAAATATTATAAAACCTAACGGTGATTCAAAAATTAACTTTTCCCACAAATATTTTTATAAACAATCATATATTACTTTGTTTCATTTTTTTTTTAAAGTTTTCCCTAACACAAGTGGACATAAACACTAAAATACACGTAATTTATTAAATTATAATTAAAATTTTTTTCTCTTATAAATAATGTGTGACTAATAAGACATAATAATAACATGCTCATAATTAAATCCTTCCTTGGGATTTGATAGATAAAAAGAAAAATAAAAGTTTATTGTTTGTTTACTTTGGTATGGAGTAAAAAAAAAATAATAATGAAGTTAAAGAACGTTTGCGCCGATGGACGATTGTAGGACGCCTATTGTTGAGATAACAAACAGATTGATAAAGTTATTGTATAAATATATCGTCTTTGGGACTGCGACTTGTCTTTATACTATTTTCATTTAATTTATTAAATACCGTAATTATCTATCTGAACTAACTGATTGGACAATAAACGTAATCGCACTTTCCCGCATATTCCTCGATATTTTTTTTGTTTTTTGTTCATATCATTTCCGCCTCCAATGTTGCCGCTCTATTTTTCTCTCGTATAATTTCTCTGACTATTTATAATGAGTCCCGATGCTAATTTTTTTTTTGCTTTTATTGCAGAGAATAGACAAAAACAAGAAGAGACTAATCAAGCGGTGGTAGTTAACATTAATAAATAAAACTTAATGTAAAAAATTAAATACGATGAATTTTTTTTCGCGGAATTATTATGTTTTTTAAAAAATAAAAATTATACGATTGATAAAAAAATAGCACCAGACTCATTACTTAAAAACAATTAAAATTTAAACCGTGTAAATGCAATCAGGTACAGCGGTAGCGTTTTGAAAAGTTGTGGCGTTAAATTATGAAATAATTATTAAATTTTTCTTATTGTCTGTCGGTCTGTTTGTTTGTTAAATCAAAGACTCCATATAATTTTTTTTTCGGAATACTCAGCGGTAGTTAGCGACTATTATTTTTTAAAAACGAAAAGAAAAAATAGTTAAATTATTCAACGACATCACTCTCGTGTTTGTCATTTTCTTTATCTTGATCTATTGACGTCCTATCGTGGTTGGTACGATTCCCGGACGTGCATGTTTTCTCAGCCAGCTCTAGCCATTTTTTTTTATTTTCCAGTACACCTTCCAACAGTGGGTGCAGTTGGTCAGAAAGTAATGCAAATGCCTGGTAAAAAAAAGTAAAAAAAAAATTTATCAAATAAAATTGACGTTATTTTATGTATCTGAAGTCAACAGACAATCAGTAATTTGCAAATTTTTTTCAACAAATCTATCCTATCAAAAAAATGTAAGAATCCATGTAGGAAACCATGGGTATCTGGATTCCCATTTTGACATGGTGTAGATTCTCATGAGAAATCGAGGTAAAAATCCACATGGGATTCCATACGATTCCCATATGAATTTGGCATGGTATGGATTCCTACAGGAACTCATATGGAAATCCATCCGAAATCGCCGTGGGGACCCATATAGGAATCTAAACTGGATTCCCATATGGATTTTTTTGATAGGGTATTGCAATAAAAAAAATGCACATGTAGAAAATTGAAGAAACTACAGGTGCAATTTTTTAAAATATTTTTTTTTTGAATAATTTACTGTTTTTAAAAAAATCCAATAATTATTAGACGTCGGGAAACTTCAGTATCATGTTATTTTTATGTATAATAAATTTTTTTTTTTAATGACTCAATTTAATTTAATACCGACGAGTATTAAAATGATAAAAATAATTTTTATTGATGTAATTTGTGTTACCTCGTAAATAGGAAGACATATGGAATCAATAAAACCAACTTGCATCAACGGTAACTGATCCTCCTTCTCACGGTTCATGATATCCTGAAAATAAATAAATATATAAAATTTTATTAATGTTATTTATTTTATTACTTAACAATAAATATATAATGGCATTAAAAAGTTTGTGAATAATTAAAAATTCAATAAAAAACTAAATTATTTATGTGACGTATTTTAAACTAATTAAATTATCAGTTGTTTTGTTGATAAAACAAATAAATTTAAGACTGAAATTAATTAAAATTTAAATTTCTTCAATCTCTATCACGACAGAGCTTTTCTTAAAAGTTACTAGACACTTAAATAAATTTACAAAAGTTTTGATTAAAAAAAAAAATGATTTAAAAAATATATTTTAATTAACATCCCGTCTTTTCTCATTACAACTTTTATCCTTAAGATAAAGATTTAAAAACTTTTATCCTGATAAAAATTAATGTGATGACCTGGCACAATTTATTATCGATTTATTTTATTTCCCGTACTAAAATACTGTTTACTTGTTTACTCAGACGGACAATTAAATAAATATATATAAAAACGTTTAAATAAATTCTGTAGATAAATTTAAAAAATAATAAACAATAAGAGTATTGAGAGTACTAACAATTGGAGTGATGTTGAGTGTTCGTCGTTCAATGTCACCTTGTTCAAAAAATTCGCTGCTGACTAGTTCTGCGACGCGTTTTTCAATTTCCCATGGCTTTGTTATTGCCGCAAGATCGCACACAGTCATTAGCATCCCGCGGAGCAATTCGCGGTGTTCGACCAACTCCCAGTTGTAGGTGCGATCGTGTGCGATATTAAAAAATGCGGTGCGTTTGCGGAAGTAAACGGCCAAATCCGTTGATAGAATTGCGTCTTCGAGGACTTTAACAACATTTGAGTACTCATCCCGCGAAATATTTGAAAGGATTTGATTGCCATGACTGCTGAGGATCATCAGACATTGATCGAAATGATGGTGTTCCATTGTCGAGGTAGAGTAAAGTTGCGCTAGTGGTGACGAGGCTCTAAAATTAATTAATAAGTCAATTAATTACTGAAGTAATTAAGGAGACATTTATTTTTTTGTGTGTTCAAGATAACGTACTTAATTTGAAATGAATTGTTGGTGCCTCTATGGTCAAGGTCATGACACAGACAAGCAATTATAAGAGCCAAGCACTCGATTTCTCCGAATATCTTCCACCACTGAGTCGCCTTGATAGTAAATAAATAAAATTTAAAAAATTATTTTTAAATTCTGGTATATATAATTATAAAAGGTTACCAGGTCATTGATCTAACTTTCATAAAGTAATTGTTACTAAAAAAAATAATAAATATTGCGTGTTTAAAAATTAGTTACCATTAGAATGGCAAACATCATTTGCGCGACGTTGAAGGCGTGCCGCCAATTGTGATAAGTAACATTACGATAATTTTTCTTAACACTTAATAACCAACGGCAGAGAACATCGTAATCAATGTGGAAACGTTCAACAAAGTCTAGGTCAAGAAACATTCTTAGGCAGGCCGTGAGAGTTTCATCGTCTTCCATTTTTATGTCATCGAACTTGAAATTGTGGAGGTGAAAGTGTGCCGAGGATGGCACCCTTAAGCTCTGAGGGGTCATACATCAATCAATAATTAAATAAATAAAAAATAATGATAATAATAATAATAATAATAATAATAATAATAATAATAATAATAATAATAATAATAATAATAATAATAATAATAATACCTTCAATCTCTGTGCATCTTCAATTGAGGCAGATGCGTGATAGCTTAGAACTTCTAGTGTAACACTTTGCTTTGCCATTGCAGTGATTGCTGTTTCATACCTAGAAATTATTTATTTATTAATTTATTTATTAACAATAGACTTTAAATTATTTATAATTATAATTATAAAAATATTTACATATGTGTATTATGAATTCCCATTCCACAAAAAATAGCAAAAGCTTCGACGAAATTCTCATCATTCTTAGTAAATAAAAGATCTTCAAATTTATTAATAAGCTGAATAACTCCAATTATTTGACCGGATGAATTCTTAATCGGCATGCAAAGAATTGTTTTATGATGGAATCCACCGCCTTCGTCTACCAATGGGTCGAATCGTAAGTCGTCATATGCATTTGGTATGTTTACGGTCTGTAATTAAAATTTATTTAAAAAATATAATTTATTTAATTAAGACAACAATAAATAATTAATAATAATAAATTATTGATGAGTTGTGTACGTCATCCGCCAGCATTTAATAATTTTATTTATCATAATTATTTTAACCATTATTATTATTAATTACTATTTGTTTTTACTGATTGTTATGACGTGTGTATTTAAAAGTGATAAAAAAACACTTAAAGAATATTGATAACAGTATAAAACAAAGGCGTGCAATGTTTTGTTGGTAATAAGTTAAGCTTACCTCGCCTGTGGTCGCGACGTATCCGGTGATGCCGATATTTATGGGAAATCTGCTTTCAAACGGACTGCAACATAAAGATACCAATCGCCAGCGATTCGTTAAATCCGAAATCTATATTTAATATTTATTAATAATACTAGTCTATTCTACCGTAGCGAATTAAATATTTACATTAATATATATATACAATATATAATATATATATAATATATAATATCAATTTTTACGCATTAACTCATAAGAAAATACCATTGACAATTACCTAGTTCGAGAATTCGGATCTTCGGCAGCTAGATCGCTTGCTTCAAAATCAAATACCCGAGAAAAACTTCCTTTTGTTACTTTGTGGACTAAAAGTACCTGAAACAAATATCATCACGTCAAATATAATTCATACCTCGTAGAGGGACGTTCATAAAATATGGTCGCACTTATGGGAGAGAAGGGGGTAAAGCTTACTGGACAACAGAGGTCGGGGGTCTGATTTTTTTAATTTAACTTTTTTGCTACGATAGGACGTCATTCGTTTCATATTTGTAAATATATAAGTATTTCTATGTATATATTGCCGTCTAATGGAGGGAGAGACCTATCATTTGTGACGCAATATTGATAGGGGGATCGCAGAAAATGTGACGTAGAGCGAGGAAGGGGGTGGGGATCTAAAGAGGTAAAATTTTGCATGACGCATTTTATGAACGGCTCCAAGGTGGAAACCGGCCGTGAACGTGAAGAGCACAGGCCATAGGTCTACTGGAAAAATGATTAATAATAAATAATTACCTGTACACGTTGGCATTGAATAAGAGACTGGGTGTGCGTCAAAATTCTAAATACCATATGCTCTATTGTGCTCTGCTCTTCGAAAATCATACGAGCTAAATCCAACAAAACCTGAGACAGAAAAAATAAAAATAACGTAAATAAAAAAACAACTCAGAAACTTGATAAGTATAAAAACAAAGTTCGTTAATCTTTACACAGTTGCCAAAAAAAACAACTGTTATTTGAGTATATCATTAAATATGTACATTAACGCAACTAAACCTCTCACCTGGTTTCTCTTGACCTCTAGCTGACTTTTCTCGTACAGCTGGGCATTCTTCAAGCCGATCCCACAAAATTGGAGATAACTCGAAAATATTTTTTCGTCTTGAGCTGTAAACTGACCCTCGCCGCCCAATTTATTGATAACCTGTGCAACACCTATTACATCACCACTGCAATCCTTTATCGGCATACACAAAAGAGCTTTTGTTCTGTACCCAGTCAGCACATCTATTTTCCGATTGAATCTATCGTCCTGCAATTTAAATAAATATGTATATTTATTAATCAATATTTTCTCTGTATCTCTATTCTGTTACATTGTGAAAAATTACTGGAGTGAACGCGGATTAAATTCGGAGTGAATGCGAAGCGGACCCTCGCGGGTTAAAATGCGGATTTAAATAAAATCCAGACCACTCCGTAGTCACTTCGAATGAAATCCTAATTTTTAAAAGTGTTGATTTATTGTACAAACAATAAAAAATAAAATAATAACCATGTATGCATCTGGAATATTAACAGGCTCGCCGCTTTCCGCAACAAACCCGACGATCCCGGTGCCCCAAGGAATTTTAATCTCGTCATTTTTCTCCATTTCGACGAGTGTTGATTTTGAGCAAACATCAAAGAGTTTCGATACCAGACACCTGCTTCGTGGACGAGTTAATTTTGGAGGACTTAAATTATCCTCCACTGATTCATCGGCGCCTGTACTCTTACTTTTACCAGCCGTCTTATTGTTATTAGTATTATTGGTATTATTGGTATTATGGTTGTCGTTGTTATTTTTATTATTATCATTAGGTTCGCTGCTATTATTATCGGTGTTGTTTTCATTACTGACGATAGAATTTGAGTTATCGGAGCGTTGGGTATTGTCGCCGGCGCACTTTCGCTCGCCCTGGACCAGAAACAAAGATCCCCGATCCGCGTGCAACAGCATGCTGACATTTTGAAGGATTTTATGACACAGTGATCTTACGTCCAGCTCATTACATATATCCTTGACCTACAATAAAATATAAATTTATATACATCAATTAAATTGTTAATTTTATTTAACGCCGTTTCATGAATCTTAAACACTACCGCAATGATTTATACGCGTATCATAAAATTAATCAGTAAATCCAAGAAAAAATATATATACATATACGTCTACATATATAAACTTTTTCTTATCACTTTTTCAGCTTAAAATATAATCCATTAAGATTAATAATCTTAATCTTATTGACTAATATTCATCAATATCAATATCAATATTAATATATTAATACATTGATAAGAATAAAATAAAATAAAATAAATAAAATCACTTAATTTAATTATTTACTTAATACAATTCTTCAATAGGGGAGAGTTAGAGTAAAATGAATGACCCAAATGTCCCAAAGATCTATTTTAATAATTGAGATTAAAAATAAATATTTACCAATTCGAATATAAGATCTCGTTCGTCAAGCTGACGTAGTTCATTCCTAGACTTTCGTTGGGGTCTGACGGCACCACTGGGTCCGCCGCCCTGTTGTCCAGTACCCGGTTGTCCAGGTTCTTCGGTCGCGATACTCAAGAACGTCGGCGTACCGTCAATTGTATTGACAATTGGCTTAAGTAATCCACCACGTTCGAATTCATGTGCTGATATTTTACGTACCGGTGTTGTAGCACCAGAACCACCACCTGGTGACGTAACTGTCGCACAACTGGCATTATTGCAAGCGTTTGAATTTTGGGAGCAATGATTCTGACCATTCGTACCCTCCGTCAGGCAATTTGTTGATGATGTTGCTGACGCTGCATGCATTACTAACCACGCGTCGACAGTATGCCTTGTCACTTTTCTGCGCAATAAAATTTTTCATTCCAGTTAAAAAAATAATAAACATAAAAGTTTAATTAATTATTAATAAAACGAAAATATACATGGATTCATAAATAAATTAAGTAATTAATCACTTAAAATAATACAATATGATGAGTGTTATTTCTTGCTAAATTAATAAAGAAAAATCTCTTAAGAGGGGTCAGAACTTTTTTCTCTATCGCACTCAAGTCGACGAACAGTTTTTTCTTTGTCGCACTTGCGCAGTAAATGAAAACTGTCTAGGTTTTTCTCTTAAAAAAATGAAAACGTTGATTTGAGCCTCGTTCTTGACTTTGCATTTGGAGGATTTGTTTGAGAGAAAAGTTCGGACGAAAATGACTACAGACCTCCTTAAAAGTAAGTCAGGAAGTTGACGATTGTAAGAAATATGTAAGCGACGATAGACACGAGCATTAGATCATCATTTATTATTAATAATTTTAATGAAATAATAAATACCTTAGGACATAATCCTTGACGAAATCCGGATGTTCGTCAAACCAGGATTCCATACTTGCGTACTCGGGATTATATTCGATGGTTGATAGTGAGGAATTTGATACGACGGGCGTTGATCCTGAGCGATGTGTCGGCGATGTATTGTTGGTACTGCCATTGCTGGTAGGTGATTTTTGATGAGGATGATTTTGTTGATCTAGCGCACTTGTCTCGTCTACCATAGTGCGATTTTGTACACTTTGGACAGACGGAATTGGTGTTTCTGCTGTCATCCTCGGTTCTCCAATGCTCCGTAAGTATAGCCCTAAGTAAGAGAAAATAAATATTTTAATTACTGTAATTAGTTGCTTTTTTTAAAAATAAAATAATTTTAATTTGGCAAATTAATACTCAACGCCACGTTAATTTTATTTAGCAACAAACTTTATGTTAAAATTTACCGGAAGTTTTGCTGGCGTATTATTTTACATATTTCTAAATCAACTAATGACTAACTGTGGTTTTTATTATTATTTTCTTTCGAAATTCTTTATTGCCAGGTGTGCTGCTAGTTTATTATTTATTATTATTATTATTATTATTATTATTATTATTATTATTATTTTTCTTTAGATACCGAAGATTAAATTAATCTATTTATTCAAATATTATAATTACTCAAAGGTATTATCCAAATATTATTAAAATTAAACTTCTAATCTTCATAAATATAAACAACTTAAATATTTGTATAGATTAAACTGCATTCCAATTTAATTGGCTAAAAACCCATGAGTAATAATATTTTTTTTTGTTTTTTTTGAAATTAATCAAAATAACAGAATTTAATTGTCAAAATGGAATTCCCGCTAATAATTGAAGCCCATCGCTTAATTGCTGTTGCTTAACTTCTATTTCTATTTTCATGGATAACAAAAAAAGAGACCGCTGCAAAAAAAAAAAAATACTTTTTTTAAATTTAATAAATTAATTGTAGCAGCAAAATTATCGTACGTAATTTTTTTTTAAATTAAAAATCAATTAAAAAAAAATGATGGCAATAAAATAAAATTGTAGATAAATCTGATTGACGGATGTATAAATATCCACATATTTATACATATATGTATCTATATATCTTACGTAATAGCCAGTTCATTCGGAGATAGAGAATTATCAGCAGCACGATTGACCGGTGGATGATTATTAGCAAGTAAACAAATCGAGTAGAGTAATTTTATTATTTATATTTCAAAATAACAACACAAGACATTAAAATTTATTATTACACGTGATTATAAGTATCCCGGATACATTAAAGTTTAAGATTACACGTCAGTCAAAAATGTAAAACATTAAATGAAATATAAGTGATAAAATTTAATCACAATCCTGATGCACATTATTAACATATGTAATATCGTAATATGTAATTGTGACATTGAAGTGTCATTACGCGGGTGGTCCTTCCTGCGAGTATATTTAATAAAACGTCACTCGTAATAAGAACATCCTTATAGCTCGTGTTTAAAAAAAAAATAAAACAAAAAAACCCAAAGCGAATAAAAATAAATAAGCGTAAAAAAAATATAAAATAGATAAGAGTAAGCAAGACAAAAGTTATTCGCGTGTGGTAACGTCCGGCTAGACTGAACTTACGTTTCAGTTTACACGAGGCGTCAGATAACTCAGCACAGCAAAAATTTACAACAGACTGTCTCGTACTAAAAATCGCCGACATGTTAAACTTATTTATTTACCATCATCGTATCGTGTTTTGAGTGACACTCGACTTGATATATTATTACTTTTATTTTTATTATTTATTATTCACCTCAACTGTCATTAATACGCTAAGCTAATTACTAATTACTAATTACTATTAAATTATATACCTTACATTTTATTATTTTTATTTTTATCCTATTCGATATTATTAGATATTGTTAATTTAATATTAACTTTATTATAGTATTTATAATGCCCATCTGTCACGTAACAATGCCATTATAGTGTAATAATAAATTAATTATGCAATGATATCAATAATAAATCAGTTAACGAAATGTCGAAATTACGCTGGAAAAAATCCGGAGTAAATTCGGAGTGGTTACGGATTTCCCCATCAAAAAAATCCATATGGGTTTGCATGGGAACAGGAATCCATATAGAAAAGTATGGATTTATATAAGAATCCACAGGAATAAATATATGAGTGTATAGATTTATATAAAAATCCATGTTCGATACCATGGGTATCTGGATTTCCATATAGGAAACTGTGAATATTTGGATTCTTATGTAGAAACGACATAGGAACTTTTATAAATGAATTTCTATAGGAAATTTATATAGGAATTTGGTTTTGGATACGAGTCCATATGGAAATCCATCCAAAAAGACCATGTGGGAATCTAGACTGGATTCCCATATGAATTTTTTTGAAAAGGTTTATTTAAATTCAAATTCACTCGGGGTTCCGGAGTAAAAAAAAAATCACTCTGCTTACGGAGTTAATAGAGAGTTTAGGAGTTAATTTTACTCCAAGAGGAATAAATAAACAGAAATAAGTCCGCGTTCACTCCGAATTTAATCCACGTTCACTATGAAAATTTTTTACGGTGTAAATTTAAGCAAATAAATACTTACTTGTAACTTTTTAGATATGTAAAAAAAAATGTAATGGAAACTTTTTTACCAGATTGTATTATTAAATTCAAATCATGTAGTCTAAAGTAATTTGTTCCGAAATAAATTTAGTATGATTGGTGAATATTAAATAGGCTGAAAGAAAATAAAGTAAATAAATTTGTTAGAACGGAATTTTTATCTTCTTTGAGGTAAGTCGAAGACTAATACACAAATATAAACTACGGATTAAGACAATTGAAATTTAAGACGCAAGTAAGACAATAAATCCACGTGGTAGATAGTATCACTCTATTATCAACGAGATAAAAGAAAAGAAAAGTTGTTAAAATAATTAAATAAAAAATATAAACAAAGTACTGTTTTGATGATTAAATAACTAGAGAATAATTTTACGTCCAAGGAAAGCGTAGTATGTAGTGTACAAGTACTAGACTTATTATATAAATCATTAGCCAATTAACTAAATAGTTTTTTTTTTTTTATTTTTAATGTCACTAGCCTTACGATAAACTGTAAATGTTATATGGATACTGATAGCTATTGTGACGTCGTAGTATTATTTTATGCAGATATACCTGCTGATTGGTAAGCGAGTTCTGAGAAGTACATTTTAAAAAATAAAAACATAAATTAAAATAAAAAGTATCGCTGTTATCATGACGATATGATTGATAGTTGACAATTGACGCAATTGGCGTGTGACGTCTGTCGAGCCATTCGCGGTATGTAACAATTGTTCGATCAATTTTTAAGATAAAATGGAAAAAGAAAAAAAAAATATACAATTAAGAATTTAAATAAAAGACTGGAAATTATTGTACGGCTACAGCTACATCTACAAACTACTTTATCTATTTTATTAATCACACAAAAATTTACACGACTAACTTTTTTTTTATTCGAAAAATTTTTTAAGCACCCGCACTTGTATTGTTATTTGTTATAACATTTGATATAAATTTTTCCAATGTTAAAAATTTAATGAGTTTATTTTCTGTATTAACTTTAAAGTTAATTACTCTGTAAAAATTATTATTTTTTTAAAATTAAGCAGATAATAAATTCCAAGTGGACGGAAAATTTGTATCAGGAAATAAAATAAATAAAATTGTAAAATAATATTAAATAAAAAAGTTGTAAATAATTTCTAGATATACCGTTTTAGTAGTAATAGCGTCAGAGTAAGACGTCAGCAGTAGCAACAGCACATTTCCACTGGTAGCCAACAAACGTATGCACACTAGACTCAAATTGTACTAAGTAAAGACTTAAAATTAAATGAGGAGGGCCAGAGAAGAGGGAAGTGAAATGAAAAAGAGTGGTACCAAGTTAAGGTATGCTCAACTGTACTTGTGCCTTAACTTTGGCATTTTCCAGTAGTAGCAGCACCACCAGCAGCCAGTTTTATCTATAACCACACACTACACAGTACACAGTACAGACTTAATTCAAGTTCGTGGTTAAACTTACACACATATCAAAACTAAACTAAAACTTGTACAGCTGGCGGCTTAATACATATCCCAGTTCATGCCGCTTTTATATATTAGATTACACTAGAGCCGGCTGATCGATGGTTTGATGTACGAGTACTGCGACCTTTCAGTTTAATTTAATATCAGAGTCATGTCAAAAGTACAAATTTACACATACACAGTTTTATTTAGTTGTTTAACTAAATGGTAATGCAGATATTTATGGTGTGTACAGGAACAATTAAATTGGACGAAGCCACGCAATCGCAAAAGGTCAATGTGAAGAATGGTATAGAAATAAGTCTGTTGGATTGAGCCGCGAGAGCAGACTAATTGACCCAAGATGACAAGGGCCAATTGAGGCCAGTCTTCATCTACTTGAGTAATTATCCATTAGTTGCTAAACATCCGCATCCACATCCTCTCAAATATATTCTCATTAATGTAACTGTCTTACTTTTAATTATCACAATGACTTAATTACATTTTTTTATTAATTTTTTTTTTTTTTATATTATTTCATTATGAGATAAAATCTAGTCGTTTTAAATTTTCATCTCAATTTATTTAAATTTATCCCGGCAAATTTAAAACTTGTAATACAGTTTTTTTTACAAAACTCAATATAACTACAAATTTAAATTTAAAATTACCGCGCCTATTTTATTATGTTTTTTATGAAATATCTCAAACTCCCATTTACTGTTAGCATAAAAAATAAATGAAATTATTCATAAGGAGAAATTTTTTTTTTTTATTTTCATTTTCCTACCATGCTAACACTCATTGCCGTGATATTTTACGTTTTATCTTGACTGCGAATTTTCCCTCTTTATTTGAACATAATACGAGTCAAGACTAGACATTTATGGTAAATCTAGTGGCAAATAAAAATAAAGATACTGATGATGTCCTTCGATATATTAAATGGAAAACTTTCAGAGTCATCAACATCTGTGTGAAAATGTTAACACATAGAGGTCAATACCGTTGTCCATGACGATGCTGTGAATCTTATTACACTGGGGCGTAAACGTGTAGCGGTCAGAAGATTAAGTGGCTCCGATTGCGGGTATACCAATACAACTAAACATTATACCAACTACATATATATAAAATCAGTTAGCATAGTTACAGTTAAGTACAGTGTATGTAATAGGGAGTAAAGGACAATTGTGATTAATTCGAGGGCTTATCACCCTATCAGTAATAAACCGCACGCGTTCCCTGTCAAACTCTTTAGTTGTTGTACCTCACAACTCATACCTACATTACACATTACTTAATAACCCGTTTTATTGCTTACATACATATGTATATAATATTTTTAAAATCATTAAAATATTTATTAAATTTTTCTCTCAATAATAATAATTTATTTGAATTTAAATATCAACTCGTATCTGATCGGGTGTTAATTTAGTTAAATAAATAATCAATTAATGAAATAATAATCTAATTTAAATATTATATAATTAGTGATAGAATATATGTGTATATATATGTACCTGGTTTTCTGCGCGAGCTCCAGAGCACAGGAGGATGCGCGGAGGCGGGGTTACCAGCCGAGGCAGCCAGCTTGGATGATGTATTCCGCGAGGCTGTAATTAATTTATTATACATTACTTTTTTTTTTTAGTTTATTTTTTCGTTTTGTTTGTATCACTATTAATAATCTAACAATTTAATTTGATTTAAATTACATATAATTATTTATTTATTTATTTAATTATTATTATTAGATAGCAGATAATAAATACCAAATACCAGACATTAGATATTGAAGATAGATTAATATGTATTGATAAGTATTAATGGTTATCGAGTGTGTTAAGTGTGTTAAGAAAATACACGATTATATTAATGGGTAATAAATAAAACTCGATGACCTTTGGAATATTGGAAATTATGTGTATTCCCTAGAAGCTACTCGTCAATTATAACAATGCTCAATAGGTGTATAAATAATGTGTAGGTGATGTTTAAAATAAACTATGCTACGGTCTATTGTTCATTAAAAATATTTGTAAAGCGATGGATTTTTAATATAGAGCGATGATGTTTGAGTAAACCTTTTTTTTACACTGTAAAAAATCGTAAGTGATTATGGATTTTATTTAAATCCGCATTCACTCCGCAAATTTTTTAGTGTCGAGTAAAATTCGCTCCGAAGAGAAGTTTATTTCAATATTGAAACTCCGATTTCCCCTAAAGGGGATTTATTTTAATATTAAAACTATGGATTGGAGTGAATGCGGACTGAAATAAAATCCAGATCACTCTGAAATCATTCCGCTGAAAAGACAAACTTCCTGTTTACTCCGTATACGAAGTAATTTTTTTCTAAAGCTTCGGAACTCTGAGTAAATTCAGATTGAAAAAAAAATCCAAACTCACTCCCGAGTTTTTACAGTGTAATTTTATAAGTAGGTTAGTAATAATCTTTACTTTTTTTTTGCTTTCAACTTGTTGAATGATAGTGTTACGCCGCAAATTCATATCGCGTTGATAATAAACGATGGAGGAAGTTTTTTTTTTTTTTAAAGGATTTATTGAAGATATTTTTTGGTTTCCTCTGATAAAAAAAAAGTAATATGACAAATGATGATTACTTTAGCGAAGTTTGACTGCAGATACATAATTTTATTTTTTACTGCGAAAATATGAATAAATAAAATAATGATGAATACAATAAAATAAGAGGAAGTATAAAAAAATGAGGTTATTATCTGTATGCAAAAAAATAATAATAAAATAGAATGAAGGAAAAAATAAAATTAGATGAATGAAAAAAATAAAAATGAAAGAAATCCGGGAATTCCGTGAGATAAAAAATAACGAGGGGTGACTCCCACGCTTGACTGAATAAATAGTTTTTTCACGAGCTTCTTCGTGGGTGGATCGGAAGAGTTGTCCGGTTTAAATTCAAATTTAAGATGCTACGATATTGTTACACTTGTAGAAGACAGATAACGAATAGGAAATGAAAAATATTAAAAATCATCAGCTGAGATTTAATGTCAGATTCTAGAGATTATATCCTCGTAATCGTTCGCACACTAAACTTGTATTACCTCTTATGTAAGATATCGCTTTTATTATTATTATTATTTTTTTTTTTACTTCTGTCAAGTATACGCATATATTTATATGACCTAAGATATTCTATTTTCATTTCCCAGCCCTCGGAATCTCTTCGGCCTCATTTAAATACAATTTATCACGAGATTTCGGATAATATAAAATCATTAGGCTCCAAATATACATATATATTTTTTAGCCTTTGAAAATTTATTGACTTTACATTAAGAGAGCTGCGTGTTTTGAATTAAAGTCTAAAGTCATTATCGATTTCTGGTATTAATGAAATTTTCGGCATTCGATACAATTAAAAATCTGATGTCATTATGAATCATTAAATTATTCACATTCATTAATCTAATGGCTCTTTAGATTAATAAATAATTAATTAATTTTTTTTATTTCTTCAAACTCAATCATTAAATTGATAAATTATATTATCTGTCAAATACAATCGACAGCTCATTAGAGAATAATAAAAAAAATTTATGAATTAAATAATTAAAATCGTTTTTTTTTTTTTTTTTTTTTTGTTGACAAAAATTATATTGAGATTAAAACTCAATACTGTAGTTGAGAATAGTATGGATTAAATCTTATAAATAATTCAACATCAACATTAACCCGAGTTATTTTATTTTGCCATTGACAAGTAAGGCATTAAATAACAGAAAAAAAATTAAATAAAATAATAAAAAAAAAAAAGTATGTAGTGAGAGAATCTTATCCGTTAGGTCTTGGCGCCAGTCGATGAGAGAGCGACAATTCTAAACCTACAACTACTATCGAGTTTTAACTATAAACTATGTATATATATATATGAAGATTTATGTAACATATACGTATATAGTTAACGAAGTATACGTGACCGTACGTCGTCATCACCGAAAAATTTTCTAGTGAAAACGAGGGCGAACCCATATAATAGTTATTGCAATTCTCAAGAACGAGTTCATGTAAAATACCTGTCTGATCTCACCATCAAGATCAAAAAAGTAAAGCAAATAAAATATGAAAAGAAAAAGAAAAAAATACCAACTATAAAATAAACATAAAAGAAAAGATAGAAGAAGTGACTTGAGTTTTTTATTTGTTTTTAGCCCGAGGCAAAAGACGTTTTGAGTTTTAAAAAAAAAATTCCCTTGAGCTGTTCCATTATTTTACTCTTTATATTGTAATCCCGTGAGGGATGTTTTCCACTCGTGCTACGCAAGAAAATTTATCCTGCATAACTTTCCATCTCTTGGAGAGAAGAAATTTTTAAAACATGTCAGCGTATGTAGTGACTCGGATTTCCGCATTTTAAATTCTTACTACGTATAAATATATATGGAAAAATATACAAACTTTTTTTTTTCTATTCATCATTTTCTCGTAAACTTTTTTCCTTTTTAGTTTACATTAAAAATTCAACCCACGTGCTGATATTTTTTTCTATTTTATTTTTATTATTCCTAATATTTTATTCTCTTGTCGTTACAAGTAAGATAACAATCAGTGTCAAGTTTATTTATTAGTCATTACTAAGCTCTAATAAATAATTATTTAATATCAATACCACGTGAAATCTATACATGTATACATATATAGTAAAATAACTAACGAGTATTTTATATAATAAAAGCTGTCAGATTAATTTGGAGATAAAAATATTACGATAACGATATATACTCAAGACTTTTGTCTTATTAGCTTTTGGTAAATTCTAACCATTAAAAATTAGAGTATTGTACATAATAATAATAAATAATAATATTTATTTATGTTGAATTATAATCAATTTTTTTTTCGCTTTTATTTCAATTCGAATCCACTCCGTCACCGGGAATTCCAGAGTTTAGAAAAAATAACTTCGAATATGGAGTAAATAAGGAGTTTGTTTTTTTCAGCAGAGTAATTTCGGAGTGATCTGGATTTTATTTAAATCTGCATACATTCCGCTTCGAAGTTTAATATTAAAATAAACTCTCTTCAGACTCTCTCTAAAAATGAATCAGTGAAGTTCACTTCGAATTAGTGAATATTCACTGGGAACCAGCTATAAGTATACCACTGGTTGAATTAGTGGTATACTTATAGCTGTAGAAATAGTAACTATCCACTGATTCGCAGTGAATGTCACTAATTCATTTTTGAGGTCTGATAGAAGGATTTTTTAGAATTTGAAAAGATTTCTTAATATTTAAGAACCAGAGTTTAAATATTAAAATAAACTCCCCTTCGGAGTAAATTTTACTCCAAGGGGATTAAATAAATACAGTCATCTGCTCCGCATTTACTCTGAATTTAATCCGTGTTCACTCCGTAAATTTTTACAGTGTATATATATATTGTCTGTAGTAAAGTAAAGAGCAAAGAGTCTGTATGATTGTGCGTGTATATGCATATACACGAAAATCCCGTGTCAAGTATTCGACGAACATATCACCGGACTCGAAAACATCATCCGTACATTGCAAAGTCGCCAACAAGTTAAAAGTAAAAAGTATTAGTAATGTAATGAGCAAGTGAGTGAATAAGAAATGTAATTGTTAAATGTAAAATAAAGAAAGCAATGAGCCGTAATGAAGAAAATACATATTTAATAAAATAAGAAAAGGAATAACGCAAATGTATATACAAATATATGTATGTATGTATGTATGTATGTATGTATGTATGCAAAATGTATGGTATTAATGTAATGTAAAGAGAAACGAAATGAAAGAGTGTAAGAACTGTAGATAATACAAACGCGTGGTTGGGGGCACGGTTTTAAACACCAGACGTTTATCAATATTTCTTTTTCAATGTAATGATCCTATCAAGTATGTACACTGACGATTGTTATGTATCAGAATATTCTAGCGTGTCTTGACAGTGACGTACGTGCTGTCGTGCGTCAAGTAACATCGATCATCGTAAGAACAAAATAAGGTAGGGGCCGATGATCGATGACAAGTAATGTAAGTCACAAGCAAAGCTGCTCATCATATTTATTTCGTTTTACTTTATTTTGTCATGATGCGCTCGTGTAAGTGTGCGCGCGTGTGTGTGGTAATTAATATTTACATTTATTCTACGCTTCATGTAAATAGATGAATAATTATAAAACATTACAAAAAAGTTAAATAGATGACAAGTTTGATTAAGGATAAAATCTTCCAGTTGCTCAGTCAACTGGCATTCAATTATTTTCATTTTATTATTAATAAATAATCTGTTGGCTCAAATACTAAAATCCGTCTTAAATTTTATTCACTTTACTTGTATTAGTCATTCTTTCAGTCAACCGGTAAATGTTTACCGACTTAATATAATCCTCTTGGTAAACCATATTTTTCTATTCTTCTCTCATTTTCTCTAGTGCCAGCAGTTTAAAATTATAATAATAATAATAATAATAAAAGTAGACATTAATACATTACTGAACTACCGCAGAAAATTATCCCCTTAGTTGCAGACGATTTACAAGAAACCTAGGAACTCGTCCGGATGAGTAACCATCCGCTCACCGAGAATATAGGCGTTTATAATTCCTAGCCATTGGCCCTCGTTAGATTTTCGCTGATAATCGCCACGATTCTATGCGCCCACCCACTACAGATATCATGAAGATCATAGTCCTTTAGATCGTAACTGTGCTAGACAGTACGAAGCTTGACCAGTGTCAAGTACGTAACTGTTTAATACTGATTAGAAGCTAAAGGACAGTAATTTTTAATGGTGACTCCTGAAACTATACCCTTCTGTTACTTTTTAATATTAATGTCTACGCACTCTGACACGATATTATTAATACCATCATGTAGAGCTGAGAGAAGGGCGTAGTTTCAGGAGTCATCAATGAGCGGCGCATGAGCGCACAGACTTTTCTTCCTCAGACACGTCATCAACCTTTTAACAGCCGTTCAAATGAACAATTTTTTTTTTTTTTTCATTCAAACAATCACTGCTAATATATGTGCAAATTGTATCATAAACGGCAAAGTTTCATGGTATAATTTGTTAACAGTGATTGAAATTACCCTGGGCCTGGGCATATCTACGTAAGTAGTACTGCGACAGATATAATTTGTGATATTTGTGGATGTACGTCGAGTAATCAATGGAAATCTATCGAGAGCCAATGGCTAGAACATATGCACTTCCTTGATTCTCCATGTGCAGATGGACAAACGTACGGACTTATGCCGGCGAGTTTCTAGGTTTTTTTAAATGGGGAATAAAAGTGAATATTTTACTGCCATAGCACAGAAATGTATTAAAAAGTACCAGTAGTTTATTAATAGTTATAAGTTATAAATAATAATAAAATGGAAAGTTAATAATTATTAATTTAAATGAATCATTGTCTTACTTATAAAATATAATTTATTTTATTATCTTCATTGAAATAATTTATGCTCATGAATAATAAACAATAAAAAAAAACTTACTGGTAAAAATTTAAGGTGCTGCACCCGCAACTGCTTCCCACAATTCCGACTCGCTTTCGATCGCATCCGATGGCCTTGATCAGGTGTTGATGATCGATCTTTGTTACCGATTACCAAGTCCTCAATTCACTCTTCGCTAGTTTAAAAATCACCTTTCAGTTATCGGCTCCAATTTTAAGTTTTTAATTATTTGCATATGTCCGGCTTAATTTATTACATGTCCACTTTGTAGCTGATTAATTTGAATAATTAATAAATTTTATTTAAAATGTTGTATTTTATAAATAAATAAATAAATAAATAAATATTGTTGATAAATAGTCACATTAACACACATCAGACAATGACGTACACTTACAATCGACTATCCAAAGTCGACTGACTGTTACTGAATGCGAAGCGCGTTTCTCGCCTATTATATGTATATATCTAGACACACACATAACATATATATATTTATATATATACATATATTAAACGATTTATCGTATCATGTAGACGCTTTTCGTAGTTATAGTTATCGTTGTGTAGCAGACCAGAATTAAATAAAAGACACATTACAGTACGTCATGTTGTTATATATCTATATATTAATAATAATAATAATAATAATGATAATGATAATGATAATGATAATAAGTTAAAGCAAGAGAGACAAGATACAATACAACAAATAAAGAGCCAAGTGTATATAAAAGTATATTGCAAGAGTGTAATGGTGACAGAATGGTTGGTTTAGTGCAGAGGAGACGCTCGAGGAGTTGATGTTGAGTGAAAGAGAGGACAGAGAAGACAGAAGAGTGTAACGGGAAAACGAGTAGAAGACTACTCTGCGGGAAGAGAGGGTCATAGGGATAGGAGTAGGGGCAGGGAGGATACCGCGGCTCGCGGGATAGGATAAGAGTGTAGTTTTGTAGTCGTGTAGTGAGGATGAATTAGGGAGGGATCCGGAAGTACGTTATTTCAGGATGTTTGCCGAATAGAAGCGGCAGTACAAACGCTAGCTTGTACTTTTTTTTACACAATACAAACTTTTCAGTATTGTGACAACTGTTGTATTGCTAGTATTTGTATTTAAAATAACAAAAGCTCTAATGTCACGGGCGCGTATCTTATTTTTCAAATTTAAAAATATTAATCATTTTAACTGTAACTTTATTTTATTTATTTATTAATGTACTGATTACGATGCGATATCATTACATGCATCTATTGGCTGTTGTAATAACAAATAATACATACATACATACATATGTACATACATGCGTGCGTGCGTACAGTAAGTAAAGCTACTACGCGACACTACTAACAAGTTCATATGGCACGAGCGTGTATGACCTCGCGCGTGCGAATACGTTAACACTTACATGCATTGCTCATTATTTAACTTTTCAATATAACTATTTAATGCGCTGCTCCATGTACTTGTTGTTTAATTTAATTTAATACAAAATACTATGTTGATATTGTATTGTATTGTAGAAAATTCGATTTAATTAGATTGGTATATTTATATATATATGTATATATTAAATGAATGCCAATGGATCACATGCGAGAATTAATTTACCGGCATCAGCCACCTGTCGCGGTAACACAGACACTACACTACTACTGACTACTTGTACACATTACTATCATGTTTTACTCTCTTTACTTTTATTGTGATTATAATGTATAGTAAATAAATAAATAAATAGATATTATTATTATTATTATTATTGAATGAGTACTGGTGTCTGTACACTTAAATACCTAAACTACTTACGGTAAAATAATAAATTCACTTTTCTTGATTAAAAAAATAAAATTTTAAATTTAAATATTTAGTTTTTAATCAGTTGAGGTCCATTTGATAACTTTTATATCACAGTTAAATATTTAAATAAAATAAATAATTATTTGAAATTTAAAAAGTTTTTTGAACACACGTTTTATTTTGCCGAGGATTTAAACGTTATAAATGTATATTACGTTAATAAATATTAAAAGTTATCATGATACGCGGTTTTTTACTGCTGTTAGTGTTCTCAGCGATCGTGTAGATGCAGTACTGCCCCAAACAGAAGCGGTAACAGAGAACAGAATTGAGAATTGCGAAGCGGCGCTGCTTACGTTTTTCTTTTCCTCTCTACTACCAAGTCGGATAATACTTTTTATGTGTATTGTGTCTATGTGTGATAACTATAGATATATATATATATTAATCATATATGTACATATGCACACATATGACATACATTTATATATGTGATTATAAGACAAGATTCTCCTACTCTATTCATTTTTATTTATTATTTTTTCTTCCTCGCTCTTTATTATTTTCTTATCAGTTTCTCTCTCGTATTAATAACAGTACGATTTTATTTTTTAATTACTATCCTACTTGTTTATAAATGTATGAGTAATACGTAATAAAGTAGAATGAAATGAAAGAGAGATCTAATGTAATGTAGTGTAAAAAAAAAATTTTACTTGACTTGACTCTCTGACTTGAAGGAGAAATGATATACAGAGATTTCATTCTACATATATGTATATATATATGTGTCTGTATATTAAACCAGACTGTACTAATTCCCCCACCAACATGACCTCGTACGGCGCCAGTTTGTTGTTATCTGTTATCAAAACACACTAAAAAATAACAATTCAATCGGGATCACAATTTAATGAGTACTACGTTTTAATAAAATAAAGATTAATTTGCGCTAATAATTTTTATATTGATCATAATCATAATCTTTATTTTGATAAACTCTTTTTTTTCTATTTTAAATAAATCATAAATTTTCAAAAAACGAAATAAAACTTTCTATTGACCGCGAGATTTGAATGCAAGTTTGAATTGAGATAAATTAAATAAATTTATTGTAAGAATTGTGTGTGTGTGTGTGTTTTGATAAGGATTAATTTATAAGAGATTATTGGGAAGTGATAAGTATTACGTTGCGATGGGTCATGTTGATAAATGATTAGCGGTTGTTTAATTAAAACGCGGAAAAAATATCCAATAATAAATATCGGGGATTTTAAAATTTTTTTGATAAGCGACAATTGAATGAAATGATAAACAATTGTAATATAGAGATAATTTGAAACATAAAAATGATTATTTTATATTCTAGACTATAAACTTTATGTGTATTGTGATTCATCATCATCATTATTATTAAATATTATTATTATTATTGATGTTATTATTCTTACAGTACATATTTAATATCTTCTAAATACACCAATCTATTAAATTATTATTATAAATAACAAAATGGTTATTTTTTAATCGTAATCATCCGGTGGAATTCCCAGTTCTTGGTCAGTCCATTCAGATGGCTCCGGATAAGGAAACTCACCCTGTCAATGACATTTTAAAATTTATCTTTATGATTCAAAGTATTTTATTAAAGTCCATATAATTATACGATAATAAAAATATTGAAAATATTTTTTTTAGTTAAACTTACGACAATGTGTCCCCAGTCGTGCCACAAGTGCCACAAGACCCACCACCACATTACCCCTCCTACTAGTTCTGCACATATGACATCGGCCTTTGATGGATCTGGTATATAACGATACATCACCCTGTGGAATTTAATTATTTATTTAATAAATAAATAAATGGAAGAAAAATAAAATTCCTAGAAATCTTAACCTGTCATATGTAAATAAATTATATAATTAATGTCTTACCCATGACCGGAGTTGCGAACTTGGATTTTATTTGCTGCGACACGTTGTCTGGAAACAGTCGACAAATTTTTTAATAATCTGACACCTCGTGAAAGAATCATTTTTGGTAAATTTTTAATTTATTATTTAACAAATTAAATATTCTGTGCACTCCGATGGCACAGTGATTATTTTTATAAATGTTTTTTCATTATTACAGCAGGTGGCGCGCAAAGTTAAATTGACCGCGTAAATTTAAATTATTTTTAAATATTTGAGTGTCTTACGAGTGTGAATGTAGCAGACAATTGCCCATTTTTTGAATTTTAAAATAACTGCATAAAATTGTAAGCAGAGTAAAAATTATAAAATGCATTTATAGACAAATGCAAAATCCATACGCGCGTTTTTTAAAATTTCATTATTTTAATTCAATTATTTATTTAATTCAAATTTATAAATTGTCTCATGTCTGCTACATCACACTTATGAGTCTTTTCTAAATCAGGGATATCTAAAAAATTGGGTATATATTCAAGAAGCACAAAGACAACTTTGTACTGATTATTTGAATTTAAATTATTTACTAAATAAAAAAAAATGTAATTAAAATTTAAATTAGAAGATATTTATAATTGCATGTAATTGGGTGTGTTATTGAGAATTAATTGATATTAATTTCGTTTATAATTTATTAGTTTTTATTTTTTTTTTTTTTTTTACATTATCAGATACACCTGATGGCCTTAGTCACATGTCACATAATAATATTTTCATACTGTTTTTATTTAAATAATTTATGATTCATATTCCAGTGAAATTTTATGTACACAAACAGGCAGGCCAACAAATATGTTGCTCGCAGACCTTTAATTAAATGACAGTAGCAATAACGATCTATTTATAAATTATTTGTCAACAGACTCATAACAGACTTTACAATAAAGTCATTTTATTATTTTACAAACTCTAAAAAAGGAAAATAAAAATAACTTTCAATTTTCACTCGCGTGAAAATTTCCTCCGTTCCTAAAATGTTTAACTAATTAGTACTTCGGATGATACAGCTTTGATTTATTTCCATAATCACCTCAGTATTAAACTGAGAATAAATTAAAAATGACGTATAATGATTGTATTTTGTTTAAAATAAAATTGTTACCAGAATAAGTATCATCTTGTACCTGAGAATAATTTATCGTTTTCGTTTATTCTCGTATGTGCATTAACTATTTTTTTTTTTTAATTATTTATTTATCAATAATTTTATGACAATTAAAGTAACATAGTCATCGGGTTTTCCATGAGACTTCTGAATGCGGAGAGCCATTGGGCACCAACAGCACCATCAACTGTTCTATGATCACAACTTGCCGTCACTGACATGAATTGGGCAGAATTGTAACTAATAAACAGAATAATAAAATAAAATATCAATGAATAATTAACTAATTAATCAATTAAATAAATAAATAAATAGAAAGTTACCCTCTTTCATTATCAGCAGGAATAAGTCGACTTTCAGTTGTACCTATCGCGAGGATTATCGACTGCGGCGGATTAACAATCGCTGAAAATTGTTTAATACCAAACATTCCCAAATTAGAAACAGTTATCGTGCCACCTTGGAATTCTTGGGGCTGAAGTTTTCCTTCTCTTGCTTTAGCAGCAAGTGCTTTGACGTCTTTACTTATTTGGGCTATACCTTTCCAGTCAGCGCCAAATACTATGGGAGTTATCAATCCTGATTCAGTACTTACTGCTACACTCACATCAACGTTATCGTATCTAATGAATAAATAAATAAATTAAGTAATTAAATAAACCAATCAAGTGTCTAAAAATAATTAATTAAAATTGACTTACTGTCGGATAACATTTCCAAGCCAAGCAGTATTACCTTCTGGTACTTTTTTACATGCCATGGCCATGGCTTTTATAATAATGTCGTTAACACTAATTCTAACATTTTCTTTTTCCATAATACGATTAAATTGTTCGCGCATTTTCAACGCAGCATCCATTTTAACATCGATTGTTAGATAATAATGAGGAATTGTCTGCTTACTTTCGAGTAAACGTTTCGCAATCACGCCGCGGACATTTGAAACTGGAATATCAACACCACCGGCGGAAAGAGTGCCAGCCATTGAAGCTGCGCCTTCTAAATCTTTTGATGTTATCGATCCAAACAAGCCCGAACCTTTTAAGCCCTGAGTAAAATTGATTCAATTGTAAATAAATTGAAGTATTAAAGAGTTTTAAGGTAAAATGAAATACTTGTAAGCTTATTCCCCGTTCGGCGGCCAATCTTTTGGCCATAGGACTTGCATAGACTCGGTCTCCGGCGGAGGTGGGTATTGATGGAGGCGGTGCTGCTGCTTTCGGAGCTGCCTTTGGTGGCGGAGGTGGAGGAGGCGCAGCAGCTTCCGGAGCAGCTTTGGGAGCTGGTGCCGCTGACCCGTCGTCTTTGAAATCTTTAAATGCTGTCACACTTGACGCATCGGGTACAATTATACACACCAGTGAACCTATTCCGATGTTTTTAGTACCCGCAGATACTATTATTTTAGCTAAATATCCTTCCTCTGGTGTTTCAAAACCCATCGTCGCTTTGTCTGTTTCTATTTCTGCTAACAAATCACCTTCATTTAATTTGTCACCTGAAATAAATAATTGTTGCCGTCAGAAACTGAATATCTACTAAATATACAGTGAAAAAAATTAAAATTCAATGATCTGGTGACAAAATCCTGGATTTTAAAATTAATTTATACAGATCAAATATGAGTGTGAATGTAGCTGACAATTTTCAATTTAAAAAATTTTGAATTAAGTGAATTTAATGAAAATTAAATAAAATTTTAAAAATGCGCATTTATGAGTCGATCATCAGCACGTGCATTTTTTAAATTTTTATATTTCTTATCGTTTTTTTCATTTATTTGTAATTTAAACTTTGTCTGCTATCTGATACTTTCACACTCATAATTAAATAGCATTTTTAATTAAATCCTCCATGGAAGTGGCGGGACTCAACAAATAGAATAAGAATTTATGAATATCTTAGACTTTAATTTTTTGGGGATCCCCGGCTTTGGAATTACGCGTCATATAAATAAAAAATAAATAACCTTCTTTTTTTTGCCAACTAATAATAGTTCCCGTTTCCATAGTTGGTGATAAAGCAGGAAGTGTTACTTTAATATGATCTGGATAATCAGCATAATATCTAAATTGTTGTTTCCATGGCTCAGCTATAAATTTTCCACTGGATCCTTGATACCTAAAATTAATCATTCAATTAAATTAATTAATCAATTGATTGATAATCTAATTAAAGTTAACCTAAGACTTGTATTTGATAACTACAACTACAAGTTTATTATTGATTGACATAAATAATTGACTGACATTTAATTAATAATATTTATTCTCCAAAATAATAGTACCTTTGGAGTGATTTTCTGTGAAGACATCGTGTGGTTAAACATCTGACGACATTTGTACGAATAGAATTACGTAGTGTGACACGAGCCAGATCATTACGAAGTTGAGCAGTCGTTCGTAGCAACATTTCCAAGTTTTTTTTTTTCGTTTAATCTAATAAATTATCGATACGTTTAATTAATTACTATTAATTATAAATTGTCACCGAGGTCCTGTTATTGATTACAAACTTTTTAGTGTTGAATTAAATTTGAACAAGACAATTACTCGGAGATGATTGTGATTAACAATTCGCAACACAACCAACTACACGTTGGGACGATTTCAAGTCAGAGGTCGTCCACAAGGTCACGTGATAATCGGAAGATTATCACTATTTATTAATGAAAATATTTATACGCTTAGTAGGTGTAATGTCTTATACAATATTTACAATCCTGTTGATTTTTTTTTTACTGGTGAAAAAAAAATCTAAACGAACCCAAGACACTTGTGTTTGGTGTGCTAAGGTTACGAAGGATTCTTTACTTCATTAGTTTTGACATCTGGGTTCTGGTTTTCCTCAGCAGATGGTGGTGTCTTGAGATTCTTTATGGATTTTGTGACGTAACATGTGACATAGTTGGGATTTTTTAGTTTTTATTTTTAAAAATAAGGCGAAAGTTAAAATTATTGACACTAACGGCCAGTTTTTAAAACCAGGTTTATTTTTAATCCGGGTGTAAATTATTATTACTGGTATATTTATCTTATTAATTTATAAATATACTATCAACATTAACTTAAAACCTGGATAAAAATAAACCAGTTTTGAAAAACTGGCCTTTACTGACGAGTGTGAATGTAGCAGACATCAGACAAATTTAAAATTACAAATAAATAGGGTAAATAATTGAAAAATTAACATTTATAAAAAATGCACTTATTAATTTTGAAATTTTTTAAATGCGCATTTTTTTAAAATTTAATTTTATTAATTATTTACTCTATTTATTAATAATTTGAAATTTGTCTGATGTCTGCTACGTTCACACTCATCTCTTACTGTTGATATATAGAATAGTTTTATAAATATATACCATTTTATATGATCACTTGAATGTGACATAAAATCTCGGAGGTTGGATTTTTTACCCTAACAAAAACTTTTTTTTTTAAAGGAAATGAAATTCAAAATAAAAGAACTGAATTAGACCATTATCGTTATTATTCATTCAACATTTATTAAAATTTAATTAATATATATAATTTTCCAACTAATGAATTAAAAAAATAAATGCTTTGGGTTTTAAATATTTTGACTGATAATTTTTAATCTTCTTTATAAGAATCAGGAACTCTGAATTCAGTAGTCGCTGGTCTGTATATCGGGTTTTGTGTTAATGCGTAAACTGTTTTTTTACGTTCTAGTTCAAATTTAGCATACTCCCTTTGATCTTTTATTGCAATCCAACATCTGCAATGAAAACAATAATTAGACTAAATTTCAACAAAATTCTCAAATAACTTTAGTATACATCAGCAATTCTTACTTCCATATTATTAAACCAATTATTCCAAGGACAACAACTGCTAAAAATACTACTCCCGGAAATACGGCTGCTGGTAATGGAGTTTGACAGAACTAAAATAAAAATATTTCGAGTTATAAATTTACAAAAATACATTTTATTGTATTGTATTTTATTACCTTATCGCCAATAATAAGTAGGACTCTGTTGTCTTCAGTAAACTGATACACATACGGGATAGTGCATACAGTAGAACCTTCGACAGTCCTAACAATACAATAATGATCGCTGCTGGTATCAACAGCGTCGACTCTTTCTATTTCATATTTAGAAGTACCATTCCGATGACAATACTCGTCAGTTTTTTCAAGAGTTTCAACCGTCACATTAACGCAGGATTCATATAAAATACAGAGACCACGTCCGCCAGCACTTGCCGATGATTCGCAATAAGTCCCGCGATACAACAAACCATCTCCTGGCGCAGTTACATTACATCTAAATGAAATGATTAATTGTTTATAAATCTATGTAAAAAATATTGTGAATAGATGTATAAAACTAACCGACATTGTCCACAATCACAAAATCCATGATTAGCACAGACATCATTACTCCCAGGTGCTATACAAAGTTCATTGCCTGTCGGACATTCACATACATCTCCTTGCCATCCATCTAAACAAGTGCAAACACCGCAGTCACACCTTCCTCTTCCACCGCACTCAATTCCATTGGTCTGAAAATAAAACCAAAGTTGTAAAATCAAAAGTAATACCGCGTAGTTAAATTATGAATATCCTCCGTTACTTGGCAAATAAAAATCCATATTTACTCAAGATCCAAGCTGATAATTATATCACGACTCGTCAGTGTTGTTAATTATTTAAATAAAATTACCTTATCGCAAGGTGAACATTCGCAGTACTTCCCATTATATCCAGGATCACAGTTACATGAACCGCAAGTACATTCACCGCGATTTGAGCAAAATTCATTTGAATCTCCAGGTTTTATACATTGTAAACGATTTAATGTCCATCTACTCTCGTCGCAATCGCACGTTTCTCCTAATATACAAATAAATTTTATAAAATTTATGTAAATGTTTATTTTTATTGATAATTTTATATTTTGCTGGAAAACAGTAATAAGATAATCGTATGAAATTTCTCACAGTTAAGTATATAAATTTTTTTTATTTTATACGTACACTGTAAAAGATTCTGAGTATTTATAGATTTTATTTTAATCAGAGTTCACTCCGTCACTCGGAGTCTCGTCGGTTTAAAAAAAAATCAGTCTGCATATGGAGTAAATAAGGAGTTTGTTTTTTTCAACGGAGTGATGTGGATTTTATTTCAATCCCAAATATATGCAAAAATAAATATAAGAATTTGTACCGTTCATATAAATAGTATAAGTACAAAATTTGTATGAGTTGTTTTCAGATAATGGAACAATGAGGAAAAAGCGATTTTCGAAATTTTACCAAAATAAAAATTTTATATATCTGATTGATAAGGAAATGAATTAAATTTTCTTATCACTATTTTTCAATGAAGACCGTAATTGATTACCACCAATCTATTTTACAATTGTAATTATGAGTACTATTTAAAACTAACCAGACCATCCATAATAACATTTACATATTCCACACTCATCTATACCATTGCTACAATGAGGGCTCGTTTTTTCACAATCACATCCGCACTGCAACTCTATTTCTATCAATGACTCGGAAGCTTCTGAGGCTAATGCGTCATCAATTATTATTTTTTGTTTCTGAAATAAATCAACTGATAAATATATATGAATAAACATACAAATATTTAGTAATTAAAAAAATTTTGATTACCCAAAGACTTTCATTACTCGGACAATCAGCCAGAGATAACTCGATTTTAAAATCATAAACTTGACCTTCTTGTATCCCACTACACTCAGATGTCATAACTTCCGGTCTATCATCGCTACTCCCGCATTTCGAGTAGTACTTAATGTCTATTAAATCTGTTGAATTATCACGTAATACAACTTTCGTAACAATATCTCGATAAGATTGTTTTATTATTTCTAGTATATTTGAACTGTTGGCAGCGAGAGTAGCAACGCGGGCTTTTTCTTCCAATAAATTAGCAATTTGTTCGTACTCAGATCTCCTTTCCTCGGTAACGGCGAAAATCAAATTAACTTTACGCTGTTTCAGCAGACGTGATACTTCTGCCAGTGATGGATAATCAAACACTTTAGACATCGTATATTCACCGTTACTACCAAGATGACATGAGAAATCGTGACGATTAACGACTCCGCCAAGTTTACCCTCGCCAGCAAAGTGCATCAATCCATCAGTAGCAATTAGCATTAATTTTCGCGCCTGTCGCGCCCATCCCACCTGTTCATTGCACACAATTGCTTGTACAACACCATCCAGACCACCTTCCAGATTGTCTACATTTCCCGTTACATGACTAGAATTTACCTAATTTACGTTACCTATTAATTTATTTACAGCGATAACGTCTAAAAATTTTCTATTAATTTTATTAATAATTAATAATGAACCTGTTGAATAAAACGCGGCACATCTTCGCTCAGTTGCATGTGATGTTTAAATGAATATACGGGAGCGCAAACGCTGTGCTCACTTTTGCACGGATTATCCTCATGACCAGGAAACACATATGGCATTAATGGTTTGTCAGCGTAACTTCCGAAACCTAAACGGAAATTACTCGTATATGTGCCCAATGTGTGAGCCATTTTCCAACCGAGACTTACTAGTGTGTCTTTGTCGTCGTTCATCGACCATGTCAAGTCCATCAAATAGTACAAGTCCAGTGGATAATTCCTGAGTAAATAAATAAATAAATGAATTCAAACAAAATTAAATAAATATACAACGCGCACATACTTAGCAGGCCTGTATTTCAAATGAACAGTTTCAGTGGTATGTGGCCGTAATTTAACGTGGATTTTTTGTGGTTTCAATTGAATGGGCACTTGGTCAGGTACAACAACATCTTGAAAATCATCGTCTCTTACTGAGTTTACGGACCCCATGGACGCATGATGAATTGCGTTTTTCGGACACCCGAATGCTTCCAAACGTTCCGCGCTACTGCACCTCAACTTGCCGACAGTTGAATTTGAATATGACTAAATAATTTATTTCAATATTAAAATATTTGTGATAAACTACAATTATAATTATTATTTACCCAGTCGCTACACCACGCACAGGAAGAACTGCTTTCAAGGCAGGTCTTGCAGGATATTTGTATCGCGCAACGATACAGCAACGATTCTTCAGGAAAATCCGCAGCATTTATCGCACAATAATTGTCCATGAGTATCAATAATAACGATACTATTTGACTTTTAATCTCCATGACACGCGTCCGTCTCACTTTATCATTAAAACACAATTCAATTTATTTATAATTACCATTATTATTTTTTATTACCATCATTTAAGATAAATTTTCTCTTTTTTAAGCTCATAAGTTAATAGTAATATTATTATTATTGTTATCATAAACCGTTTAAATGTAACAGGTGTGGATCATCGTAACAATCTCATGTTTATCTAGACTGATAGCAATCACGGTGATGTAATAGACCAAACATTATAAATTATCACTTATCACGATCGTTTAATATCACAAGTCTTACTATCTTTTGAATCCTCTATAATTAGTAATATAACCAATATCCAATAAATAGTAAACCGCTAACTAAATAACTTATTTATCAATGGTAATCGTAATATTACGACACACTTTTCTTCTTCGATGATGAACTAATAGACCGAGGAAAAAGTTAAATAGATAAATAAATATAACGCGCTAATTACACAACTTTAACTTCATTTAAATATTTAAATTACAATTAAAAAAAAAATCGTCTTCTTGCAGACGTCACTCGCGTTTTTTTTTTGCCAAACTAGATAAGTTTAGTTTAAAACTGTTCAAATAGCGGGAGGATTAACGCATCACTGATAACGATAAAACAATTCACTGTTTACTTAGTAAGTAATTAATTAACGAATTGAAAGTTTAATTGTAATGCTGACATACATAATATGAGATTCTGTAATGAAAGCAATGCGCGGTATGATAGATCGCGAGAGAACTATCGTCTGGTAGTTTTTCCCAACAAAAGCGGCAGTCACTCTCTTACTCTGTATCCTTTTTGAAACGTCACGCTCCTACACACCTTGATGAGCATTAAATTACTGACGGTGTATTACAGTTAGTGTAATAGTACATATATAAAAAAATATATGAATGTATGTACGCAAGGATGTACTTTGCACAGTTGTAATAAACGTATTGTGATATAAAAATATATATTAAGTATTGTTAAATGTAAAACAAAAACCACTTGCCTACACACTATTCTGTGTAGTCTCAGATATTCTCTGATACCGAGTGGGTTGATACACAACACGTATTTGCGTTGACGATGCCGCTATCGGTATTGCCGTTAACGCCAACACGTAATCTCGCGGCACTTGGCCTATTTGTCATGTATATGTACATACATTTATATTTATGTGTCGATGTATAGATCTATAGATCTATATATATATATACAACGCAATACGCATTAGAACATCTGCTTCGCGTATATAATAGTACAATATAAAATCATATAAATATTTAATGGCTAAAACATTATATGACAGTTCATGATATGATGCAATTTAATAGTCATTTATAAACTCTTTTTTACAATTGTAATTTTTTTTAGGATTTCACAATTGAACTTTTTTTTATTTTCCGTACATCAATAATTATTATGTGTAATAAATCATAAGAACAATAACTAATTAGTAAATCGACTTTGATAAATTAAATAATTTTTTGCAATTTAAAAAAAAACATTGGTCTATATATTTTTTTTTTTGTACATGTTATGCTTTCACCTGTACCACTTAATTACAGTAAATAATTTTTAAGTGGATGTAAAAAATATTTTATTTCAATTATTATTTTTAAGACACGTAATTGGTTATTTTTATTAGTTATCACTTTTCAGTATTTCTTATAATAATAATTTAATTAAAATTGATTATTTTTATAGTATTTCTAAACACTTCCAGCTAAACGAGAAACAATAATCCAAAGGCCGATGATAATTATTTATTTTTATATCGTCACCGCAAACTAGCGACGTAAAATAATATTTTCCAGATAATTGTTTTCTCATTTAAATAATAATGGGTTTGAAAGTACATTGATTTAAAAAATAGTTTATGAAATAAATAATTGATTTAAAATTTTATAAATTATAATTATCACCAGTTCGGTATCAATTAACACCGAGGCAAGTGGCGGCACTGTATTATTATTTTTAATATTTATCCCACATATTAATTATATTAAATATGTACATTAATTATCAATAACTAATTTCAAAAGCAATTAAATATTTTTTCAATTAATCATTAAAAAATTTACATTGATTACATAAAAAAAAATAAAAAAAATAAAATCAAATCTAAATCCTGAGGAAATTGCTGACGACTTGATAAAAATTATAAGAACATAATTAAATATATATTATATATATGTTTAATATCATTTATCAGAAAAGTAATTGGTCTGAGTTTCTATTTATTTTTTTTCTTACTTTTATTTACTATTTATAATAATAATAATAATATATTTTAAAAATTTTAATAATTAAAAAGACATTGGACCCGTCATTATTAACATCACAACCATATTATTCACTTTACTTTCGCTGTGAACAAGTAAAACACGAGTGTCTTAGTTATTTAGACCTCGTATAATTATTGTAAAAAATAATTCTATGTATTAACCGTAATATATATAAAGAAGAAGTAGAAGTGGAAGTAGTAGAAGTAGTAGTTAGTTGAGGTAATTTCATGGTTTTCTCTCAGAACTCGATACACGTCTTGTAAGCTGCTGGTGAAGAGCACCATTGGGATCTTTAGATGCTTCATACTCCTGTTGATTATTGTCTGAAGCTTTCTTTGGTTGATCGTGTTGAGGTGACGCATCTCTTACTAACCCGCGAAGGAACATCGCAACACAATTCCACGGAAATATCCTATGATACAGAGCAATACAAGAATATTAGTCTTCAATAGATAAAAAATATAAAAAGTTACGCTAAATAAACTTATTTACGTTACGTTGAACAGGAAACGAAAGATATACGGGTTATTTTATTTATACTATTTTTATTTCTAAGTAAATTTAACGTGCGATCAGGTAGAGCTGTATGAGGAAAAGCCTCAACCGGGAATTATTATCTGCCTTAAAGGAGTGTGTAATAACAGAGTTGCCGGAGTATCGACTTGATAGGTCCCTGGCTTCTGCTCACGCGAGTTGAGTTTTATAACATTGTTAGATGTAATGGTAAAATAATTTATTTAATACATTTTAATAAACTTTTCAATATTATACACCATGTCCGCGTACGTATCACAGTGACGTGATATTCTGCGATGTGTCATATAAATTTAGCTATTATTTATATACATATGTATAGGGTAGAGGTGCCGTTTTTGGCCACTTAAGGGTCAGTTTTGGCCACTTGAAAAATTTGAATAAAATAATTTGGAAAATACGCAATGACATAAATAATTTTTAAAATGTGTTCTAAAATACTTTTATCACATTATTGTAATGAAAGTTTTTCAACAAAAGAGAAGTTATCGGTTATCTCGACGTTTTGAGGTACTAGGAAGCTATTCTGACAATTTCCGGATGGCCGTCCGTTCATGTTTTCTTAAAGTTTTTGATGCATAACTCGTAAATCGCTCGACCGATTTATTTCTGTTCGAATAAATCTAAGTCTCAATCGGTCGATTCGTTCCAAAGATACCGTCTTCTATCTTATATGGAACTTACCATTTAGCTGCAAGGAGACCTTGAAGGTAGCCTGGTATAATGGCAAATTTTTCGTTACATCTTATTGCGGTTATAATACGATCGGCAGCGACATTTGGGCTCAAGGGCGGCAGAAATCTATAATAATAAAATTATAAAATTCTTCGTCAGGTTTATACTTTTTTTTTTTAATTATTTACATGGAGTTATTATTTAATTTTTAATTACAAAATCAATTATAATCTGAGATATTCAGCTAAGATTTTGTACATAATAATTTATATAACTATGGGAACGTGATATTCGATTACGTGTGTAAAAATGATTTATTAAAATCAAATAGATACATCAACTGAGATGATATATTTGTTAGTTAATTAGTTATGTTATAGAACATTTGAATGTAGGAAGTAAATAAATATAAAAAGTTAGCGTGGAAAATAATTAGCTTTTTAACGAAATTATTTTATTAAGTTCCCATGTAGAAATATTATTTTAATATTGATACCTTATTTGAATATTATACCTTGCTTCGACATCTTCAAACATACCCGTGGCGCGAATGAAAAAAGGACATATTACTGTTGTATATATTTTGTTGTAACCATCAGCCTAAACAAATAGAATCATTTCTGAAGTAATTTCACTGTTAAAAATTTTCATTTTATCTTATAACTTATTTGCATACTTTATTTTCACATAAATTCAACTTCCAAGTCATAAATGTCATAAAAATTATAATCAATGTCTTTTAATTTCTTTAAATATTTTTTTTGTCCACAAGTCAGTTAATTAAATTAAATAAACAGACAGAGAGGGGAAAAATGGGCTTCTAATTTTATTACATATAAACCTTTTTTTCTTAACGGGCCCATTTTGCCCCACTCTTCCCTACTGAAAATTTCATAGCAAGACTTTAATAAACTCATAATTATAAAAAACTACTAAAGGCTTTTTGAAAAAAAAGTAAGTACTGTATTTTTTAAATTTTTCTAATTAAAATCTAACTCAATAAAGATTATACTTAAACTTTTTTACTTATGTTATCAAATTGATATTCATGTTTGATTAAATTTACATGCCAATTATCTTTGAAAACCGATAAAATTTTACAGAGGTAATAAATAGATAAATAAATATATAAAATACCTCAAGTTCCATTCTGAGAGCTTCGTCAAATCCGACGGCAGCGAATTTCGAAGCGCAATAGTCAACAAGTTTCGGAACACCAACGTGACCAGCAAGACTAGCGATACTGACAATGTGTCCGTTATTTTTTTCCATCATCGTCGGTAGAAAAGCCTTTACAGTCTGAAAATTAAAATCATAAATAAAAATAATACAAGTTGAATATAATAATAATTTTTTCGAGCATTTGTTGAATTTTATTGCAGATAATTCGCTACTGAATACTGTAATTCTGTGACTGTATTTGGATGGTCTCGGATATTTCGTAAGATTTAAAATACGTGCGAATAAATTCGCAGTGGTTTTATATATATGTATGTATATATACTTCGCCTACAGGTCGACCGGTTTGTATACATGTGCTACACCTGACCAACGCAAACTCTTGATAGCAACGAGATGTCGTGCTCACTTACATATAAGAAACCGAACCAATGCCTCTCACCGCAAATTCTAGTCGGACAGTTAACTGGTGGTCCTTGAATTCTTTAGCGAACTAATCGCGGCTCCAGAACACACATTATTACATCAAGTGAAAGAGGATAACTTTATATATTGTAATTATTTAATACTACACTAGTTATTTATAAATTTTACTAGATGACTCCGTCTCAATATATTGAGTTTCATAATTTAATTTATATAAAACTTTAGGTATTTTTTATTTTTAACAAAACTCGGTACTTTATGTAACCCAAGCTGACCTTAATTTTATTACTTTATCTATTTAATTATTACATTTATACTGACCCAAAAATGCGCCATAGTATTGACTTCCATCGTTTTGATAATGAGCTCATCAGATGTCTCCATAAATTTTTTTCCCGTAACAATCCCAGCATTGTTGATCAATATTGATACCTGAAACACACAAAAATAGTCAACCATTCATTTAAAATATTATTATTATTTAAATGTGAATGACAGTAGTGATAGATGATGGAGGTTGATCGCCCACTCTTGAGTCTTGATTTGAACGTCAGTATTATTTTTTTTTTAATTTAATTTAAAAAAAAAAAAAAACTAAAAATATGCACATGTAGAAAATTAAACCAACTATAGGTGCAATTTTTTGAAATATTTTTTTCTTTTAATTAAAAAATTATTAGACGTCGAGTAATTTCAGTATCATGTATTATTACAAACAACCAAAAGACAGAGACAGTAATAGAACGTATATTCGTATCATTCATGTATAAGTTTACTTATTGCAATCTTGTGGCGTAACATCATTGGTATCGTATCGTGGGGGCTTTCGTAATATCGTCCCGCGGTTGTTCCATTCGATTGTCACGAGAATAAGTCTCTGTGCCTACTGCTGGGTCTGTTTGAAGTGAAAAAAAATATATACTAATACGTATGTATTTATATACCTATGGTTAGAATAGACGAGGTGTTCAGACGACTTACAGGAACATCAGAGTCCATTGACCGACCTTGTGGGGTCAGTCATCTTTTTTCGCTTTTTTTTATGATTTATTAATTTTAATTCTATTAAACAACTAGTATTCTTACCGGGCCGACTTCGGTTTTTAAAATTTCAGCTTTTTTATACACATCCTCACGATTACAGAGATTGCAAACGTATCCGTAACATGTTCCACCAGCCGCGCGTACTAATTTAACTGTTTCATCAATTCCTGAAAGAAAAAAAAATGTATATTTAATTATGATGCTTTGAACTTTAATTAGAGCAGTAGTTTATAATTTAAATATTTAATTATAACGTAAGTTAAAGTAACAAAAAGACATTAAGTGTATTAGCATAAGAGCTGGGCTTAGTTGTGTTCTAGACAAATTAGCAAGAGATGAGGAAATTACAATTCATCCCAAGTACGAAACGGGATTTCACGATGCAACAATTAGCGGCAGGTGGATTACGACATAGATAGGAATCTGGAGGTAATATTAAATATTATAAAATACTGGGTACTTGTTTTTAAATTTGCAAATAAATTTTATTTATTTTTATTTTCGGTAACTAAAGATAAACAATTATTTAAATACTGTAAAAACATTAAATGCCACTTTCATATTTATTTACTTTACTATTCATTATTACCAAATATCTTAATAAAAATAAATTTATACTTTATTGAAAAGTGTCGATAGATAAATTACAATAAATTTAAATTATTTATCGATTTATCAAAAGATCACAATAAAATTATTTTTAATTGATTTTGTGATTAAGCTTTTTTTGCGACTTTAAATGAATGATTTGATCTCAGTGGACTTTAATATCAAATTAATTAATTTTAATTGTGAATGTAATATTTAATAAATAAATAATTTATAGCAATTCATTACTAGTATACAAGAAGTTTTTATGTGTTGTAGTTACTAGAAAGTTTTATCCTTGCTCGTATTTTTTTCGATTACACAAAAAAATAAAATAAAATATACTGTCGGTAAACGATAAAATTAAATATTGCAGGAATAATTATTTAAATAAATTCTTTCAGTTCACTGAGCGAAGGGTAAAAAATTTGTTTCAGAACAAAGTTCAAAGTTTTTGTACTTTTGATTTTGTAAGCCAGTCATTCGCCAAAACCGGCCGAGTAATTTATTAAGTATTTAGTAAATTTAATAATAGTTGTTATTTTTTTTATAAATAATTTTTTTTAAGTAACTATTAACCAGTTTTCACCGTTGACCGCGTAGACTTACGTAGGCAGGTATTCACACCAGGGCCTTGACTTCTCGACGTGCTACTTCTCTACTCGCGTATATATATAAAAGTTCTTTTAAGAGTATAAAGTGAGAATAGACAAATTGCGAATGCTAAAATAATTAATTTTCTAGTTTAACTTAAATATTTACATTGGTACGGTTATACAAATATACAATTCATAATAATGTTATATAATACTCGAATTTAAAAGTTAAATGACGAACGAGTGTAGTGTTGTTGTGAAAATTGGGTGAGCCTTCGTACCGCTGAAGAGTGCGAATGTCATCGAACATCGTAATCGAGATGTTTTACAGGAAACTCGTTATGCAGGATCGCAACTGCCTGCAATCTTTACAACATAACGTAAACTGTTACGTCCTCGGGCCATCACCCAGTGACGCGTGATCAATTATTGCCACCTACATGCGTACGAAAAAGTTTTTTCTCCATTACTGCCATTATATTTATTTTGAAACAGTATTTTTTTTTATTATATAAAAAAAAATATGTAATGAGCTGTAATCATTTTTCTAATGGATAATAAATTACCTTTTATAACAATTGAGGAAAATATTTAGCATAATCTTTGTAATTTAAAATATTCTTTTTGGTTGATACGTAATAATTGTTTTTTAATCAAAACATTATGTATATTTATGTAATTTTTTTAAAATTACGGAATATTTAAATTAGTTTTTTTTATCCATAAATTAGCGGTGATATTTTTTTTACTGATCTGATATTATAAATAAAGATGAAGATGTAAATGTACTGATATTTTTCTTAAAAAATAAAAAAATTAAATAATTAAAATTTATATCAAGTATTAAACTTTTTTTTTCACATAAAATCAGCAAAAAATATAATGGAAGAATTTGAAGTTATTTGAGAAGAATCAAGTTGAGTCACTTCATTAAAAAACTGTAAAAGAAAAAGTCGGGTTAACTTTTTTTTCAATTTTAGGAACTTTGAACATCTATAAAATCCCATTAAATTATCAGGGGTCATCAGATATTTTCGGCTGTTTTTTTCGGAAACGAAATTCTGTAAATACAAAATACAATCCACACATTGATGCACTACTGTCTAATCTAGCAAAGTGCGCTTTAATTGTTTGATAATATTCGTTTGTTCAAGAGAAAAACTCGGCCAAAGTTTCCATTTACTGCACAAGTGCAACAAAGATAAAACTGTTCATCGACTTGGGTGCGATAGAGAGAAAAGTGCGACCCCCTCTTATCATAAAATAAAAATTAAATTAATGTTTTGTTTACGAGGTTCAATTTACTTTCTACAGAATGAAGACGTCGAATTTTTCGTTACTTCAAAAATTTTAAATGGCCATAATTTTTAAATTAATCAACCGACTCTGCTCATTATATCTTTGAACTTGATCAAGAAAATCATTCAAAAACAAAACTTGACATAATTTCATTGAGGCCTGATAAAAATTATCGGCGCACGTGATAAAAAAGCCCGTAATACTTTATATTCATATATACTTGTACACAAATTTTTGAATCAAAAGTATTTTGGAAACCTACTCGATGTTTTAAAACACAAGGCGGTAAAATTTTCTATGACTTGCGCTTTGAGGACAAATGCGATGGTTGCAGATTTTAATGAAATCCGCTCATGATTTTTGATGTGAAAATAAATAAATAAAGAATATGCACAGGTTATATATATGGCGATAAACTAAATTTGAATGATACCAAAAAAAAAAAAATCATAATTTTATCTGGAAAAGGTCATGTCAATTGAAGTTAACGACTCTTGAGTGGGTCAATGACGTTATTTTTTTATTTGAACATTTAACGTGAATTGAATATTTTTATCGAAATTACCTCTATAATATCATTAACTATGCCAATAATATTATAGTGTTTTATTGAATGAAATAAATTGCGCTTCTTACCATAAACTATATAAAATTTATAAATATTATTTATTGATGTTTGTTTTATTTATTTATGAGTCGGTGATTTTTTCTTTCATCATAAGCTGTAGATTTTTATTTAAAAAAATATTTTAATTGTACATATTGTTTATAATTATCATAAGTGTATATGTCAAATGATGTAGATATACAGAGAGTTAATTTTCTTGCACAATTTATACTCGCAAGCAATGCAAGAGTACACACACTCGTGTGTACCATAAATGCTACTTTACTCTCGCAATCACGAGACAAAATGTTAAATACAGAAAATACTAGAAGTAGATATCGGTTAAAATAAAATTAGCTTGTAAGGCCGAGTTTAAAAAGAGAGTGCAACTACACATGGAGTTATTTGTTATTGTTGCGAAAAAGTATAAATAAATTGTCATGTGTATACTCTAGATTACACTTGAATTACGGGTTATCGTGTACTTTGTACTTGTGTTATAATTTTACCGAGATTATTGTCTTCAGGTCAATTTTATTGTGCCTGGAATTTTTTTAGTTGATAAGTAAACGAATTTTATATCTGCGTTTTAAAGTTTTAATCAGCAGTTATAATTAATTGTTTATTTACATTTTTCATTGTAATGACATTCAATTAATTGTTTACTTAAATTTGTTGTCGCAGTTATTTTTAATAAGAAAAATTACTAAAGTGAAAATATTATTATTTACTTTTTTTTATCGATTCTTAAGAACAACAGGAAAGTTGTAATTTTATTTGGAGTTTTTGCATAATATTTGAAATTTTACCGTCAAAAAATAAATGTTAAAAAAAAATATGCGTATACATGGATCTAAAAATAGGCACAGGTAGAAAAATTATCATAAGTGTGGGCGAATTTCAGTAGTTTGATTATTTGAATATAAATTTCAATAAGAAATGATGAGTATTTTGTTTTTCTATAAATAAATATTAAAATAATTTACCGTTTTCGTTGATGTCCCAGACGACAACGATAGCACCCAAATTAGCGAGCCGTAATGAAAGAAGCCTTCCAAGTCCTCCGCCACCCCCGGTAACGAGGGCGATTTCACCCGCGACACTTTTCATTTTATATTTCTTCGGAATCAATGATTTTATCATCGACTCAATGATTGTGATCAACGATAACAGAAGAAATCCAATAATATCACCAGCCGAACGTATGAACGACATTTTTAAAAACAATTATACGAATAGAAAAAGTTTAAATTAAAATCACTAAAGTAAATATTTAAATATTGTAATTAAATGTCTAGTAAGGAAGTAATCATCACGATTATTTGGTCCATCCACGAGTAACGTAAGTTAAGAACCTGATACTGGGAGAGTTGCTGGCCGATTGGAATAGGGTAAAAAAGTATCTACTGAACGACGTTGGATCAACGGTGGTAGCAGAAAAGACTTCGGGTCTGGCAGTTCTTATCCAATAAGAGGTGGTACCAGATGGAAGTAGTGGCAGCCTGGTGGCGAATGATCGGGCGAACTCGAACGCTCTCGGTTCTGTTGGTGTACCGCCACGTGCTTACTACTTTACTCTCTATATAATACCTCTATTATTTTTTTATTTATTTTCCCGGTCACTTAGTACTAGTACTCGCACTACATATCGTAATCATAATTTATAACAAAACCGGACAGGACGGTCACTAAGACACTGCTGATCCATGTTCATCTAACCTCGCTTGTATAAGTGTACCAGTTCTCTAGGACAAAAAAGTTTTTATTTAAAAAAAAAAAAAGAAATAATAAGTATATGTAATTAATGTCATAAACATGACATTTTTAGTAATTTATATACATGTTTTCAAAGTCTGATATTCATTTTTATAATGATCTATAATTTATAAAATGCCTACAAAAAACTTTTGACTTAGATTGCAATGAAAAAGTTTTAGCAAAAAAGTTAAGAGGAAACTATTCAGTTCAGTTTTTTAAAGTAAAAAAAAATTTCTGAACTTTGATATTTTTGTTTTTTTTGACTATTTATTTTATTTCTTCAAGGGCAAGTTGGGCATATTAATAAAAAAAAAATTTCAGGCGGCTAAAATATAAAATATCAGTCCTTCAATTTGGAGTTTTATTATAATAATTTAAAGTAAATTTAAAAAAAAAACAATAATGATGTGATTATACTAGAGATACTAGAGATAAAAAATAAATAAAATAATTATGATATGAAAACTCCAGTATATCTTGCTCTTAAACGTAATTCCGAGACAGTCAAGGCCACAAAAATTTTTCAGCCCGTTCTCTTTTGCCGTGCTCACAGCCCGCGAGATCGCCGGATATGCAATCAAAGTGAAGAGTAAAGAGAAATCAAGCGAATTGAAATTATTTTTATTTTTATTATTCATTTTTTTCTATTATTTGTGCTCTAATTATGCTCGATCGTTCAAGAGAGAAAATTTCCACCAAAGATTATCATCAAAAATAATTCGATTGTTGAAAAATAAAATGTACTTTAAGTGTGTCAGATATTTAAATTTTGTGTCACGGTCACGTAATATAAGATCATTTTCTTAAAACCGATTATCCTGTTTACCTTTACCCTGATAATATTAATACACTTGTTCTCATTGCAATGTCACATATTTTCTGCAACTCACTTTCTAATAATCTATCGCCAAATCTTGAGTACCTTGAGTACTTTCATTTTTTTTAGCAAAAGAAAATCTTGGATTATAACTGTCCTCTTTTACTTTAGTATAGTCTCCCATAATGCACATGTAGACCATAATAATTATAATAATAATATATACAGTACATAAGAATATTAAAATTAAGTATTTGCATTCGAAGATGAAAAAAAAACTCTGAAAACCACTCAACTGTACATAAATATGTTATTTTAAGAAACTTGAAATTAAAAAAAAATTCAAATACATTTTAAATTAACCCGCGAAAAACTACTAATCTAAAAAACCACCGACTCAGACTCTTTTTGATTAATGTGTAAATCAAAAACACTCAATTACACCAGATTTCAATGCCAAAAAAGAAAAATTATCGCACTGATACCAGCGAAAATATTTTTCTTGATTAATAAAAAATTTATTGCGATTCTCTGCAATAAATCGCTGTTGCGAAATGGAAATAAAAAATTTATTTATATGTTAAGGTCACGAATTGTTTGGTGTTGTATTTACATTATAATTTTATAAACGAGTAAAGTAACTTTTAAATTCCTGAGTTAATTTTATTTATGAATATTTGGTATATATTTATATTATTATGCGAGAGAGTCATAAAGGAACAAAAAGAAGTGTTTAGTGACAATGTACGCGCTTATCTTTTCTACTTGTTGTAACATACAACGCAACGTTACAGTGAAAGTTTTAAGTATTCTAATGAGATGGTTAGACCATTAATTTGCGAGTCATTCGTCATGACCATTTGCAAAAAAAAATTTATCCTTAAACTATAGTATTCTTGGAATTTTATTTATTATTCACAAGCAAAAAAAATTTGATCTTGAACTATAGGACAAAAAAAATGTCTAATCACAGATTTTATAGTTTTTAAATTAATGAATAATCTGACGTTTTACATCTACTTGGAGAAAAAGTAGATAAATTTCAAATTAAAAAACAAAAATGAATAATTTGTTGTTTTTGCTGTGACATTAATGAATATAAACGCAACTATAAAAAAATCACCAACACAAATTGCGAGGAAATAATTGAATTATTAAGTAATTTATGAATAATGTATGATAGATAATACTTAAAATGGAAGATTAATTATTAATTGATAATTATTATGAATATATTAACAATACTAATAGAATTATGTAACTATTTTATTAGATTTGCTAGTACCTATGATAAGATGGATGTAGATGAGTGAATGTTGAGGCTGCTGGAGTCTGAGTGACTGGTCAGAAACGACTGAGTATATATATAAGTTGTGAGTATAATATAATACAAGATACTGAAAGGACTTTTTTATTTAAAGTTACTTACTTATGTTATTATCCGCTTGTTTCTGGATAGGATTCTAGCCACACGATGAGTGAACGCCGAAGAAATACCACCTGGGGGAATGCGCTCACCTCTCCAGAAATCCGGCCACTGGAACATAAATCGCATGTGTATGACGTTTTTTAATGTACGATAATGTATTGGTTCAAATCTCATCACAAATAATAAACTAGTTTCTAGATCATTTTTTTTTATTCTCAAAAATAAAGGAATTTAAATATAATGAATTATTATGATACTGAAGTTATAGTTTTTGATTTTTTTAAAAACGATAAATTATAAAATAAAAAATTGCATCTATAACTTTTTTAATTTTCTACATCCGCATATTTTTAGTTTTTTTTTTTGCAATTGAGTTGTTGGAAACAAAATCAAAAAATTGTTAATTGTCTGCTAACTTCAGCTTTATTAATTATTTATTATTTTGATCTTCATAAATTGCAATCAATTTCAGTTGTACGATTATTTATAATCTATATTATTAATTAAAAATTATTCGATAAGATAATTTCGATTGTTATTGATTCATTGTTTTGAACTTTAAATAATTTATCAAAGATTGTTTAAATAATTCGATAAATCAAATAAGTTTTCAACATTCACTGAGTGCGGGTACAATTAGAGTTTATTTATTTTGTATTCATATTTAAAATTAATAATAATTATTATTTTTTCCATTATAATCAATCACGTTATTCAATAAAGAAAATATCCTCAAGACTTTGCTGATATTTTTTTACTTGATGATGTATTCGTTGTAAAATATTTTTATTACTTAAATTATGTGTTCAAAATTGTAGAAGACATTAATTTTTTAAATTTCTTTGACGTATAGATGTATTGTTTTTAATACAAACAAATATATTTTTATTGTTTATAGTGAGCGCAAGCTGTAAATATGACATATATTATATTTATCTTGTTTGATGATCAAGGCAACATATATATAAAAGGATTATGATGAATATTTTATCGGTGTCTTTTGAATAAATTTTTTTCGGTAGCGATTAAATCCTCAGTTGCATTTAAATATGAATACTAAATTTTTTTTCTTTACTTTGTTTGTTTTAATTATTAATTTTTCAATTATCGTTGTGGCAAGTGATCATAAAACTGGATTCAATATAACTGAATTTAATAAAACTGAAAGTATGTATTCAATTTATATATTTATTTTAACAAATTAATTAGCGATCAGCACTACACTTAAAAAAAATAACTTTTAGAAATATTGTATTTTCTTTCCACAAGAAAATCTGTTATTGTAAAATTTTAATCTGATATATATTTTTGTGAAAAATTTGAGGATTTCATTCAAAATCATTTTTTATAACGAATAAATTTGAGTTTATTTAAAAACATGCTGACCTTCTTTTTTTAGAAATGATGGAAATAAATTTTGCTTTTCTTCTGTCAAAAAAATGATCCCTTATATGAAATATGAAATTAATAATGCAGTTATTTTTATTGATTTATTACTTAAGAAAATATTGTTTTTTGCAAAAGTTATTTTTCCCTCCAGTGTATAGTACTGGTATACTTTGAGTTTTTAAAATTTAATCCAACAGAATATATGCAGATGTGGAAAACGTATTCAAAAGCATCATCTTCATGGGAAAATCATATTATTTATTACAATGAATTGAGCGTCAAACAAGCGAAAAAACTATCAACTCCAGAGGAATGTGCGCGGCCTTGCAAAGAAGGGAAAAAACCAAAGACCTGCCACTTTCAATGGACTGTAGAATATTATCATACTTTTGGCGGGTAAAAAATACTTGTTTATTGTTGCGCAACAAAATTACCATAAAAATTTTAATCATTAGTAAGTTTAAAAAGTCTTATTAATTGATAGAATGTTTCGTAAATTTATTTCGGGCGTAATTTGAATACTGTCAGTAAAAAAAATTAACACATAACTCACGTCAAAATTAACATTTTATCAGTGAATTTTATTTAATAACTTTAATTTGAATGCTGATTGTTCCAGTGCTTGTAAACTATGTAAGCCGACTACAAACACATCAGTTTCAAGTGACTGTCAGTGTATTTTGGCCGATGGAATGGATTTGTCGGGAATAATTACCGTAAACAGAATGTACCCAGGACCAGCAATTCAAATTTGTTTGGGCGATTTTGTCGTTGTCGATGTAACAAACAAGGTAACCGGAAATGCAGTGGGTATTCATTGGCATGGGATTTATCAACGAGACTGGCAACATTATGACGGAGTGCCTTTTCTCACTCAGTGTCCGATAAATGAGGGTTCAACATTTAGATACCAGTGGCAAGCACAGAATCCTGGTACCCATTTTTGGCATGCTCATTCAGGTCTTCACAAATCTGAAGGCGTTCATGGAACGATTGTCATTCGTCAGCCAAAATCAAAAGAACCAAGCAAAAAACTCTATGATTATGATGGATTGGATAATGTCATGTTTATTTCTGATTGGATGCACAAAAATGTTCAGTTTCATTTTCCGGGAACTACTTTCCAAAATCCCGGACAGGAACCTGATAATATTCTCGTTAATGGCAAAGGACGATTCACGGTAAACTCTTATCAATATTTTTGAATTATGATTCCAAGTGATGGTTTCAAAGGATTTTTTGATGTTTAATTTTAGGATTCATTGGGAAATGAAACATCAACTCCATTAGCTGTTTATGATGTTAAACCTGGTATGCGTTATCGTATTCGTTTGATAAACGGATGCAATTTCAACTGTCCCGTCCAAATGACAATTCAAGATCACAATGTCACAATAATAGCAGTCGACGGAGAAGATGTTGTGCCGCGTATTGTTACATCAGTAACTACATTTTCAGCTGAGCGCGTCGATTTTATTATCAATGCTTGTCAATCAGGTAATCGGACTTACTGGATCCACTTTCGCGGTTTCGGTGTGTGTGCTCATAAAAAAGTTCAGCAGCATGCGATTTTACGTTACGTCGGTTCAGAATTATATTCACCACAGACTTCTAAGCCATCATATGATTCACCCCTTCCTTCTGGAATCGTAAGTTATTTTTTGTAACAAAAATTTTTTAAACAAAGTTTGGGTGAAATATTTCAGAGTTTTTTAAAACCTTTCCAAAAGTTATATTTATTGGGTTTATTTATTTTTTTTTGCATAGATTTTTAATGAAGTGAATGAAGTTTGTGACGGCAATCGTACTGATGTTGTTTGCATAAAAAATCTAGAATCCATTGATAGCATTCATCCACGGATTCTCCGTAAAGAGTCAGATATGCAGATATATTTGCCGTTTACTTTTCACCTCTACAATGACAGTCATCTTTTCGAACCGAATACATATAAACGTTTTATTGGTAACACTTTTACTAATATGTCTAACTTTTATTTAACATATCACCTGATAAAATTAGTCTGTCTAAATCTAACAGATAAAAAATTATTTTAATTATTTTAAAATTATTTTAGTTCCTAGTGGTAATAGGAATTTTGGTGCAATGATGGCTGGTATTTCACATATCAATCCCCCGTCACCTTTCATCAGTCAACTCAGCGACATTCCTGACGGATATATTTGCAACAGAACAAATTTACCTGCCCGATGTACAAATAGTCCAATTTGTCATTGTTCACATGTCATAAACATTCCGCTTAATGCTGTCGTGGATCTTATGCTTGTCGACGTATCTGGTATACTATTAACTTCTAAGTGAATCAACTAAAAAATCTAGATAAATCACCGATTCCTATTTTTTTTTTATGCAACATCACAGGTCCTACTGGGATATCTCATCCGTTCCATTTACACGGGTTTGGTTTTCACGTACTAGCCCAGGGATTATTGTCAAAAGTAAATCTTACTGAAAGTAACACTAAACAAGGAATTGAACTTGACAGAAAAGAATACCAGGTTTCTCATAATAAACCACCAACCAAAGACACGATAGCTGTTCCATCGGAAGGTTATACGATTGTCCGATTCATTGCTGATAATCCAGGTGAATATTTACTCAGATTTAAAAATATATTTTCCCAGTTTTGGTTAAAAATTTTCCAAATTTATTTCAGGCTGGTGGCTCTTTCATTGTCATTTTCTTCCTCACTTGTACAATGGTATGGCTTTAGTTTTCCGAATCGGTGATCAAAAAGATTTACCACCTACGCCTGAAGGTTTTCCGAAATGTGGAAATTTCCTGCCGTCTATTCATAAATCAAATCCGAAAGCTCGCGGGAAAATGTAAATAACTGAATTAAATTTGAATTTAAATAAGTGTTGGATGTCTAATATTTAAAAAGAAAGCTTCCTGGCTAGCCATCGAGTTTCAAGATCGCCTGTGATTCCCAACACTGTATGATAAATTATCGGCGGTTGGCAAAGAAGTTCTCTAGTACAAATAACCCGGGATTTTTGTTTGCTCCTTCGAAAGGATTGGCATGTGTGTAATTATAATAGTATGTATAATTATGTATATATATAAATATGGAAATAATTTTTTTTTTGTAATTAATATGCGTTACTTAGCTCATTGGTAAGTGAATAGTTAACACTTAACACTCTTGTAAATACCAGACAATATTTACAAATGATATCACCCAAGGATATAAACAGAGCACGCAAGCAATAGTCCACGTTGAGTTGTATATAACTTTTCTTTAATTGACCTACTTATTTCCACGAACCTGCTCATAGATTAGCATTACCTGTCTGTATCATGCACCTATATCACCACCTTTCCCATAGCTTGGAATCCATTTCACGTAATGGAATTTTTTTTTATTACTATGCTACAAAGTATTAGAAATTTCCAAGTTCTCTATTTTTATCACCAGCTCTTCCCATATCATTACGTATCTAAAAAAGGGCGTGGAAATTCCGTGTTTACGGTAACGATAATCATATAACCCGTTAGTTATTCAAGCACGTAGATTATATAGACAATGAAACACGACTTCTCAACCTAGACCGTTATACTATTTTCGTTATTTTTTATTTTTTTAAACACAGGTCAAGTATTTTTCACGATTGTCTAATGAATTTAATGTCAATTTTACGACGAGTATGAATGTAGCAGACATGAGACAAATTTAAAATTATAAATAAATAGAGTAAATAATTTAAAAAATAATATTTATAAAAATGCACTTATTAATTTTTAAATTTTTTAAATGCGCATTTTTTTTAAATTTTATTTTATCAATTATTTACTTTATTTATTAATAATTTTAAATTTGTCTAATGTGTGCAACATTCACACTCATATGTTACGTATCACACATCAAAACTACATGTAATTATTAAAAATAATTTAATTAAGATGTGTATTTAATATTTTATTCATTAAATTACCTTGATAATTTGCATTTTTTTTGCCATTGATAATTTAACTATCAGAATTTTACTGTCAGTGAGGTAAGAGACCCAGTCGATCAGGGAACTAGTACCCGATCACTCATGTATTTGTATATCTATATCTACTAAATATAAGTATACAAATAGTAGTTTTAAAAATTTTAAAAAGCATAATTTAAGCATTTCATAATAACGACTTATCATAATTTCATTGACATTTGAAATTACATTGTCAGTAGTCAATAATTTAAATTGAGAGAAATTTATATTTAAAAAGTATTGAAGCATTTAATGATTATTTAGTTAAGTAAATATTAGTATATTTTTTCAACTTAAAACTACAATTGACAATGCACTCAGTAGATGCGTATAAATATTATATACATAGAGATAGTTGACCGACTTTTGATAGTGGGAGGTTCCTTTCACCAAAAAGGAGAAAAGTCCATTTACTGAACACTTGATTTATTTAATTAAAGTACAACTAATCTGTTTATATAATTGCATATTTATATATAGGATATGAATAAAATAATGTTCTGGAGAATATTGTTGTTGTTATTATTTTCAAATGCGAAGCCTTGGCCGTACAAATGCAACGCGCATTCGGTTTCTGTTCATGTTCGATTGCCATACAAGGCTGAAACTCTCCTGAGCTGTGGCAAGTCAGGGTACCGAAGATCTTCACCGGGCAATTCAAGATATTTTCTTTACGCAGACACTACAGTCAACAATTGTCACTCCGAGTGAATGCAACCCTGATTATTGTGTCTACTTAAATTGGCTACTGTTTAATTTTTTGAATTAAATTATTCAAAAACTGAGAGAATAAATTTGTTTACTTTTTTCGGGCTCGGATAAAATTTAAATTAATATATTTAGTAATTAATTATGAAACCAGTGAAAGTCTAATTGAAATTTTTTTGAAAATTTCTATTACCAATTAAATTAAATGTTCAAAAAGTGATAAGTGATTGAGAGTTTTAAATAAAGGGTTGATTCGAGCAGATAATTTTAGAAAAAATTTTGGCATCGACTGATTTCACTGAAAAATGGATTTCAAAGAAGGATTAAATATTTTATATGACACTTTAGTATTTTTGTGGCTGTCGGTTGTATATATGACTGAGTCATTTGTTTTGAGTTTGATACCACGAAAATATCGAAGCAAAAGTATCCAAGGTGAAGTCGCATTAGTCACTGGAGGTGCGGGTGGTTTAGGAAGATTGATTGCTTTGAAATTAGCGGCTCTCGGAACTCACGTCGTGATATGGGATATCAATAAATCGGGTAAGCAATGAAAATTATAGTAATCAATATTAAAAAAATATCAATGACCCGCATCTCAGATCCTTGAGATGCAAATAAAATAAAAATAAATTCATTTTTTTCATTGAGGACAGAGAAAGTATCTCATTGTATGTTGATCTGTGATTGTATTCAATGCTCATGCTATTGTAATAAATATTCCGCGAAAGTTTAATTTTATTTGCGTTTTCATGTTTCTAATTCCCGATAAATTGAATTACAATTTTTATCTTTACTGCGCATTAATGGCGCGAGATAATTTTATTGAAATTGCATACACGCACTCAGTATTATTACTATGATCGTTGAGAAATTGTAACAGTAATCAAGATTTAATAAGATCATAATAAATTACGTCCTGGAGTTTGAAAATAATTAAAAAAAAAAAGAAAAATTAAAGTTGACTGATTTTTTAAAAATTATTACTTAATACCCATGTATAATAATTTTCTATTTTATTTTAATGATGTGAGCAATAAATGTGAAAGTTTTCGATGATAATCTCGATAAAAATAATTTTAAAAAATTTATGAATAAATTATTTAATGAAAAAAAATTAATTACCACTTTTAGAGTGAAAGATTAATTATATTCAATTGTCTTTAAGTGGCGATTTCAATAAATTATAAACGGATACTCAACTTCAACGAGTAGAAAATAAAATAAAGTTGCACTGACCACAGAAATAAATTGCTGTGAATATTTAACTACATTATTTTGCAACAATAATTGCTCTTGAAGTGATTACTATTCAGAAACACGTTCGGCTTATGAAAATTAACCTGTCACGCATGAAATTAACATATCAATATATAATATTATAATATAATTGATTAAATTTATAATTTTCTGCAGGGATAAAAGACGTCGTAGAAGAAATTAAAAGCCAGGGTGGTAAATGTACTGGATATTTTTGCGATATCAGTAACAAAGAAGAAATTTATCGCGTTGCTAAAACAGTACAAGTGGAAGTAGGAAATGTATGGAAATTTAAATTTCAATAGAAAATATACTTATTTTAAATAAATATTTATTTATTTAAATTTTCCTAACAACTTTTGATTACTACGCAGATCACAATAATTGTCAATAACGCCGGTTACGTGTGCGGTAAAACTTTTATGAATCTCCCAGATGACGAAATCGAAAAGACTTTCAAAGTTAATATACTCTCGCATTATTGGGTAAACAAATCCATTAGATTCTTTAAATATTTATTTATAAATTAATTATTATTTAATTTTTAAAACAAAATATTTAATAATTTACAGATAAATAAATCATTTATGAAAGAAATGATGAAAGAAAACCATGGCCACATTGTCACTATTGCAAGTGTCGCGGGTTTACTGGGTACTTATAATTGTACTGATTATTCAGCGACTAAATTTGCAGCAATTGGCTACCACGAGAGTCTTTTGACAGAATTGAAAGTAAGTGAAAATAGAGCGACTTTTAAAAAATTATTATTGTGTTTTTAAATTAAACATTTTAAATTTCTATTCATTTATTTTTTTTTAAAGGTACACGGATACCATGGAATTAATACGACTTTAGTTTGTCCATACTTTATAAACACAGGAATGTTTCCAGGTGTTAAGCCAAGGTAAATAACACATTGCGTAACCTGATGAATTATTTAAAATTGACTGTCTTTTAAATAGAAATAATTTCCCACTACTTTAGATTGTTACCCATGCTCGAACCTGAGTACGTAGCAGATGAAGTCGTCGCTGGCATACTGACTAATCAAATAAATGTTACGATGCCAATAAGTACTAAATACTTTTTGCCGCTTAAAAGGTTAAGACTTAAAGATTTTAATTTTTAGTATATTACACATCTAGGGAGGAAAGTAGGAGATTCCAACCCGTGTGTATAATTGCCTGCGTGTGGCAAACACGCGAATTGGGACGACGTACCTTCCTCCGTGGAGTGCAGACAATTTTTCACGATCTGCAGCTGAAAGTTTGAATTTTTTCCTGTTTGTGGGAAGAATGGCGCGAGCGTTAATTTTTATCATCTGTCTTTTGCTTTGATAAGAGAAAAGAAGAATTTTCTTCCCTCGAAACAGGCAGGAATTCAAACTTTCGGCGCAGGTATAGTGAAAAAATATTTTGTGTACTCAGTTTTGTTAAAAGTAACTTTTAATACAGAAAATATATTGATTTTTTTTTTAGCTGGCTACCACCGAAACTCTGTTGGGCTTTGATGTACAACATCATAAAAGGACCACAGACCATGATGATGCTACAGAAAAATGAGAACATGCACAATTATGATCGTATAAATAAATATTAATTTATAGAATAAGTTTAGATTTAATCAAACTTTGGATTTAATTTTAATAATTATCGATAGTGGCGAAGACTGAGAGTACTTACATATTAGAATAAGTCGTAAAAATAGTTTAGACCTTGTCCAAGCTCCCAAATGGACAATCCTGTTCCTAATTCTCGGGCTAAATCTATCCGCTGTTGAAGTGAATAGAGTGTGGGATAAAATATATAACCACTGGCTGCTGATGATCTGAATTGTAAAAATAATAATAATAATAATAATTATAATATTATATTTGTTGGATTAATTAAAATAAGTGTTGGTGAATAAATTTACCGGTATTCAAACAAGTGCTCTTTACTTTGTTCGTCCCATTGAATTTTTCCTTTGTATGAATCGAGTATTTTTATATACTGGGATCCTAAAATAGCACCGCCGCCATCCGGAGTGTAATTATTACCGTAGAAATTGAGACCCATTAAAATTTGAGATCGTTTTGGATCGTCATCGTCGGGTACTAATTTTTCGACGCAATCACGTGCCCATTCGAAGGGGCTGTTTGGTCCAGGTCGTTGGACGCTTGAAAAGTCGTAGGTCATCAACGAAAAATAATCAATGAAAGGTGACAATTCTTCGAATTGCGTTTGTGAAAATATTTGCCCTGGAGGTCTAAACAAAATTGATATTTTTATTAAATAAATAAATTACTAAACAATGAAAATAATTATAAATTTACCCTTGCGCTGGTGGAATAGCTAAAATTACTTGCAAGTTTTTATCCTTAAGTCTCTTAGCTAACGATTTTATTAAATTTACGACAGTTTTTGATTTAACTCCTGTATAAATAAATTGATTCCATATTTCTAATACGTATCCATGGAACTGGAATGTCTAGAAAATAAAAAATTATTATTATCATTTTATTAATTAAATGAATTAATTGCTGGCAATTATTAATTATGGAGTAATTACTTTGGCTGTTTCACTGAGAGCAGATATCAGTTGACTTTTTTTTTGAACATCAGAATTCAGTGAAGATATATCACTTGCTGACCACTGTTCGAACAAAACTCGGGGTAAAACTGTAATAATAACAAAGTAAATTATTTAAAATAATAATAAAAGAGTTTCTAGTGCCGGGAATTAACTGAGATGATTAAATACTTTTGACAGTATGGTTTCCCTCATTTGCAGTTTTCATATCTTTGAGCCACTTCTTCTGTACATCATGAGTGGGAATTTGTAACTTGTCAGCACTTGGTATAGTGAACCATACCGGAGAAACGAGAGTTAATTTACCATGAAATGTCTTTGCTACATCAAGACCTTCACCGTTCCACTGGAAATTTTTAAACCATTTTAAAAAGTAGCCTACTTATGAATTTAAATAAAGTGAATACGAGAAAATAAATAAATTACTGGAGTTATGTAGCCCAGGACGTCGTTATTGAAGTGTCTCTTCTTGGTGTCTTTATAATAAAGACCAGATTGTTTGATGATGTCATGAATCTTGGGTTCTTGAACAACTAGGTCTCGGTCGAATACATTATCGTCAACTGGCCCTTTCTGTCAATAATAAAATTTAATATTAATTATCATTAAAACATATATTTAAATATGTAATCAGTACCTTGCTCTCTGTTTTTCCTTTATCTTTTTTTGGTTTATCAGTACGTGGTGACAACGTACAGTTTGTTGTTATAACCAACGTTAGAATTATACATAAAAACCATACGTTCATAATTGTTTTGTGTATAAATAAGTATTGTTTTGAATAAATATATAATTGTTTGCTTTAATATGTCAATGATAAGAACATATTGGTTTAAATATATGAGTTTTGTGTATACATGCCGGTACAATGTTGTGTGTTCGTCATCAGCTGATGATTGCTACCCGAAAATTAAAATTCTGTTTAGATATCCAGGAAAATTTATTTGAAACCAAGAAATTTTTTTGAATTTGTAACAATTAAAATGGCGGCAAAGTTTCTTTTTTGAAAAAGAAAAAATTTTCAGCAGCAAGTATTTAGAATTTTGAATAAAAATAAAATTTTAAATATGTATGAGATAAAAGACCCAGACCTCAATCTACTGAAGCGCCATGATGTGAATTTAGCTGACGTTCAATAATTTTTGAATTTTTTTCAAAATTATAAAAAAAAATATTTTAAATAATTGCACCTGTAGTTTTTTTATTTTTCTACATGTGCAAATTTTTAGATTTTTTTTTTGTATTTAATTATGAGAAAAAAAATTTAAAAATCATCGTCTGCTAACTTCAGGATCATTGAAGCGCTTTATGATTTTTTTGAAACCTTTAAGCGGCGGGAAATGACTGTACCTTCAAACGGTCACTCCTGATTTGTATTTGGATTTTACTTGTCGTCAAGTGATTCGATGATGACAAACGTCAAAGTATGGCGACCATTTACAAGACATTACGTGTACTAAAATAAATAATATTTACACGTGTCGCGTGTTAATTTTTTTAAATATAATATCAATAAATTACTAACATTTTGTAATTTAAAAAATAAAAAAAAATACAAATGTCAAATAAACATTTGAAAAAGAAAATGAAGTTTCTGTGTTAAAAAAATGGTTACAATAAATAAGTAGTTAGTAAATAATTGCATGCATAAGTGATATGTAAAAAATAGTGATATATTTATTGGTGAAAATGTGGGAAAAATTTGGATTTTATTTAATTGTTTTACAAACAATTGTTGGAGGTATTGTTTGTACCTTTATGAGAAATACTGACGCCGAAATACTTTACAAAATAAATTGGCCCGGTAAAATAGATACTGAACTATCTGTAAGAATTTTATCAGTTTATATTTATTGGTTTTTATGAATATTTTATTTAATTTAAATAATTTTATTGCAGAATAATTTTGAAGAGTATCCGATAGTGACGGCTGGTAATGAAAAATACACATGTAGAATTCCTGAGTTAAAGAAACAAGAGAAAGAAACTGAGCAGCCTTACACTGGACCTAATCCTATTGAATTACTGGCTCCTTTGTTTGATCAAAAATTATGTTCCTTCAAGGTATTAATTGTCGACTTAAATATATCTAATGAATATGATACTGAAGTTAGCCGACCTCTAGTTTTTGAACTTTTTTTTTCAAACAGTAAATCATAAAAAAAAAATATTTGGAAAAATTGCACCTGTAGTTTTTTCAATTTTCTACATGTGCATATTTTTTGTAATTGATTTGTTGAAAAAAAAAACTCGGAAATTTTTAATTGTCGATTAACTTCTGGATCATTAATTAATTTAAAAAATTTGAATTTTTAAATATTTTTTTCTAGTTGGAATCATACTGGACTTATGAAATTTGTCACGGTAGATATGTCAAGCAGTATCACGAAGAGAGAGAAGCAAGAGGTCAAAAGATAAAAAAGCAAGAATATTTTCTTGGTACTTTTGATAAAGTCCAGCGATCAAAGTTGTCAGCGGAGTACGATGAAAGAGCCAAAAATCCCGAAAAAAAATATGAAGTACCGACGAAAAAATTTGAGGGAATACGAATGCCATATGTTGAAGTGAAAATGACTGATGGCACTGTCTGTGATCTGAGCAATAAGCCCCGTACAATAAAACTGCTTTACGTATGCCATCAAATGGGCAAGCATGAAATTTATTCACTCGAAGAAGTATCCAGTTGTGAATACGAGGCCATTATTTTGTCACCCTTCATCTGCAGTCATCCTGACTACGACCCACGTCTTACTGATGAAGATGAAATAACTTGTATCCCTGAGGACAAGTCACCTAAGAAACCTAAAGCACTTGCTGCTCTAGAAGCTGAAAGTCTCAAACTCCGGCATCAAAAAGTCTCGGTAGTCATTGTGGAAACCAGTCTTATCGTTATGCAATTAGCTAATTATTTTTACCCTTAATTGTAGATTATTTTGAAAGCTTTTTTTTTTTTATAACTGCATGTTTTATTATTTACTTAAAGAAAACAGAGCCCATCCCTCGGAATGATAAATAATGTCAAAAAATTTCGGCTTCTCATACGAGTAAATTTATAAAATTAAGCCTATGAGTCAGATTGTGATACCAACAGATATTTTATTAATTATTATTATTGCTATTATTTTTTTGTTTATTTATAAATTATTTCTTATACAGGAAGAGAAGCCACAGAAAGTCGTTGCGATTCTCCGTGTAGATAAGGACACTCAGGTCAGATTATTTTGTAATTAAGGGAATTGGGCTTTAAAATCATTTATTCATTTATTTTCAGAGCTACTTTCTATAATTATTTCACGTTTATTTATTTTAAATCACTAACACTAATATTTGATTTTTATTTTGCTTTAATTTTATTCACTGTGTTGCGGTGATGGATGCATGACTTAAAATTTTTAGTCCGGTGACATCATCAGACTTTCAATGGAGTGTTCTATTAATTTTTTATATCTTTATAATTTAAATAACGCAAGTGATTTATTGTAGGATGGAGAACCACAGCTGCGTATTGAACTTCATCCAGCTGACACTATTGAGAAAAACGGAGAAGAGTATCTCAGTTCATTGCTGGACATGAGTTCTGTACCATCTGATACTAATCCTGTCCAAAGTTTCCTTAGTGGGAAACAATGTTTGCACGGGGTTAGTTATTTTTAATAATTTATTGCATTTCAAGTCAAGAAATTTGTTTATGTTTAGTTGAATGAATTATTTTTAGGGAGACGGGTGGTGGAAATACGAATTTTGTTACGGCAAATCCGTAGTTCAGTATCACGTTGAAAAAAGCGGTAACAAAATAACGATTGATCTTGGAAAGTTTGATAAGAAAAAACACATTGACTGGATTGAGGCTCATCCTCAGAAACGACCTAAGCCTCTGGAGCAACGGAAACAACTGTCGCACTTTTACAGCGACGGAAGTTATTGCGATGAGATGAAAAAGAGGAGACAGACTGAAGTAAAAAAAACTAACTGAAAATATTAAATTTTAAATATTAATTAATACAAATTGTTATTTTATTTGTAGGTAAGACTGAAGTGTGTTGAAGTCTCTGGCAGCCCATCGAGTGTGTCGCTATTTTTACTAGAACCCAAAACCTGTGAGTACATTCTAGGAGTTGAGTCACCACTTATTTGCAATATACTTGAGCACGCTGATGAAAACGGCCTTATCAATGAGTCAGCTGGCTTTGACTTTGATTCTCTTAAAAGCACACCAGTATCTCCAAAGAAAGAAGAAGTGGAAGATAAAAAGAGGACTTCCGATGAGTTATAATTTATAATAAATAATAAATAAGCGAATAATATAATTTTGTTTTTGTAAGAGATATTAATTCTCTAAATAAATAATGTTGTACAATAATTCTTTTAGTAGTAGGCTTGATTATTTAATCTAATCTAAGCTCAGTAATCTCACTTTTAAAATTACACAGTGTAAAAGTAGCAAAAAAAAGAAACTAGAGAATACTTCATCCAATGTTGAGTCCTATTCCAACTCGAAGTTGTTGTTTTCTGTGATTCAACATTCCGCTGAGTACCAACGAGGTCTCGGGCATCGGGTACAATTTTTTCTCAAAGACACCGCCAATAGTAGTCTCGGTATTGACAAGTCCGCGGAAGACCATGTCTGCATGTGGGACATCGAGCTCGTAGATCAAAGTCGCTGTCGAATCAAGTGTCCGTAGATTAGACTCCAACTCAACTCCAAGCTGTAGCTGCTGACTCGCTCTATGATGATAACTAACGTGTAGTCCAACTTGCCCGAAAGTTGCTGCCAATGTTCTGGCTCCACTGCTGTACCTCGCCGCGAATGTCATGATGGATTGCTGCCCTCCTGGCACATATTTGCTGCGATGTATCGCAATCTCCGTGCCGAGGGTCAGCCGTGATGACAGCGCTTGTAGGTAATGCAATACAAAAGTTCCAGACTGTTTCATAATATCCGGATCGGCGACTATCAATGACAGCGTTGAGTCATCCGATCTGTATTCAGCTGTCGAACTTGCCGTCACGCATTTGCCTTTGACCATTTGCGTGACATGTTTAATTCTAAAACGGCAGCCAATCGTATGCGCAAAACTTGCGGCCAGGTTACCATTAGGCATTATGTCACCGCTTATCAGCGGATATCTTTCGTAAAGTCCGATGTGTTTTGATCCCTTGTAACAAGCGCCAAATTTATAACCAGACGGCATGAATGAACTCAGCGATATCGTATGATAGGCATTGAAATAATCGCTCAGTGATTTACGTACAAATAATCTGGCGCCTTCAAAATTACGCGGGTGCATGTCTTTGACTTTTTTGTGGATTTCTTCAAAGGTACCGGGATTACCTGGCCAATAACCATCCGGACATGGCACACATGTTTCTTCTTTAGGTTTACTCACTGACGCTTGCACTAGTCCCATTTTAAATAATTTATTACCGGTCCTAAGTTTATTTTTACAAATTATTCCCACTGTCTACTCCAGTAATTAACGCGATAATCATTTTAGTATTTAATTTTAGTAAAATAATTTAAAAAATATTATTTGTATATCAGGTGTAAAATATTTAAAAAAATTATTTGTAAATATACTTTGAACTAACGCATGATTTTTTAATGCCGCGTACTTCAAACTTTAAAAAGTCATCTATTTAATTCAAAAAATCCCCGCATTTTTTTCTTTTTTTTTTCTGGGTGCCGACAGTGAAAGTAGATCCCGCTATTGACGATACGAAAAGTATCAGCAACTCCATCAATTGTCATATTTATGGAATTAAAAAGTATCGGGATAATTCGAGGATAAACATACGGAATATTTTTTTTTATTTACAATTGTAGAATAAATGTAAGTATTGAAGTAGTACTTGTAAGTACGGTAACAAAACTAATTATAATTTATAATAATCGATCATAAATTATTCCACGTGATCGTTTGTGTATTCAATTGATGACTTTTTTTTTTTTTAGTGGCTATCATTTAGCTGAACTCCAGTAATATTTGGACACGTGTCCAGGAAATTTACGAATTTCGAAATCTGGTGAAAATACCGACGAGGACAGTAAATTTAGTTGAATGTAGAGGATAAAAGAAAGTATTAAAACGATAAATAATAACCGGCTTGACTAAGAAGTGCAATAATGGCGACTGCATCGTCACCGCAGGTAGATGACCTGGTGCAATCAGTGAGCCTGCATAATCCACGTACATTAATATTCAATGGGTACATTCTGCCATTCATAACCCTCCAAACAATATGGATCTATAGTTGGGTATTTATTTATGGACTTGACGACTATTTCCACGAGGGTCTTGTCGGCATCGCGGCGATTGGTCTCCTCCAGGGATTTCTTTGTCTCTGCTGTCAGTGGTCAGTCCACGTGTACTGTTTCCTCAACTGCAGCACTACCAAAGATCCGTTTAGAGCGACAATTGTCAAAGTCGTGCCAACTCCGAACAATGGGAGTTCGGAACTCGTTAAACTGCACCACTCGAAGAACGTAAAGAATCCTTGGTTCATTTTCCAAAAGACAAAGTACTGCTGGGATCCGGATAAGAAACAGTTTCGATGTCTTGAGTTTCCTATCAATGAGTTGGTAAAAAGTTATTCGAACTGGAAGGGATTTTCTGATGACCAAGATGTTGCTCAGGCGGAAAATAAATATGGGAAAAATATGTATGGTCTTTTGATGATTAAAGAACTTGATAAGTGAGCAAATATTTATTTGGTTAGTTTTTTTTCAGGCTGGAGATGGAGATACCCGAGGCATGGGAATTATTTAAAGAACGTGCTATCGCGCCGTTCTTTGTATTCCAGGTGTTCTGTGTGTTCCTGTGGTGCTTTGATGAATACTGGTACTACAGTATCTTCACGTTATTTATGCTGGTTATGTTTGAGTACATGCTGGTACATCAGCAGATACGTAACATGGCCGAAATTCGTAGAATGGGAAGCAAACCCTACATGATTAATGTTTACCGTAATAGAAGATGGAGGAATATGCTGACTGATCAATTAGTACCGGGTGATATTGTTTCGATAACGAGAACACAGAGCGATAATATTGTACCTTGCGATATTTTATTGCTGAGAGGACAGTGCGTTGTTGATGAGAGTATGCTGACAGGTAAAAATATATTACTTTCAGTTAATTATTTAATCATTAGCCTCTACTAGCATCTGGTTCTATCCATGAGTGTAGCAGACAGACAAATTTAAAATTATTAATAAGTAGAGTAAATAATTGATAAAATAAAATTTAAAAAAAATGCGCATTTAAAAAATTTTTAAATTAATAAGTGCGTTTTTATAAATATTTTTCTTTTAATTATTTACTCTATTGATTTGTAATTTTAAATTTGTTTGATGTCTGCTACATTCACACTCATTTGTATCTGCATAAGAAAAAAATATTTATTATGTTTATTGTTCTTGTAGGCGAATCTGTACCGCAAATGAAAGAATCCATTGAAGATATTGATGGTAATCAAGAATTAGATCTGTCAAGACAACATAAAATTCATGTTTTATTTGGTGGTACTAAAGTTGTGCAGCATACACCTCCAAGCAAAAATACATCTGGTTTACGATGTAATTATTTTGAATAAATTAATTTAAAAATCGCGAAATTATCATATGAACTAATCATAAAATGCTTTCTTTTGATAGCAACGGACAATGGTTGTGTGGGTTACGTATTACGTACAGGATTTTCTACCTCGCAAGGAAAGCTTCTGAGGACGATATTATTTGGCGTCAAACGTGTTACCGCGAATAATTTAGAGACATTTGGATTTATACTGTTTTTACTTATTTTTGCGATTGCTGCTGCCGCTTACGTTTGGATGAACGGTAATACTAATATATATATTTATTTTTTTTTGCTTCAACTAATTATTATTTATTTTATTCAGGTATCGCTGATCCAACAAGAAGCAGATATAAACTATTTTTAGAATGTTGTTTAATTCTTACATCTGTCATTCCACCGGAATTACCGATCGAATTGTCACTAGCTGTTAATTCATCATTGATTGCACTATCAAAATTAGGTAAAAAATTTTTAATTATTTTTAAATGTTCCCTGATAGTCAAGCTGGTGTCAATTTACTGCCGCAAATTGACGTCAAGTTTAATGCAACAAGTTGATGTCAACTTAATGTCAAATTTCTGAGAACGTTGAATCCAAATTTTACCCGACAGTTACAAAGTGTGGAGTTGTCGTCAAGTTGATCGAAACCAACTGACACCAATTTTTATCAACTTTAGAAAAACTTGTTCTCAGGGTTTTCAAAATTAATTTTAATGTGTTTTTAGGTGTGTACTGTACTGAGCCATTCAGAATGCCGTTTGCTGGAAAAGTCGAAATATGTTGTTTCGATAAGACTGGCACGCTGACGAGTGATAATTTAGTCGTAGAAGGAGTAACTGGCATTGATGGTACTACTGAGGTAATAAGTGTTGAAGATGCGCCGATAGAGAGTGTCCAAGTATTAGCTACCTGTCATTCATTGGTACAATTGGACGATGGAATTGTGGGAGATCCATTGGAAAAAGCAACTCTGAAAGCTGTGAACTGGACACTAACTAAAAATGACGTGTTGATACCGAAAAAAGGACGTGCGCGTCCTTTAAAAATAGTTCACAGACATCATTTTTCATCTGCGCTAAAGAGAATGAGCGTTGTCGTCGGTTACAATTCACCCAACACCACTGAAACTAATTACATTGTTACAGTAAAAGGCGCGCCGGAAACTTTGAAAAATATGTACTCATCAATACCTGATAACTATGAATCGACTTATCTGTCGTTGTCACGTCGGGGTGCACGTGTGTTGGCTTTGGGATACAAAAAATTACCGGAAGTAGTGACGTCGCAAGATTTAAGATCATTAACACGCGATGAATTGGAATCAGAATTAATTTTCGTTGGTTTTGTCATAATAAGTTGCCCATTAAAACCCGATTCAAGTGCTGTCATAAAAGAAATAATAAACGCATCACATTTTGTCGTTATGATAACTGGTGATAATCCACTGACAGCTTGTCATGTCAGCCGGGAATTACATTTTACAAAAAAACCTGTCACTTTGATACTGACTAAAAGTGATAACGAAAATTGGCATTGGGAGAGCGTTGATCAAAAGACAACGGTCTCACTTGGTCTTGATAATATAAAAACAGAAGGCAAAGAAATTTGGAAAAAGTACGCGCTCTGTTTGACTGGCGAAGGCATAGATTATTTAAAAGATTACGATAATTATTTATTTACTAAATTATTACCACATATTGTAATATTTGCCCGCTGCGAGCCTAAACAAAAAGAATTTATTATTATATCACTTCAACGATTGGGTTTCGTTACACTGATGTGTGGTGACGGTACCAATGACGTTGGTGCATTGAAACACGCACAAGTTGGTGTTGCTATTTTGAGCGGTCCACCAGGAGAAAAGAAATCCTCGTCACTAAACCGCGAGCCCAATCAAGCCAATAATTCTCAAGCATCAGTTACTGCCACAGCTAACAATCCAAATGGACCGCAGTCGCTGACAAACAGTCAAAACCGGCCGCAAAATATGACGCGGCAGCAAATGAACAACATGCAGCTACAGCAATTGTTAAAAGAAATGGAAGAACAAGATCAGACGGTTGTCAAACTAGGCGATGCATCAATCGCCGCGCCATTCACCAGCAAATTGTCATCGATACAGTGCATTTGCCATATTATCAAACAGGGAAGGTGTACGTTGGTCACAACCCTGCAGATGTTCAAAATATTGGCGCTAAATGCACTTGTGCTGGCTTACAGTCAGTCAGTTCTCTACTTATCGGGAATAAGATTCACTGATGCTCAAGCAACGATACAAAGCTTTTTACTGGCACTTTGTTTCTTGTTTATATCGCGCTCTAAACCTCTGAAGACTCTGTCCAAACAAAGACCACTGCCTAATATATTCAATTTGTATACAATACTCACGGTATTGTTGCAATTTGCTGTTCATTTTTGCTGCCTTATTTATTTAGTTAGAGAAGCTGCTGTTTATTCATCGCCAGATGACAAATTGAGAGGCATACTGACCGACTTGTCATTGGCACCAGCGAGTATTGCTAACAGTACGGGTGTTGATGGAGCAACAAATGCTGATGGAGATGAAGATAACGAAGTGGAAGCAAATGTTGTTAATAGTGCGGTCTATATTATTTCAATGGCATTACAAATATCTAATTTCGCAATAAACTATCGCGGTACTCCGTTCATGGAAAGTTTATTTGAAAACAAAGCTCTTTTTTATTCATTGAGCGGAAGTTTCGCAGCAGTTTTGGCGCTGGCTTTTGGAATTTCCCCCATCGCGGAATCACTTAAAATAGTCGATTTTCCACCGGAGTTTCGTAATATTTTAATTGCCGTTTTAATTATTAATTTCGTCGCGGCTTACGTTGTTGACAGGTCATGCAGATGGTTGTTTGGTGAAGGGAGTTTACAAAAATTGTGATATATTCATGATAATTAATATTATAGACAATTGAATTTACAATTATTTAAATTTTATTGTGCGAACCCAAGAGTTTCGCTAGATAATAATTTTTTTCTATGGTCTCGTAATTAATTTCCGCGTGTAATGACGTTTATTTGATTAATCTACAACTTTTCTGCTAAACGGATAGTATTTTTCTTTTTTTTTTTATTAATTCTTAAAGTATGTAAATAAATTCAAATCGGCAACTACATTTTTTATTTATGTAATTTTAGTGCTCGAAAAAAAAGAAAAAAAAAATTATAAGTTAATTTAAATTATTAATTTGACTTATTGTACTTGAATGTCATTACACTTGTGATTTAATTAAAATTGTAGATCAGAACTAAAAGAAGATCTTTTTTTATTAATGAAATAATTATTGTTTTGATTGGTGTAAATTCTAGGCAAAAAAAAAATATAGAGGAAAATTAATTTGTTGAGATACCGTGCGGCGGATGATAAGATACATAAAGTAAATAAACATAATAATTGTGAATGTTTAACCGAAGGATTTATAACTGACGATATTTATAAAAAATAATTAATCAGTACTATTAAAATAATAATAATAGTAATAATGAATGAGTGTGAATTTAGCAGACAGACAAATTTAAAATTATTAATAAATAGAGTAAATAATTGGTAAAATAAAATTTGAAAAAATGCGCATTTAAAAAATTAAAAAATTAATCAGTGCATTTTTTATAAATATTTTTTAAAAATTATTTACTCTACTTATTTAGAATTTTAAATTTGTCTGATATCTGCTATATTACACTCATAATAATAATTATAATAATAAACAATTTTATAAAATGATTTCATTTGTAATGAATAGTAGACATTCCATTTTATTTGTCAATTTAAATATTTCATAGTGAATCATCTTCGACTTAGTGTTTTGTACGCGAGCAAATGAATATGATTAAATAATAAGAACCAATTGGTTATCCGGTAAAACTGGTTTTTTTGTTTCAATCCGTATACAATTATAATGTGTAATTACTATTATATCGTTTATAATTTACTGTGCTGTGTTTTGCTGTCATAAGTTATAGATGTACTTTATAATTTTTCAAAATGCAATTCAGTATACGAGTGTAATAATTATATTTAATCAATGTGATTATGAAAAATATTTAAATAATTTTAAAAATGAGTGTAAAGTAATTTTATGTTAATAAAAAAAAAAAACGATTTAATAATTTAAATGATCAATGTATAAATAAGTCTATGATTGTTTGTGAACTAAATAAAAACTGTTCCAAATTTGGAAATGCATTTCACAATTAAAAAGTATTTTGAGGTCATACAGTTTTTTTTTCTTTAATTTATTATAATAATGATATTTTAAATAAAATTTATGTAATTTGTTAAAAATAAATTTACACATTTAAACAATTTTTCGACGGCACAAAAAATTTTTATCTCTTATCTTAGCAAAGGCTATTAAAGATTTTATTTAATTGCTGTTTGACACTCGACGATATATTATATAGATTTACTTGGAGTTATAATTATTTATAAAAAATATTTTTTTCACGGCAGTGGCCTTTTAATTAATTATAATATATTTAATTAATGCGCAGAGGAAGTAGAGCGGGAGTAAATATTTTAATTATAGTGACATATTATAATTATTGTGAATGAAAGTGATGGAGAAAGCGTTTGGATCTGATATTATACGATAAAGTCTGTTAATCGTCGACTGTTGATCGACGATGCACACAACCCGCGGCAGTATGAACTGACGTTCTCTCACAAGAGGATTCGTTTAACGTAAACTCTTTTTTTTATTTTTTTATTTTTTCTTTCCACATTCTTGTGGATCGAAAATAAATTTTTAAACTTAGAGCCGAGCCATGACTTAGCAGTGACAGACAGTGACTCGTTTCGTGTTAAATATCGCAACGTTGTTATATAAAATAATAATATTATTTTTAAAATATGATAATAAAATGGAGCTAAAGTTGAATAAATAAATGTGTCATTAAATAACACATGTTTGTTAAAGTTTATGTGATTTAATTACTCAGGTGTTAATGTTACCAATCGTTAATCGAGATCATATCTCGTTGTCTTGTGTACACTATAAAAAATATCGTCTGCTACATATCTATAAATATATACCTATATATTTATTAAATAACTGTGTAGATATAAAACCGTCTACTGATTACACTGAAAGTTCTCGCGGCGGTTGAAGAGTTCTGGTTTGCCGGCTGTCTTTTCAAATTCAAATTCAAATTCAAATTCAAAATTATTTTTGTGGATTTATAAAATCATGAAAGAAATTAAATCTGAAATTTTTCTACTAAGCAAATGGTAGATAGTGAAAAAATAGTTAACTAATGATTGACGCGCATCAACTAGCTAGTGACTTATGACCTGGTGTTGTTACTTGATCAATTACGCCTCGTTAGCGCTTGATCAAGTTCTTTTATTATAAAGTTTTTCTCAAAGACTTGGAGCAATAAAATATCACCGGACAATTTTCTGATAGATAATAAGTCAAAAAAAAACATTTGAGATGGAAAACTCTGAAAGATGGTACTTCCATTGGGCAGACTGGTTGGTATTTGGTACAATGCTAAGTTTTTCAGCAGGAGCTGGTATTTGGCACTTCAAAAAAGCTAGTCAGTCAACGACACTCGAGTACTTGCTTGGCAGAACAAGTTTGAATGTTTTTACAGTATCCGCTTCTCTTATCGCCAGGTAAATTTTTTTTTACTTTTAAAATTTGGAATTTTTTGAGTAAATATTTAAATACAAAATATTTTTTTTTCAGCTTTATATCTGGAGTTACGATATTGGGAACGCCTGCTGAAATTTATAATTATGGTACACAGTATTGGATAACAATAATATCACTTTTACTTTGTGGAATTATTGTTACTTGTGTTTATTTACCAGTATTTATGACTTTACGTTTAAATTCTTGTTATGAGGTATTTTATTACTTATCGATATTAATATGGATTATTAATTTAAATAATTTTTGTGGTTCATTTTAAATTAATTATTTAATTTATTAACTCTCTATTTACTCCGTAGGCGGAGTGATTTTTTTTTTAAATCTCTGAAACTCCGAGTGAATTCGGATATAAATAAACTTCGAATCTAATCCGAATTTTTTACAGTATAACGCGATATTTCTTCGTTTTCTAAATAATTTGTCAAATCGAAATTAATAAAAAGTTACTACTGGATATTTCATAGCTCAAAATTTCAATGACTTTTTGAATTTTCAACAGTATAATGAATTTAGAAAATTAGCAAAGAAATAATTTAAAAAATATCACAATTATTTGAGTTAAATATTCTTTAGGTTTATGGGGATATAATTAGTAATATATTTTTTTTCCAGTACTTAGAATTGAGATTTAGTAGATCAGTTAGATTATTAATTTCACTAATTTTCGTAGTTGATGTGGTAAGTGGAAAAAAATTTCTCGTTTTAAGTTACTGTAATAATAATATTTAAAAATAATATTTTTATCTCAGGTACTTTATCAATCAATTGTCGTTTACGTACCAGCGCTCGCCTTAAATCAAGGTAATTTATATAATTATTGTGTAATTATATATATTTATATAATAAATTTATCGTTATTGTTATCAGTTACGGGAATAAATGTGTACCTAATCGGCGGGATCGTGTGTTTCGTTTGTGTGTTTTACACCGTCTTGGTAAGTTTCATATTGTTAATAATATTGTATTTACTTATAAATATATTAATTAATATATGAATAAATAAATAAGTCAGTAGAGAATCATGATAAAATAATTTACCGTCTCGGAGATTACAATGCTGTGAGAAAATGTTAAGGAGTCTGTTGAAATGTTTATGAACGGAAAGGGCGTACTTACAATAGCGCATACCCGAGACCCCGAGACCGAGATACAATAGCCAAGAGCATCGAGTGCCTGTTGTTGGCCTTGCTTATATATGTATATATATATAAAGTTTTATAATAATAATAATAATAATAATAATAATAATATCTACTGTAAGTTGTTTGTGAACGACCAGCGAGTTAAAGTGATTAATTACTCGTTTAAATAATTATTTATATTATTTGTTACTTTTAATTAATGATTATTTATCGTTGCTAAACTAAGAATCCTTTATAGTAAATTATTTATTACGTAAGACGCTATATTTATTTATTCATAATTAAACTGATTGATCAAAAAAATAGCCTTGGAAAATTATGACAGATTCTATAATAAAAGTCATAGAAATAAATTTGATTAATTAGTTTTAGTGTACATTAGCTACAACTATAAATGAATGACTGAGCAAATATTTTATAAAATCTTTAGTTTTTAAATGATAATTAATAAAAGTAGTATTTCATTCATTTTTCAAGATAAATAAGGCATGATTTACATTTTCTTGGTAATATTCATTGTAAAAATTTTCTGAGTGAACGCGGATTTTTTATTTATGGAATTTACTCCAAAGCGGAGTTAATTTTGAAATTAAAACTACAGATTGAAGCGGATGAGGATTGAAATAAAATCCACATTACTCTGAAATCACTCGGCTAAAAAAATAAACTCTCTATTTACTCCATATGCGGAGTGATTTTTTTTAAAACTCCGGAACTCCGAGTCGTAAAATGAATTCGGATTAAAATAAAATCCATATCAACTCAGAAATTTTACAATGAATGTATATAAATAATTTTTTTTTTTTTGAAAAAGTCATGATACTGTAGAACTATTTTTTCCAAGACTACTTTTTACGATTATCAATTAAACTAGTATGACTAATGAGTTAGTAACTTTTATTTTATTTATAATAATTATTTGCAAGGGCGGAATCAGAGCTGTCGTATGGACAGATGCTTTTCAAGTTGGAATAATGATTGCTGCAGTTTTAACAGTCACTAGTCTGGGTACTTATGAAGTTGGTGGTCCGTCAGAAGTATGGAAAAAAGCGCTGGAGGCCAAGAGAATACAGTTTCTAAAGTTTATAAAATTATTTTTTTCTTTTTAATTAGTTAATTTATTTTTATTTCAATTAGCAAAATATTTAATTAATTTAATTTACAGCTTCGATCCTTCGCCGTACACAAGGCACACTGTTTGGTCGGTTTTAATTGGATCTTGTCTTTATAGTACGTCCTACATCGCCGTTAATCAAACAATAGTGCAGCGTTATAGCTCGCTCCCAACTATGAAAGTCTCAAAAATGTAAATAATAATAATAATACTGAATTTATAACGAAGTATTCCATTATATGAATATATGTATTATATTTAATTATTTGTTTTACTATTGTATTTCAGAGCAATAGGAATTTTCACCATCGGAATAATGCTTTTTATTTCACTGACATGCTGGTGCGGTCTTGTTTTATTAACATGGTGGTCGCCGCCAAAATGTGATCCAAGAGCCTCAAAATTAATTGAAAGAGATGATCAAATGCTGCCTGCCTATGTTATGCAGATCGCTGGTCACTTGTACGGAATCCCCGGATTATTTACTGCCGGCATATTCAGCGCCGCCTTGAGGTCTTATTTATTTATTCACTTCATCCATCCGTTAAAATTAAATTATTTTAATTACTTTTTATTATTATTACAGTACTCTGTCTGTAGGCTTGAATTCAACCTCAGTTGTGCTTTTAGAAGACTTTGTAAAAGGATATTTTCGTATGAAACCCAATGATCGTGTTTCGACGATCTTTGTTAAGACTGTCGTTGTATTTCTTGGGTTATTTGCCATGGGTTTTTTGTTCGTTATCGAAAAACTTGGCGGTGTATTGGCAGTAAGTTTACTATTATTGTTATGTTTTTAAGTAAATTCTTTTAGTTAACGTTTTTTTTTTGTAATTTAAGGTCACTGGAAGTCTCTCCGCGATAGCTGCAGGCACTTCTTTCGGGGTTTTTACCCTGGGAATGTTAGTACCCTGGGCTAATTCAAAAGTAATTAACTTTATACTGTAGAATTAATAACAAACATAATAACCATTATCGGTTTAAGTGACGTTTCGATGGCTTGTTCATAATTATTAGCTTCTACAGTCTCTATTGTAAAGATTTTATAATTATAGAACCCTTCTATGTTATCTCCCTTCTACTTTTCCCGCTCAATACCTCCCTAGCTTTTCCTTTAGAGTGTTAATGAATATTAAATTTATAAAGGCTTCACAATTTAAATTCCGTTACTAAGGAATATTAAATTTTTACAATACAATTATATAATTATATTTATTTATATATATATATAATGACGAGCGAGACATTGAAAAGTCGTTTGAATGAAAACGTATTTATTTTATTAATGAATATGAATTTATTATTTTAAAGGGCGCGCTCGTGGGTGCGATAGCAGGATTTCTGATATCCGGATGGTCTAGTCTCGGAGCCAATGCGATGATTGGTACTGGCGCTGTTATTCCTAAGAAACTTCCAGTAGATTTTAGTTACTGTTCCGGAAATGTGAGCCAAAGTTTTATAGATCAATTCCCGGTTGATCACAAGTTTGTATATTTTTTTTTTTTTTTAAATTAAATTTATATTTTTTTCTGTAATTTATTGTCAGTGTAATTTTCAACAGCGAGGATGATGTATTTCCACTGTATCGGTTGTCCTACCACTGGTTCACCGGCTTGGGAACGATCACAGTACTAATAGTGGGAATAATTGTGACCTGGATAACAGGACCAGAGGATATAATAAATGTCAATCGCGATTTATTGTCTCCTGTGATTCATAGGTCATTCAATTTTTTAAATATCAATTTATTTTACTTTCATTTAATAATAAAATAAAAAAAAATAAATTTGTTTTTTTAAATTTCAGGTTTTTACCGGGTCCAAAAAATAATTTTGAAATGGGAAAGTGGCAGCAAAGATCAGATGTAGATATTAATACTCCAACAACAAATTTTTTAAATGACCGACCTCAAATCACAGCCCCATTGAATGAAACTTTATCTTAATAAATATTTTTTATTTTAATAAACTAAATTAATTACCACTAGTAGATTTATTTTATCAAAATTTTCTACTCTCTAACTGTATTATAAAGTACATATCAAGCATTCAATATAAATTATTGAATAAATTTATAAGTTATATATTTGAAGGTAAAATATTAAAGGTCCTGTTAATTTGACACGTTGTTAGAAACCAGGATAGTTTCTGTTAAGTGAGTTTGTTTGATTTTCTAGCTTTAGTAATTCTGAGTGACCGTCCGAAGAGGTGGCGCTGGGTGAGATACATCAGAAACAGCGAAAGCTCCGGTGTGTACTTCTACGTCTACACCTTTAGACTCTGACCGGGATATTAACCGGCTTGTTATAAGGCAAAGCAACGTTCAAACATCCTTATTAAGGTGACGCAAATAGGTCGGTCTCACGTACCGTTTACTTGCCCTTGTTAATTGAATTTTCGCCAGCCAAAGTGCGGTCACTCAAAAGCACAACACTCACTCACCAGTCACCATGCAATTAACTGGCTCGGCTCTACGTCATGCTTTTAGTAATAAACATCAATCGATAATAAATCATTTATATAAATATCAATAATATCAAATAATTGTTATTGTTATTAGTACTATTATTACTAATATTGATTTTATATAATTCAAAGTTTAAATAGAGTTCGGTAGATTAATTAAATTATAAATTTTCGAGTAACGAGTGGCGCGGATAGTCTAGAATAGTCTGTAGTTAGCACCAGAAATCTGGGATTCGGTCAATTGGTTTTGCTATCATGTGTAGATGGATCTTTATATGTAGGCAGTGTCTGTGTGGATTTATGATTGAAATTGAACATGTGAATATGTGGAGAAATCATCGAGATCGTGAGACTGCGTGCGCGATAGAGATTGCGGACTGAATGGGGCTAGTTTGAAATAGTTAACAGGCCTTCAAGAGAGCACAATCGCCGAGCGATTGGTTCATCCTGCCTACAATCACACGCCGAATTATACATCCTTTAACACCGAGATCTTGCAAATCCATGCACGCACAACTTTAACTATCGCCAGAATTTTATTTATACATTTTTTCCCACTTCAAAAAAACCCATTCAATTTTTTTTTATGTTTTATTTTCTCCCAGTCCTCTAAATGAGACTATTGAGATTCAAAGTGACCCGAAATTATTCTCTGGGCTTTTAAGAACTAATTTGTAAATTTAATAGAGTAATTACAGACACACAGTTGGAGTAGAATTTAAAAAACACCGAGGCTCTGTATTTCCTATCGGCGAAATAAACAACAATGCGTCATATCAATATTATTTAGTGCTCGGTGTGTACGTGGGTGGTAGTCTGTGCATGTGTATAGTGTGTACACGAAGCGTGTGACAATCTCTTGGACAAATATTAGCCTCTAGTCTAATCCGTCGCCAAGCTACCGTACTATCTTGGAATTATCTCGACCATGGAATTGGATTCTTAGAGAGTTAATTGGACACAGAGGATATTGTAGTTGGGGATGAGGATAGGCACTGAAGTCGTTAGATAAACGAGGAATGGAAAATCAACGTGCTGCTACTGGTGCTGGTGCCTTAACGATAAGCAAACAGCTTTGAGCACAAGATATAATATTTGATTGTTATAAAATAATAATATTCATTTCTATAAGGCTGTTTAAATAATCGTCGACATTATTATTATTTTGTTTTTAATTTAATCATTATCTCGGCAGTAAACTGTCTCTCTGATACGATTATTCAAGCAGTAGTTGAGGTTGCGCAGTTTGTTATGTAAATTAACGTATTTATTTTGTGAAAAGTTGTTTAGATACCGTATGTGAGCAAGCAGGTTAAATGTAAGCTGGTTACAGCAGTTCGAAAGGACGTAAGCTCAACGCAGTACATATGTATAGATATATTTGTCTCCATACTCTCTGATGTCGCGGTAACCTCAGATCAAATAACCTACTGTGATCTGTGTTCTCCAGTTTATATATCTGTCACGACAGACGACTAACAGAATAACTAATTTATCAATTCTTCGGTTCGGTTGACTTCGATTTCCCGAGACTATTTGCGCACTCGTGCAAACAGGTCCATTGCTAATTCAAACTCTCAACTGCTCTAGCTCTTGTCTACTCTCGTCCTCTTGTATCAATGAGAGCTGTTTCAACAAAAATTATTATAGATATATATATATATGTATAACATCAGATGACTTGGCGTATTTAAAATTGAAATAATTATCTGGTTTTTCCCTCGGTGATTTGTAGCCGATCTCTGACAGTAATAGTCTGTTTGCAATCAAACTACTGAGGTACATTCAATAAATTATAAATTTTTAGCGGGATCGAGATTGAAGAGCGACTGTACATAGACGAGTATTATGCATAGTTGATTAATTGAAGACAATGGATTGGTGGAGAGTAATTGAGAGGAAGATGTAGATGTAGATGAAGAATTAGATGTTGATGGTGATGATGCACTGAGCAATATTTCAAAGTAACGGTATTTAGTTGAAACGTCGCACGACTGTCATCCAGGATGAAACGGTTCCCGTTGCTGTAACGCTGGAGACATTAAGCTTAATGAATTACCAGCCGAGAGGAGTAATGTGTCTTAATTATGCCGGGCGGCACAATAATTATGTAATTAGGCATTGTTTGCCGACCGGTCTCTAATCACAACTCTGATGTGATGCTGCGGAAATCTCGTCACGACATAATGTATCTTCTCTTGGTTCTTGGCTATTATCAATCCATTTATAACTCACCAATTTTATTTAATCAGTTTGTAATAATTGATAAAATAACTTGGACTAAAAAATATAAATTTTTTACTTTTAATAATTAATTAATTAAATTAAAAATAATAAATTTTTTCTAAAGCGATGTCAATTTAGTGTTACCATAAGATGCTAGATTGGCACTAAATAGAGAGTCGGGTACATTAATATTTATACGAGAAATCAAATCCTTAAAGCCGGCAATATCGTGTCAGAGCGCGTAGACGAGTAAACGAAAATGTAAGATAAACACGAGGTTGCTGTGTATTTCGCATAAGCCTAGTGATAAATTTATCAAGAAGACGACCTCCTAGCATAACGTACTACCTTCCGCGTGAGACTCAGTATCTCACAGCAAAGGACTCACACTTAAGCTTCGTAGCAAGTCAATGGAATAAAATTTACATCCTTAACCGCATTACACTGCAGATAATGCAACCCGGTGGATTATAAATTCTCATATGTCTACGATGATGACGTCTTTGATAGAGTTGGTTATTTATTTAGCAAACTGATAGATTGTCTTGTTAAAAGAAATGAATTGGTGTTTATAAAAAGTTATGATTATTTAAAAGTAATAATAAAAAATAAAGATAATTATTCCAAGTTGCGGCGTGACGGAATAGAGCACAATGGCTTAGAATTATTCATAATTTAAAGCAAGTAAGTTTAATAAAGTTGAATAAGAGGGTGAGCATTCATCAGAGCAGCCTGAGACGTATACCTCCAAAGAAGGAAGGAAGGGGTTATAAATACATCGTCAAGACACCCTTTTATATATATGTATATATATAGAATATAAGAGAAGAGAAGAAAGGAGTAAGAGGAGGTTAGTTACATATACACACACTCACCGTTATCTCTCGTTGATTTGCATATCCAAAGTCCGCTTGCAAGCAGCTATCACGACGTCTTTCCTTCATGACAAATTTTATTCGTACCATCGTACCCCTGAATAAACGCCGTCGTCTAGTGTACCTATAGTTTTATCATACAAAAACCTTGTGTTGATTGTATATAATTATGAGTTATAATTATTATTTTTTTTTCCTTACGTAAATCTTCAAAACTGTGAAACGAACAATGGTTTTACTCCATTTCAGCACTTGGGTGACTGGTGGTGTTGATGTTGGTCAGCTGGGAGCGGGAGCAGGAATCAGGGGAATCGATATTGGATTCCTCGATTGTTACGTGACTATTATTGTCATTGCCATTATCGATAGTGCCATTGCGTATTTAAATCAAGATGGCGGCGGTATAAGTTGGCGCGTTTGTTACGTGGTATTTTATTTAATGTTTTATACTATTTAAATATATATTTTAATTTATTTATTGATTATAATTTGACGGAAATTATTTTTTGATAGTTGAGAAATATAAAATTAAATGGCGGAAGCTTTTGATTATTTTATTTTGAATCGTGATGTTGAAGTTGATATCGATTAATATTTTTGAAAAATAATTATGAGTGTGAATGTAGCAGATATCAGACAAATATAAAATATTTAATAAGCAGAGTAAATAATTGATAAAATAAAATTTAAAAAAAATGCGCATTTAAAAAATTTAAAAATTCATAAGTGGATTTTTTATAAATAATTTTTTAAAAATTATTTACTCTATTTATTTATAATTTTAAATTTGTCTGGTATCTACTACATTCACACTCGTCATAATCGATAATTAATTTAAAAATCGAGATAGTGAAATTGATGAACGTTTCGATTAGTTCAATCAAAGATGGCGGCAGTATCAGTTCGCAGTTAGGACAATTATTAAACTTTTTTAAGTATAAAGTGGCGCGTTTATTTCTTGGTATTTTTCAAATATTTTATACTAATTACATAAATATTTTAATGAATTTATTGACTATAATTTGACAGAAATAATTTTTAGATAGTTGGGAAATATAAAATTATATGAGAGACGTTTTTGATAATTTTATTTTTAATCGCGATATTGAAGTTGATATCGATTAATATTTTTGAGAAATAATTTTTAAATATTTATAGATTTATTTAGTTAAATATTATTATTTCAAAATTAATTACAGTGATCAAGTTTATTAGGAGAGAGAAATAAAGTCGATATTGATTTTAAATTTATAATCGATAGTTACTTTAAAAATTGAGATAGTGAAATTGATGACCATTTCGATTAGTTCAATCAAAGATGGCGGCAGTAACAGTTCGCGGGTCTTTGTTAGGACAGTTTTATTAAACTTTTTTTAGCATAAAGTAGTTGCTGGCGTGTTTAAATATGCATAAATAATCTTTCGTGTAAGTAAATAAAATGAATAAATGATAAGCTGGTAAAATAATGATAGATTTTTTTACATCGTTAGTTTGAATAAAATAATGGGTTGTTCGGAGAGTGGAGTTACTTTTTGTTGCTTTCACAAAATTTTTTTTAGCTCGTGTGTGAATACTTAAAAAGTATGATCAATAGTATTAATGGTGTAATTTTAGTCGAATAAATATTTAACTGAGAGTAGAAAATGGTGAAAAATATTTTTTAAAATTATAAATAAACAATATGGCGGTAACGGTTCGCGCGTTTTGGTGCCGGGAGTGCTTTTATTTATTTTTATCGGTAATTTACTCTAAAAAGTGTTGTTAAAAAATTAAATACTACGCGAGTAACGTGATAATTGTTTTTATTTACATATTATATATTTTTTTTTTCGTTTATTTGTGATTCGTGAGTGAAAATCGGTCGTTTAAGTGATAAGTGAAGTGTGTGTGTGTGTGTGTTTTAATACAAAATTTCATGGTCTTTTTATGGCAATAATTTTTAAATAAATAAAATAAATTGGTATGTTTATTTTTTAAAAAACTAAATTTGAAAAATTTTTAATTTTTGTTACAAAAATAATTTATTTAATTTTTCTTAACTGCAGCTGGAAAAAAATATTTTATAAGAGATTTTTGAAAATTAAATCATAAAAATAACGTGACATGATGTAAAGGTAAATTTTTGTCAATAATTAAGTACATATAGTATAATTAAATTAATAAAATAACAGAAGTTATTTAATTTGTTTTCAGAATTCAATGTCATCGTAGTAAAAAATATATGATATCCTAGAGAGAAGAAAAAAAATACCAGGACAAAAGTATTCTCCTCTCCAAGCAGAGCTTTGCAGCATTAGTATGTTGGTATGTAAATTTAAAAACAAAACCCGCATGTTATCGTAGAATCTCAGCAAAGAGTGGGCGTTGAGGCGGAGTAGGTGCCTCGTCCAAGGAGTTGTAAAGACTCTAGAGAACAAAAGAAAGAGAGAGTAAACTACTCGGAAGGGTTAGCTCATTTGCTATGGAAATCATATAAAATTGTTAGGTACTCATGAAAGAACAATGCAAACAGCAAATGGGTAATTTTTGAATGATATCGCGCGTAGTACTGGGTGCCGTAGTTGGCAAAGCTAAGCATATGCACACATAGGTTTATTTATGGTAATTTCATGATCATAAAGTAAATTGTGGTGCAAAGCTTGTTGCATCAGATTGGTTTGTTTAATATTATACCTAAACTCATGTTCGTTTGTTTATAAACCGTAAGTTTTACTCATACTCACACAGTTTAAACGTGATAAATTTATCCAGTAGAGTTGTTGCTAAAGGATAATATAGAGTCGTTTGTTGTTGATACATATATATTATTTACTTTGTATTATATAAATATTAATTTTAATTGAATTTATTTAAGTAAATCATGACACGTCATGTGAAAAGCTCCGCACTCGATTCTCCTGCAGTAAAATATAGTTAACGAACCGTATTAATATGAATCCCGGTGGTGGTATGTCGATATGTGTGTGGTATATACATATGTTTTCAATTGGTAAATATTATGATGATGGTCGCGGGTGTTTTTGGTCGAGTGAGCAGCACAGTCTCGAAGGTAACTCTTGTCGAGTCGTAAACATAAATAGCGCACACATTCAATGAGTCGCTAGGGTAGATGAGGGTAAATTTATATATATACCATTATATAGTCACCGTCAATCGTTTAGACAATCGCAATTACTGACAACGATTCCCGCAGGACGTCCTGCTAATTAATATAACCGTTTGGATAATTTCGTTTGGGATTGACAGGAAAATGCGTTTGGAAGTTGCGTGAGAGTTTTCTGTCATTCTCTTGTATCCACTCTGGTAAATTGTGATAAAGCGGAGTTAAGGGGCAGGCGGGTTATACAGGAAGAGGGGGAGGAAGGTTAATAGGGGGTTAGTAGTAGGAGAGGGTTCATCAGTAGCCTCGCAATTTGTCAGGTGGTAGACGAGAGACGGGAATAAATGGACAATTACACAAATACAATGTTTGACGTCATTTCAATGACGCGAGAGACACCTGTGATTGATTGTTAATTGCCTCGGTTTGTTACCCAGTGCTGGTGGACTGGTAGTGGTAGTGGTGGTGGAGGTGCTGGAGGTAGAGGCAGAGGTAAAGGTACCGGTGGGAGGTTGGCCCAACATTCGTTGGTGCCACCAACTAATTCAATTGAACTGATCGATGCAGAAGAGGTTTTCCACGCCGTTTTATTTTTATTTTATATACATATATGTATATACATTGTATTTATTTTATCTATCTATCTAGCTCACTATTTATCTATCTATTTTATTTATTGTTTTTATTTATTTTCATGTTTTTATTTTATGAAACCCAATTTAAAATAAAATGCTTCGTATATATATTTTAGCTAGATACACATTTTGTTTATTCATGCTTGCAAATGTCCCAAAGGTTTCCCGAAAATTTTATCACTAATTTGAGCTAAATATTTACCGGAGTGTTAATTTTTAAAAATAAAAACACATACTGCTTTTGATCAGGGACGTTGAAACAAATTGATGTAAATTCTTTTTTTTTGTCATTTATTTTTTTGTTTTGACCACGACAGCGCGAGTCATTAAAAATATATAGCTTTCCGGCTAACTACGTATTATAATGCGAGCACACGTTGTGAGGTGATGCTAGTGGACATTATGAATGACTGAGCATTTAAGTTTAACAAAATACATACACCTAACCGGGACAAGTTACCTCTTTGCATGTAAATTTATTTTATGGCTTCAGAACTCCAGACACCACAGAGACCCTACATGCTAATTTCATTCTTTTCTCTTACTTCGTTTACTTAATTTCATTTTTAACCCTCTTTAATTACTGTCAATTGTCTCGGCACACGGGAATAATGTCATTTTGCTACACGTTCTATCATCATCATCATTATTATTATTATAATACCTAATTATTGAATTCTTTAGTTAAATTATTTTTAACAAAAACATTTAATAAATTTTTATTATTATTAATTCCATTTATCGAGATGATAATCCAATTGTAATTAATGCAATCAATTGAATTATCATAGACATAAATAGCGGAGTTGAATAGTCTAAAAAAAAAAAAAAAAAATTTGAGAATAAATGTTTGTTTGATTTGCATAGAATCGACTTAATATAATGAAACTTAGTCTCTCAGGTCGTCGACAGAAAGGATTCACGAAAGGCTTCATTAATTCATTTCATTTTAGCGCCGCGTCTACAATCCTCATCCCTTTTATTCTTATTCCTATTAGACTCTACTTAGTTACTTACTTACGTTCTTATTCCACTTACTTTAATCGCTACGGTTCTTACCAATCTCCACTTGTTTTTACGCTTTATCCCTTAAGGCTAATTCATTAATTAATTCCTTCTCCTCAATCCACCACCACTCTCTTATTCACTCTCATCTTCCTCGCGTACTTTATTCTTTCACCTTGGTTAATCTTATATATGTATATATATAGCTACCGACATTCTTCCCTTTATTATCTCTCACATTTATTCTTTGTCTTGCTTATACTCGTCTACTTCCTCCGTATATTCTTTTAGCCCTTTTCAACGATCACAGTAGTTGAGTCTTGTCCGTACTCTTAGCGCTAAAGTCGTTTGGGCCACTCGCTAATTAAAGTAATTACTAAATAAAATGCAATTACGCTAATGGCACCGGCATTTGAGTGGTGGACGTGAACGATGAGCAAGACAGCGACATCTACGAATACGTCAGCGAATACGACGAGACGTTTGTCCTTGTGGGTGATATTTCTTGGACGTTGAAATATGTCCACATCCTGTCAACACTCACAGCGAGATATGTCCCAAGATGGCAATCATTAATCACTAATTGATCAAGTCTTGGTATATTTATAAATTTTATTCGCATATTTTATTTTTAATCATTGCGGTTTATAGTTAATTAAAATTTTTTATCACGACTTTTAATTATTATTATTATGCTTTTCTTATTAATTTAAAATTACTGATTGCATATTAATTATTAATAATTAATCACTTGGAAAATTTAATTAACTTGGGAAATATTTACTCGTGATTTTTAAATACCAAAGTCTATTTGAAGTTAAAATGAATACTTTAGTTGGGTTACTTGCTCGATTGTGTCTGAAGTCAAGTGTAAGGGCGCGAAAAAAAAATGTATATAAAAAAAGTTAAAGAAAGATGCGAAAGAAAATTCGAGTTGAAAGTGCTAGTGAAGAAGATACGGACGATTTGAAATGAATCGAGCAAACGGACAGACGTGACAGACATAATTCCCTGGTAAGAAGTACTTAGGGATTGAGGGAGGGTGAAACGATACTACTGTGAGACACCTGTCGATTCCCACTGGGGAAAGTATTGTAGCTTACAGTCTACTTGTTATAAAGCTACAATCGATGTATATTTTCCCTTCGCTTTTTTCATTTATTTTGCTCGGTAATATCGGAAATATATATAGATTTTTTTCTTTTTATTAACTGCAAATATTTAAATATTTCATGCATAAACATTTTACAATTTGTGGTTCACTGGATAATTTTATTCAAATAGTATTACCAGAAAGTGTCGGCAAAAAAATTTATTTTAAATTGAAGCATTCCTGCTATAACTAAAAAATCAAATACTTCGAAAATGATTCGGTTAGTGGAGACAACTTTGATTTTAGTAATTAATTATAAAGTTGTTATTTATTTGGTTATATGAGATATTTTAATAAGGTTTTTTTAGAGCGATTAACAGTACGAGATTAGAACTCGACAACTGCTAACTCACACGAGAATATTATTTGTCAATAGTGTAGACCGTAAGCGGCTTGGTATTATTATATTTTAACAGTAGATACTAGCAGAGGAGTAAAATAGAGAAGAGAAGGAAGAATTGAATTAGAAACGGTTGTAGAATAGTGGATTATACTCTAAGATATTTTGTGTCCCAAGCTCTTTCACTACCTTAGGCTTTAATGAACTAAATTTAACACGATGAGTACGAAATTATTCGAGTGTATGTTTCACACTTGAATTAATTTATTTTATCTGTTATTTAATATTCATCCATCTTCGGGTTTCTCAAAATAATACATATATAGAATTTATAAATATTTTCAACGCGTTCATTATTTAAAAAAAAAATCGGGGCATCGGTTGGCGCAGCGGACCAGCCCCAAAACTTCCCGCTATTTTCGAGCTCCTTGAGCTTTTATTTATTTCCTTTACTTTTATGTGCTAGCGTTATTCCAGAAGACTTTTCTGAATCCTAGATAAATTTTTTTATTTTTTTTTTATTATAATGAATTTAGCAACATTAAAAAAGTATAATTATAAGCATCTCGTGTATGGAGAATTTAAGATTTATTATTTTATACATTTCATTTTATGCGGCTTTTTTATTCTTTATATTAAAGCATATGTGTTGCTGTTTAATTACTCATGAGTACGGCGTTTTAATTAGCACTGACGCCCGCGTGTATGTGTGGGAGGACGGATAAATGTACAGTACTTGAGTAAGCCACGGGAAAATGTTTAAGGCTTTTTCCATCTGCAGTTCAACGTATCATGCCTAGCCTCTCCTCGTCGACCTCATTAAGCCGTAGAATAAGAAACTACGATAATTGCCGTCGAGAATAAACCAGGATCTTTCTGGCGTTTCGATATCTCTTGACGTTATTAATTCGACCGGGAGAATGCAACTTCTCTCTCAAGTCTTTTATCGGACTTTGAGAATAAACGTAATTAGTCATGTTAGTCGAATGACCGCCATAATTGACTGATAATTACCAATCGCCAATTATACTACAATTATTTTTTTTTACACACTCCAGTGTACTTAGAAACCGTTTAAAAAAATTCTTATATTTTTAATTGATATCTTAGGCTAATTAAAAAAATTACTTACTTGACTCTGAGTACTTTTCAATTGAATTTTCGGACATTCGATATTATCTGTATGTGGTCTTTTCTTCTGAATGAATAATTCGCAACGTCGCTGGGTATGATTTCGAATTAATAATTCATAAGCACTCAATGGGTGGCCCTTCATCTTTTATTTAGTCATTAGCATATGAGTAAATTAAGAAAACTCCCCACATACAATTATAGAAATTGCACCATTATAAGTTTAAATTCTCTATATATATTTTTTATCATTTTCTAATAACTTTTTTTTTTCTCGCGCATTAATAAATTATAAAAATAATTTCGTATTGAAATATTATTAATTTATGCTCTCATAATAAATTCAAAGCAATATTTCCAGATAAAAAAAATGTATTATCATGATTTTGATTTGTATATCATTTATTTGAATAATTAAAAAAGAATTAATATTCAGTGAAAGAAAAAAAAAATAGTACGGAATTTCAGTATTGAATTGGGAATAATTTAACAAGGTATCGCAATCTCGTCTCATTGAAGCGTTATGACTGTCGGAATCGTTGACTGGCATACTAATGGACAAACGATTCGGTAGATTCGTGTGAAATTTCGATCGACAGTGAGATATTACTAATACTGTATCGTTTCTGTGATTGCTTACAATACTAATACTAATACTAAAAGTGAAACTACGACTCGATACTAGTGCATATTGAATGGGTGTATCGATAGGTAGTGCGATATGTGTTCATACTAGAAAGTAGCGCCGAGTATTAGGGGTAGTATGTAGGGTGTACGCACACATGTGATATCACGGTTAGAGTGCATGTGCACGTGGATGAATGTATTTTGTTATGTGTGGTACTGAATAAAAGAGAATTGATTTTACTGGTGGATACTTTGTGAAACCAAACCTGACCATACTCTTGCCATTAACAATGATAAAAATAATCCAATCGTCCCGTTTGTTTGATCTATCAGTATCTGTGTTATCATTGTAGTGATTATTATTATTATCATTTTTGTACAAGGCTTTTTAAAATGCCGATTCGAGTAGATTATTACTGACGCACTGCTTTGAGATATATATACATCTATATGTATTGTTGGATATAAAATAATATATCATTGGGAAAATTTTAATATAACGTTAAATCAGTATAGATATTTTATTTACCTTCATTTTAAATCATTCATTATTTAATTTAATACTGTTGAATTTGATATTCTTCACGGTGATTATTTTTGTGATGAATAAATATTTTATTTTTCGAGAATATTTGGTAATAATATAAAAGTAGAAGCGGTTTTAAATTTTTAATTACAAGGGATTTGAATATTAAATATTATAAATTGAGAAATTTAACGAAATTATTTATTTTACACGAGAATATTTCAGAGCAGAAATTTTAATTTTATGCTGGGTAGAAATATTAAGCAGTAGAAATACTCAGATATATATTCTGGGAAAATTAAAGCATGGAAGTGTATGGGGAATTAATTTTGACATACGAAAGTCTGGGGGGTAACAAGAAGAGACGAACTGCGGATATATTACTCTGGCATTTGACTTACGGGAGTCTGTGTGAACTTGGCCTAATCGGTACTTTTATTCTGAAATAAAATGCTTCTGGTGTGTGAATTTATGTGTGAGTATGCAAGTGTGCAATTCATATACTTGCGGCGTAAATATTCGCACTCGCGAAGTAAAGAGAAAAGTATAGTCCATGGAACATTTAATTCGACGTACAACATTCCGGCGTACACACCACACCTGCTTTGCTGTTTCTGTTGCCCGTAAAAGGATAAAGTACTGTGCTGCAATACCACATATTCTGTGCTATGTTTTTCTCGCTACCCTACTCTGGCCTCTCTTATTTGCGCATCGCCCGTGAAACCATTTCTGTTTATATATTTTCTGCAACCTCTATCTGACGTTATTGTTTCACAGTGAAAACTACGTCCGACACACGAGTACTTTTCTCGAGACATAAGAATTTTTACGACCGTTACCGTACACACTCTGCACTGTCTATTTCGAAATAAAACAGTATGAAACTTTTATTTTATTGATTATTCTCCATTTTCCAAATATAAATTTGTCCGGTTTTTTTTTATTTATTATTTATTGAAGAGAAATAAATTTTATAGTTCGATTATTTATTTAAATGATTATTAATTCTATTAAACTGAAAAACGATACACACTCTAGCAAATAATTGTATAATAATTACATAGATAATGTGACAGTTGAGTCATTATGATTGAGATTAATTAAAAATATATGTGACTGTACAGGCGATATAAATGTCTAGTAAATTATATATATATCTATATATTGGATGTATAGGTTCTCGGTAAATCCATTTTGAACTTTGCTCTGACATTTGATCGCGACTTCATATGTAATTCATACGCGACATGTTCCGTAAACTGACAGATCGGAAACTTTTGGGAAATATTTGTCTGTCAAACGTTTTCCACGTCCACTTTTGTCCGACCATTATCTTCTCTAACCACTCTAGCAATTTCTCTTGTAGATCTACGTCATTTTTACTTGATCAACCAACGCTTTTATTTATTTACCTTTTTTTTTTTGTTTTGTTTCATTTCTACTGTTCATTCCCACAAGAGAAAATGATAACTTCGTTACTCGGTTTCCTCCCGTCGACGGCGGGTAAATCGATTTATCCTACATTCAATTCGTACGTGTGCTTCAGTAGTTATAGACTTTTAGATTAGGCATTATGTGCACGTGATATAGAGAAAAAATATTAAGAACAGTTGATTCCGCAGGTAAGCCTAAAAATTCCCGCTGCCGAGCTTGGAAATATTCTCATTCAAATGATTTAATGTTCTCCGAGCTCACGAATCCTCATTTTGAACCTAGTACTCTCTGAGGAGTATTAAATATAAATTCAAAAAATTTCGAGATCAGATTTCGATTCTCAGGTGTCCATTTAATCAATATCTCTACAAATTAAACTTCGCTGAAAACTGTTTTTGTCTATTTTTGTTTGTAAAAACTCGATCATTAAAAATACAGAGTCTTAACAGTACACGGTAGATATTATGTGCGTACAAGTCAAATATTTACGCATAAACAAAAATTACTATACTGTATACGCTGAAAATTATTTAGCGTCGATGATGATGAAGAAGTTTGCTATGCACGTGCACGCCCGCTGTTTACTCGTCGCAACACGAGGACATTAGCATACCAAGAAGGATTCCTGGAGTTGGCTTACGAGCGCCAAAAAGTAGCCCAAGGCGTCGCACGAACGTGCTCTGTACTTACCGCGAAATGAATCAAGTGCCTTGCATCTAAAGGCGGGCAGGTGCTTATTACTTACTTTAAACTCCCTTTAGTCTTACTCTCTTTCTCTCATTATCTTCAGTACATATCTATCTTTTCGTTTACTTGCTTTCTCTTTTACGCATTCTTCAAGACAAGACCATCCATATATTCTTGACCGAAAACCTCCCTCGCCCCCAGGTCATCCTCAGAGTTCTCCGCCTCGACCAGTCGGCCGCCTCCTCACTCAGTCTGAGTATTACCCTACACACCATACAATGCAATACAACTCACATTACACTCTATCTATGTACGTGTTTTTGGTTTCGGTCCCCTCGAGCCTCAATTTTCGATCCTCCATATGTACATTTTTATTTCCCAGCATTTGCCGTGACAGATAATAACCGTAATGGATCTCTCGCATTTATGTATCGATATGATGCGGTCGATTAATTCGATTTGTATCTACATAACTATATATGTATATATGGATATTAAAGTACGTGATGTGGTGAAAGTTTTTGATTCGTTTGCAATTGAGATCCACAGCAGGTGTTACATATATTTTTCTCATAACAATATTTATCACCTTGTGAATGTGCTATAAAAAAAAATGATAATGATAACAATAATAAGTACGAAAAAAATTTTACTTTTTTGTCATGACTGATTAATTAAAAAATTTTTACAAACTATTCGAAGACTGATAAAAAAAATTAACCCTGGTTATACCTTTCTCGAATAAATGTACAAAGTTAGGGCATTCCGATGTTGAAATTCGTTCCTCGAAACAATTTACACTCTTGATTGCAGTTTTTGGTTTTTTATTTTATTTTTAATTAATACTTTGGTATTTCATACGCTACGTGGATTATTTTACTGAAATTTCAGTTATTTTCAGAGTATCAATTTAATATTTTTAACAAAATATATAAATTTAGTTGCGGTATTAATTAAGTTGAGTCATGCAAAAATACTTTTGATGATAAAATATTGACTGAGACATTACTGAGAGTTTTCCAAACTGGGTAGTAAGTTTGGGAATTTTTGGGTATTGAAATGTCCTTAGGTAGGACTTTATGTGAGATAAATTGAACCTCTGGGTTTAGTTGTATACCGAGGAGAAACATAGATGGAGAATGTGAATGTGCCTTTAATGGCGGCCATCCCAGGATCGCCTTGGGCGGCTATTGTCTCGGTTTATGCTCTCCCTACTCGGCATATTCCGCTTTTAAGACTGTATCGTCGTCATGAATACATACACAACATACATATTATTACGATCATTATTATTATTATATTATACTACCTGGATCCTTCTAATGTCCCGGACATTCGGACATATTGTCGTAACGTATTGTTACAAAAAAAAAAAAAAACGTTACATATTCTACATAAATATATAAAGACTCACAGTTTTATATTGAGAAATTCATTTTTTTTATAAATATATTTTTTTGTTAATTTATTTATATTTTTAATAAATGTGTCAAAGTTCCTTGGATGATAAAAAAAATTATTAGAAAGCCCGAGTTTTTAAAACTTATTTTTAAATACTCTGAGCATTTAGATATATTATTGTATTTTAAGAAAAAAATTTATAATCTTTATAGATGAGAATATCCATTATTTCACATTAGCAGATTTAAATATTTTTTTTTTTTTCTATAAGAACAAAATTTTATAATGCACGCAGAATATTTTAACTTTGTACATAAGTAGATTATAAATTAACAAAAAAAACATACCTACGTATGTACATACGGATTTTCGTATTATCTTCCCGAGTACAATACAAGTGGGTAAAATAGTAAAATTTTCGTGTACTTGAAAATGCACACCGTGAGATTTGTATATATAGATATAGATATACGTTTAGTCGAATATATGAGAGAGCGAAATAAAACGAGTGCAGTGAGGATGAGTATATGGAGACGATGAGTGGTGGTATAGAAGTAAAAAGGGGGAGAATGAGTAGCATAGTATAGAGAAAAGAGGACATTAAGCGTTCACGAAAGTCCCTCGGTTTATCCCATGTAAACTAAGCCGGCAGTGTGCGCGCGGTCTCGTCGCTTTTCTTTCCACGAAAAGAAGAACAATAGGCAGATTTTATCCCGTGAGCAAGTACATACCGGCGGTACCGCGAATGCGAGTTAGAGAGTCCGTCGACCACTTCCTCTCATTCCTTTCTTCGTTTTTCTCTTCCTCCTACTTTTCCTCCCGCTCTTGTTTCATTTCAAGTGGAAATAAGCTTTCCACTTGGAACAAAATACACCATTGGAATTATCTTCTTAGTCTGACGGTTATGACTTTTATTTAAAACAAAAATAATTAACTGCAAAACAAAATTAAGCATAAAATAATAAAATTTGTAAAAATATATATACTTTTATATATTTAAGTTGGATTGTCTAACAGAGTTGTTATTGGGCGAAATATTTGAACGTTTATCAAACATTTTGATCCGTACTAATTCATGTCTAGTGTGTATTATTAACAAATTCACGAGATTTTCAGATACATGCGCGAGTATATATTGCGCGCTTTTAATCTCTCAATGGTCCTCGACGAAAGCTCTCATCGTTGTTCTTCACTCTTCAGTTTCGTTTCGATATTTATGTACCTATATATACAAACGAACATATGTTTGTATAAATAGTTGAATATTTTCAGGATATTTTGCTACAGTAATCCTTCTCGAGTTCCATAGCTCACTAATCGTTTAGTAATATGTCAGTGCTTATCTATTTTTTTCTCTATATATTTATTATTATCATCGTTATGTTGTATTTTTTAATCCTCGTAATTCTTGTCCATACTTTTTTATCTTTTTCCGTCCTCTCTATTTATTTTCGTTTTTTAAATATGTCCAAGAGGATACGAAATATTTTTAGGACATCCACGAGTGGCCAAAGTGTATTTTTTTTTTTTTTTGGGTTTTATTTATTTTTTGGCTCTTTTATTTTTACGGAGAAACGACGACGAGTCGAATGTGACGCTGGTTGAGTTTAATATCGAGACAAAAAGCAACCGGGGGATAAATAGTAGTATTTTCTCAACGGCAGCTAAGTTGGAAAATGGGTGAATAAAAATATATAAGGGATGTAGACAATGTCATACACATAATGTTGGAGGCTCTGATTATAGAAGAGTGCATTTGAGGGTGTACACATGACCTCAGATTAGCATACCACAAGGAGAGACTGTTCAAGTTTCTCTTATCCTCAGAATGTATAAATAAAAAAATTTTTCCAATCCTTTTTTTATTTATGCTCTCTTTGGACTTATTGTAGACTCATAGTCGTGGATTGCGCATCCATTGTGTGATTGACGTTTTACAGTTGATGATTTTTTTATTCTAAAAGTTTGTCAGTTTGTAAAATAAGGGCTATATTGTTGACATATGCGCGTTACACTCGATGTATTACGGATAAAAGATGGTACCGTATACGCATGTCATTTAAATGACGATTGGGTTTTAACACAAAACGGAAGAAGAAAAAAGATGGTTTTAATGTGGCCTGAGGGCCCAGCGAATAAGGGCTTGACCTCAAGATAATGATAGTGTTTGAACGCCTGGCGCCTCACACCGTTAAGCTAATGATAGATCTCGTCGTCCCAGTACCATGTTCTTGCTATAAATCATTTGTTTTCTTCCGATACATACTCTTTATACGTAATGCAATTATTCATGTTTATATTTTTTTCTTTTATTTTATTTATGCTCGAGTTAATATACTAGCGAAATATAATTATATAATTATAGAGTAACGATGGTGGTAATAATAACTATTTTTTTTAATTGGTCATGACTTTTTTTCTCAGTGTAAAATATCCATTTAGTTTCCCAATAAAGAAAAATATTTTTTCCACTTAAAAGTTGTATCTTTACATAAATTCGTATTAAAAATTATTTCTACGGTATACATTTTTATTAAAATGTTTAAAATTATTTTATGTTGATAATTTTTTGTTTATTATTATTATCAAAAAAAGTAGCTGAGTCATTCTCTAATGGAAAAAGTGAATGCGAAGTATGGTTAAAAGACAAATTTTATTAGATTATTCTTATGTAAATCTTGATCCTCATGAGTTCTCTTTCATTTCAAATGGCTTTTATTGTATTAAAAAAAGGGTTGAGGCTTTCTCTTTATTCTTTCATACACTTTTATCCCATCAACTGCACATACCCACTGAGTATGCAGACGAATATATTTACTTAGGGTAATTATTTTACTTTAAAAAATCTCCCAAGTTCTACTTTCCGCGGTCTGCATATTAAATTACCGACCGAAAAAAAATTAAATTACGTTAAATTAATAAATTTAATAATAACAATAATGATAATAATAGCAATGAAAATTATTTTTATCAAAAAAAAATCTTTATAATTACAAATTATTAATGGCAATAAATCGTGTGCTAAAGAGAATACAAAAGGCATCGCGAATCGTTTTAAAATACAGATAAAGAAGCGATTTCGTTTGAAGCACCGTTTGCGTGTCTCTAGTCATTCATTTCGTGTCTCAGTCAGATTATTGTGTCGCCAGTGCTCGGTAAACACGGCTTACCAAGGCTTTATTTATTTTATTGATTCTAAAACCCAAAGGGTCTTGAATTTCGCGTCATAACCCTCTACTTGCCTCTACACATACATATATATTATAAAAAATGTATATGTATTCAAGTTATCTTTAATCTGTTTTACCTGAATGTGTCACTCATGTACAGTTCGATGGCCACACAGTCAACAAACGCCGGGTAAAAGATCTCAATCTTATCGAATTTCTAATTCTCATTTCACCTCATGTATTTTATTATACCAACTTTAATCATACTTTATTCAATACCTTAATCAGATAGTGCCCGACCATTAATGACCGTTATCACTTGGAAATATAATATCAAACTCATACTATAACCTCGGCCGACTAAATTAACTTTATAAATAAAAATAATTAAAATGGTAGTTTTTTAAATTGTTGATTAATCTAGAGTTACCGGGAGTAATAAAAAAATAATATAAATAATTGAATGGGTTAGTCGAGCTCAAACGGGGTAAAGTCATTGGTAGTGGACCTTACATGAGCCGTCGGAAGCCTTTTGGACATCAAAGCGTTCCACAAGGCTTCCTGGGTAATTAATTTTCTCCCCTCATTCACCTTGGCACGAAACTCCGTGGAAACGTTATTTCTTTACCTCCCCACGAACTAACGTCTTCCCTTTTGTGCTGCTACTGCTACTACTACTGCTACTGCTACTGCTTAGCTTAGCTTTTAACTTTTGCGATTGTCCTTGTGGTAGTGGCGGTACCTGTGACAGTGCTAGTGCTCGTATACTTATTCTTATTAGTCTATACAATAGCAAACGGGCCCATAAGTAAAGTCAGCAACCTAACTTTTGTATACTGCTTTTGTATACTTAACATCTTTCCTGCATGCCTCGGACGACCGCGCAACATGCGAGAAGAAAAATTACTTGTCACTAAAGCGTTATTTTATCGTTGATGTAAACATTGCCGCATGCTTAACCTTCGTCCCTTGTGTGTGAGCGAATACCTCTGTGACTGACGAGCGAATTATTTGATACATTTATCAAACATACTTTTCATAATGATTAATTATCATTTTTTTCCAAGCCCATACTTAATTTTTTTCCTCAAACTCTGTTTACTCTGTAGGTTCCATTTATAATTAAAACATGTTATTTGTTTTATGTTAAAATTTTTTAACCTGGAGATTAGATCTGCAGGCTGATTGGGAATGAAATTACTACTTGAAGTAGATAATGCCGTTAATATTACGCCGCGTAAGTAGTTACGGAGCATTGACAAAAGACTAAGTACATTTTGATGGAGATACTGGCTGGTGGTTCTCTGCTGATAATTATCTCTCGTGATAATGATTAAGACTTCTTCGGCAGGTGTGTGTATGCATTAATAGCCAGTTAAGGCGGGAATAGTGTGTGAGAACAGGTGAATGTGGAATCCAATCGTAAATGACTTCTTAACATCAATGTTACACGCTCCTCCTTCGTTGAGCTTGCGGGGGAGTGGCTTTATCGTGCGCCTGCGTTAGTTTGCTCCGCCTCATCACATCTGGAACTTTCCCGCGCTTATGTTGTGCTGCGCTTAAAAAAAAATCGGGAAAATCTACTTTTGGAAAGTTTTAGGCGGATAAATTTTTTTGAAAATTTTTAGATTCGGTTGGAATTTGGATTTTGTAAGTGAATTATTTTTGTGATGAGGTGATTAGAATTTTTTATGTGAGTGTGGCTGGTAGATGGCGTTGGTGTAACCGTTTATGGGACGCTAGCTGTTTAGAGAAGGAAGAATGATTACTAAAATTCTTTAGCTATAGGCGGTTCAAGTACTTGTAATGCAGATGATCATCTATCGTACCTCTACTTCTTACAGTCATGGTATCCTAGTATTTTTTTTCAGTCGACATTTCGATGTTCTGTACATGATTAAATTTGAAATTTAAAATTCGTTTTTTTACGGATTACATCTAATCCATTGATTGAGTTGATAATAAAAAGGTATCTGGTTGAATTGAATTTCTTTTTTTTTACACAGAAGTTGAGTAAATTTCTGAGTCAGGAAAATTGATTTTTCATTGATTTTTATTCACGGAATTATTGGTTTTTAAAATTATCCCATAACTGGATGAAAAATTTTTTGAAAACCAAAAAATTATATTTCAAGTTCTGGAAATTTTAATAATTTAATTTTTTATCAAAAAGAAATTATGATTTGACGAAGAAATAAATTTGGATAAAGTGTAGGTATATAAATATTTTGATTTTGAAAACAAACATTACGAAGTCCGCAAGCTCGGCATCATCCCCAGACGAGAATCTAGTGATGGTGCAGCCACCCTCGAGCAGCGATGTTCAACGGGCAATCACCCCCTTGCATTCGCGGAGCGCACGCTCGTGTTCGCAGCTTTCAGTCGTCCGCGAACGAGCGTCGCGAGTGTCACGTAACTTTTGGTCCTTCATATCGTCACTGTCCTTGACGACGACCGCGGCACTTATACTCCTGCTCATTTATGATCGAACTTCAGTAAATCTGTTTTCCAAAACGATAACAAATTTCGAAATTTAAAAAATTTAAATTTTACTTTATTTGATAAATTTATTCAAGAACAAAACACTTGTGTTGATATTTTTTTTGTGTAGAGAAATTGAATTATTCAAATTTTGGATGAATTAATATAAAAAAAAAATTTACATACATTGTGTCGATGATTAATTACTCGTCGAGTAAATATTGAATAAATTTAAAAAATTCATTTGTCATTTTTTTAGTACCATATTTATATACTGTTTTGATGTAAAAATATGATATAAATTTTTTTCCTCGAGATATTGAATTTTAAATTGAGTTGAAAATATAAAAATAAAAAAAAAGAGATTCTTGCTCGTGCTATTGTCATTCTCGCGTGTACACGATCAAACAGAGTTCGTGCGGTTACCACGTGGTAGACGAGGGATCAACAAAGAAGGGGAAGATCAAGTTACTACCACTGATAGGCTAGAAATCATCTGGCCTTTTCAACGCCAGTTTACTATTATTTTACACCCAGTCTTGTAAGTAATAGTTACTATATACATATATATACAAACACTCTTATAAAGCAAAAATTTTTTTATCCAAATAATTGGAAATGATATTTACGGACAATTGCAGATAAATATTCCTCTCAAATATAAAATTATAGAATGATGAATTATTTATATAAAATTGAATAAATTTACATTCAGTATCAGGGGGTAATATGTGTATATTTATTGAATGTAACAACGTTGGTGTAGGCAACTTTGAGAAGTTTAAACGAGTCAATGGACAATTTGCCTATTAACCAATGCAGCTTCTGCTAGTAATGAAAGCCATTGTTCAAGTTATCTTGTCGACGATACCAACAACCTGGTTCTCTAGTTTCTATTGAGTTTATTAGTATGTGCATTCATATATGTTGCATTGTATATACAATTTCTCTTCATTTACATCAATAATATTGTGGTCAAGTTCTGTTTATTACTGTACAGGTTCTCTTAAATTATTGAAATTATTTTTATTCAATTTTGTTGACCGAAATTTGGTTACAGGAAAAATCATTTTTTTTCCTGCCATAAGAATATTTTTTGTAGCCATTTAATCGAAAAGGGATTTTTTTTTACTAGTAGAGAATGAAATTTAAAGTGGATTTTTTTTTATCAGTAAAAAAAATTGCGATCAAATAATGGAGAGCTTAATAAGTGTATAAAAATGATTATTTGATTATAATAAAAAATGATTAAATATTAGTGGTAATATATTTTTAGTAAAGGATAATTTTGTGAGTTTAAAGCGAATTTAAACTTTCTCTTTTTTGTCTCTTTTGAACCGAGTGTTTAACTTAAACTCTCTCTTTCTCTTCCACGTCCAAGGTTGTTATATAGTGAGTCGGCAGTGTGTCCCGGACCGGCCACCTCTTGCGAATACCGTTTTTGTATTTTTTATTTTAACGCGGCTTGATAGGTTCATGGTCGTATGTGTGCTGAACGCCACGGGCGAATTTGCGAGGCGCGAAAAGGATCCTGGCATGATTAGGAAAGTAGCAAGAGCCAAGAGGTAGCACAGGACTAAACTCGAAGGAGAAGAAGGAGAGAGGACGTGGGCAAGATAGAGATGAGCGAGAGCTCCAATAGCTATGTGAGATAGACAAAGAGAAAGCGATATTGCGAATTCGAGATTTCAGACTCTGGCTCAAGGACATTTGCCCGGACTCTATATACCCAATCTTTTATATGTTTTAACCTACCAGCTATATACAAACGAATGCTTTGCCATTTTTAAATACTAAGTTTTTTAAAAATAATAATAATAAAAATTTAATTTTGCGGGAAAGTTTTTTTTACCTTCTTGTTTTTTTAATTAAAATTAATATTAAATTCCAAGTGATGAATATTTTCTCATTATTACCCATCTATCTAACTTATATTACATCGTCATAAAAGCAGTAAATAATTTTCAAAAGTAATAAAATACTTTTTGACAAAAATTACAATTTAAACTTTCATATTGCGTTATACATAAATTAATTTTGATATAACAATATTACTTGTACTAAAAGCCGCGCATACATTAATATCAATTTTTTTTTTTTTTTTTAATAACGACAGAGATGTGATGAAAAATTATTTATTGATCCGGAAAATGAGTACTCATTTGAGACCATTGAACACCAGGTTAGATAAATAAAAGAGTGCAAGGAAAAAATAAGTAATGTCGATGTGACAGACAGCACGCATGTGAACACCCGTTTAGCAGAGGTATAAACGCGGGCACTGTACGGTGTTGGGCCTAGTGGGTTAACCGTGTGCTCTCCCAGTCGATCAATATCACCCCGACATTCCCGTTCCATGAGCCCGCGTGTTCGCGGTAGGCACCCCATTGCTATGCCACCCCAAAAACCACTTTATATTTTAGTGGCAATGTTCTACAACCCTTCGTAAGACACTTTCGAATCTCCGAGACGCCAAGTCTCGTTCTAACTTTTTTGTAATTTCAATTTTTCCGATTTAACAGATGTTTTTTTTTCTTTTCTTTTTCATCACTTTTATTATTTTTTCCCATCACTAAATTTTATTTTATACTGACCTCCATTTCGATATTAAATTTTTAATTTCATACTTAATAATTTTATTTTTTATTTTTATTGTTAACTTAATAAAATTTGTTATTTATTGATCTGATGATAAAGTTGTATTAACCAGTCGCGATGATAAATTGCCAAGTTTTTATTGTTGCTATAAAATTATAATTTAAATGGATTTTACAAAATTTATATCAACTACTTAAATGTACATTTCATTAAATTATCTCATGTAGTTTATCAGTTTGATAGAAATACAGTCAGCGTAAATCTGTCCTCGCTTTCAAATCGAATGCGTTATAGAAAGGTATTGAATTAAGATCTTGTATTAGAAAAAAATTTACGAGTTTGATTAACGTATATACAGCGTAGTATTACAGCAAGTGGCGAGTGTAGAAGTAAATTTAACCGACTTGTGTGTGAAATTGTCGCTTCAGACTGACGTAAAAGTAAAATCAAACTACAGAAACTGTGTGAGGTACTAAAAAAGGAGTTAATAAAAATAAAAAATGAAATTGTCCTCTTACATCGAATGAGATTGAACATTTTTCGAGGTTTAATTTACTGTATTACGTGACTATCGTTGTGAAATTACGTTTCAAAGAGAAATTAATCTGCTGATGCGTGTTTACAAAGTTTGTTTTATGAAACAAACACAATGAAGTTCGTGCTTGTCGACAATGTTTGTTGGCGGAAGGAATAATATAAAAGTCTATCTTACTTATTCGTACGTTTTTCGTTTTCATGACCACTCTCCTTCTCCTCTCCCCGTTTTATTTTTCTGCTCACCTCCTCCACACCAGTTTGTTCCTCTCTTCCCGAGTATACCTCGCGTGTCCATATTATCCTTTTCTATTTCTCCTTAAACCCTCGCGCCCCTATCCTCTCACCTTGTACACAGAGTTTGATTGAATTTTTTCCTCAGCAAGAAATGTTTCCACCAAATGAATCTGTCGAAATATTGCATTCCAAGAATAAGCGATTTTCTTTTTTTAGTTTTTATTAAAAAACTGCCTCCGGCTTTGGGGCTTCCACCTCCTCCCATATTCTTGGCATCCTGTTCCAAGCGCTTGTATTCAGGAACATTTATTCGACCCCACATATTTATAAATATATGTATATATATGTGTACGATTCATCCCCTAGGCCAGTCACACCGTCAACATCATCACTACCATGGCATTATATATACATATATAGTGTTTTAGTATCCCTGTATAGTTGTGATGAAGTATTTCAGAACTTGAGTTAAAAAGTTTCACACTTATGCCGCTTGATGTTTTATGAAAAAAGTTAAAATAACATCTTATGAAAATACATTTTACTTCCATAATACATAAGCTTTTTCTCTTTGCTGAATAATTTGTGGGAACTATTTTTTTTATATAACACTACTGTTAATACATTTATTTTAAATAATTTATTACTTCATAATAGAAAAAAAAATGGGTTATTAAAATATTTTTACTAATATGTCATCTCATTTATGAGTAATTAAATTTTAACTGGATGACATGTTTGTAAATTTTTTACTTTAAACCTATAAACGTATGATGAGTAGATGAGGTTTTTTTTTTACTGCATATGCTTGATATTTCATATTTCATTTTATTAATATCATACCCCGTTGTAATGGTCAGATTTAATATAGCTTGAATTTTAATAAAACGTACGTGGCTGGTTTTGTGGACATGTAAATAAAAGTTAAAAAAACAACGCTCTGTATGCCGTTTAAAATTCACAACGGACGTACGTAGCAAAATATTGTCGATGTATTAAATGACTGCCCGGAAATTAATAATATTACTATAAATAGCAGTCTCTTTATCACACTCTCAAATGTTATACATCAATCTATATATTTATAAATATATATATATATATATATATATATATATATATATATATGTTTATCTCATTTGGCCGTTTTAATATATACCATTTTAAAAATTTCCTCACCCCCATTGCCTCATTTTCTGTCCTTTTAATATTTCCCAACTACTCATCATTCAAACGAATGAATTTGTAATTAAAAAATTAATTAAAATGGCATATGTGAAAGGTTACATTTTGAATTATATCTACAGAGATATAAAAAAAAATTTATTCGTTAGTTAAATAACAGTATGAGATATTTTATTTATATTTAAATAAAATAAACAACAAATTTTTATTACGAGTTTAATTAAAAAACAAATTTAATTAAAAATCCCAATTACATATATATAGCAATAATAATAATAGTAATAATTTATACATCTATTGGTTCAATATCCGTTAGAAAAGTTTTATTAAATGTTAATGATAGTATATAAAGAAAAATGTTACTTTGATTGCAAACTGCAAGAATATAGTAGTGAAGAAACCTTCCTCTTTGCCACTCTCTGGGATGTCCCGTATCAGAAATTAGGTAGCTACCGGATGTTCTACTACTACCATTACTGTTACAAGAATAACAGCAACAACTAATACTTATACTACTCTAGCAACAACCACCAACCGTCTCTCTCATTTAGCAGAGTTGCAATAAGAGCCGAGTAGCCATCGGGTTTTCAACCTTCTTGCTTATTCTCTCTTTATCAATCTCCCTTATTTTCTCTTAGGGTCGTCTCTGTTGTGCGCGCGCGACTCTATCCTCATCCAACAGTGAGCCAAATTGCACTGAAAGAGAGAGAGAGAGAGAGAGAGAGAGAGAGAAAACGGGGGTGAGCTGGTAGGTCGGATTCAATTATCCGATATTAAACTGCCTCTAACCACGTCCGTGTCGAGCCCTTTGGCTGTGTTGGTTCAAATGGTTGTTGCTACTAGCCAACCCCAGCTAGAAGTATTAGATTGAATGGACTCCGGCGTGTTGCACTTGCTGTTAAACGATTGAAATAAGCCTACACAATGTGCTTGTAATGAACTCTTATCTTATCTACTTCCTTCTTTATTCCTTCACTTGTTTTTATTAAAAATATTTACTGGGTAACAATTATCATCACACTTGGCTCAAACGATGTTTTATGTGCAACAGTTACGTTTGAAAGGCAATTGTCAGAAAATTAAGGTTAGCTATCCGAGTATTTTGTGGCGCCATCAATGACAGCGTGGATGTAACTAAATTACGTTATTATGTACTGAGACAAACGATTTGTATATTGGATCAAGATATTAAACTCGTTAGGATGAGCTTAAATACCGCGGGTTTCGCGGCATGATGATAATTAAATTGCTCCGCGGAGCAAGCAGTGACTAAACAGTCATTATAACGACTAGAGGTCATAATTGCGAGACTGGTAACAAACGGGGCGATGAGGCCTGGATAATCGCTGCGAGAATACAGCTCTCGGATATACTAGGACTTGATTTTATATATATATATATGTTTACATCTTCTCTCTGTTAATTTACTATTATAATTGATTTGCATATAGATTGAATCCGTTCAAGCTACAGCGCGTTGATGTTATGTACGACTTTGGTGAAATCGCAGTGCAACTCCCTGAGTCTTTTGTCCTTCTGTAAATTATCTTTGTAATGTATACATATATATGTATATCATACGTAAAACAATCTATATATTTATGTAAAAGCGTAGTTCAATGACAACGACGACAACTACTAGCAGTATTACTACTGTGATTATACGACAACGACGCATCAACTAATTGGACTGGTGTATGCAGGATAATTAAACGTTACTCGTTTTACTAATCAGCAAATCGAGAGTGCGCTTCCTTTCACCGATCACAACTTGGAGACATCGTTTATCGGCTCGTTAAACTTGCTCTCGCGAGACTAAAGCTTTTTAATTGTCAGTCTAACTCTCGTCTCGTTTGTTATTTCCCTTTGGGCTGGTAGTTGTCTTTGTATCCTCACCATCCCAGAGACGTAGTAGTACTCAAAGTAGTCGTCGGTGAGGAGCAAGAGAACGCGTGTCTGTTTAGATGGAAAGTTTAGAGTATAGTGTTTTCGCTGATGCTTCCCTATCATTGCCGTCGACGTCACACAGCTGACGAAATGCTATAGAAAGAGTCACTCTACTCGACGTATATTTTAAGTCACGATAGTCGCAGTGATAGTGATGCTGCTTCTGCTTCTGCTGTGGCAACACTTCATCGCAGAAGCCAAGCAGTTTACCTGGTACTGGAACGTGCGAATGTCGTGATTGATTTCTCGATAGTGGGTAATGAGGTAGGTATGCCTCGTTGCATTTGAATTTAAACATTTATCACTTTCCACTTCTTTATCATCATCTCGAGAGTTGACACACTCGCACACTCACTTACTCACTCGTTGATCGGTACCAACACTTCGATTCAGTCGATCGATATATCCGTCGGATTTACTTGGCCTCCATATAATCCATCAATAATTTATTATTAATATTTACCGGTTTAATTTATTTTTTTAATTGGAATATCAATTTCTTAAGCCGTTCTGAGAACATATTTAATACGTTACTTTATCTCAAATTTATCATCGTTACTCTTGATTATACTAATTGGCGAAAAACATTACTCAGCTTAATTATCATCCTGAATTTAGTTATCGTTCGCTGTGTCACCTATATATCAAACTTTATTCTCTGAAACTATAAGTATAAATTACAATTTATTTTATTTTAAATCCTGACACTTTAGTGCCATTTATTATCCTAAATAAAAGTATTTAGAAAATAGTGATTTAGAAATCGTTAACAAGTCGGCTATTGCTATATTTCTCTCACGATCGTGTTGTATATTCAAGACGATTAGGATCACGTTTGTGAGGTTACAATCGTGGTACGAAGTTGGTGCTGGAGTTTCGTAGCATCCAGCTCTGCACTTTACAAGTGCCGACGTGAAAGTTCATTAGAGCCAGCGTGTGATGGACACGTGCATTAATCAAGATTTTAATTATCCGTGATGTTGCTTTATCTCAGCTCGGTGAGAAAATTGAAATGCCGAAAAAATATGAGAAATATAAATTTATTTTATTTAAATTAAATATATATATATATATATATATATATATATATATATATATATATATATATATATATATATACATATGTATTAGTTAATTACAAGTACTGCACAGAATATTTATAGCTTATATTTGTGCATACTTTTAGTAAAAGTCTTTGTTTTTTTATTATTATTATTTTTTTTTCTTTATTATTGGTGAATACTAGCGTTTGCATTCGTGCGAGATTGAGCTAGACTCGGCGCCGGCTCTAATTAGAGTTCTTCTTGTGGCTCGAAGATTAAAAGCCGGGCCTAAGTGCCGGCACGATGATGTGCCTCACGTCCATTTCGTTCTTGTTTTAATAGCAATCGCTCGTTATTTACGTAATGCTAGTCATATAGATATATATATTCAAGCATAAAAATAAAAATACATCAAACTTTTATTGAACGAGAGTGAGGAAAATTTGAAAAATTTTTAAAATAAGTCGAAATTTATAAAAAGCTTTTTATAAGTATATCTACATAATGATAATAATAATTATTATTAATATTACATATATTTATGAATGGATGAATTTGATATGACGCTTATTTGGTAGAAAAAAAAATCAGCGAGCCAATATCGCCGTGTATTTTAAATGAAATTTTTTTAATTAAAAATTAAAAAGCTATCTGTTTATAAGTGTAAAGTATTGTCAGTGATTCGCAATTTTCAGCTCGTTACGATGAACGCATGAAAAAAGTAGTGAAAAAAATAACAGAAGCGCACAAACCATATCCCTCAACTTGGTACTGTGTAGTGTTGTAGCCGATGGGAGACGCTAAAAGGTTTCGAGGTGTATCGAGGAGATTTTGCTTTTAGCACATTCACGATAAAACGCGTTTCAAGCCTCCGCCCGGTTGACGTTAATGCCGATAAACGTCGTTTCGTATAACAAACGGGTGTGTATTCCACGTTCACTTGGTTACCCATCGAACCACTATTTCTCTCTTTCTCTTTGTCTCTCATCATTGATGCTTCCACCAGTCCATCAAGACAATTTTCGATAATTATTTCATCGTACAAGTCTTTTAGTAACTTAATAATTTAGTGGCTTATTCATTCATCTGTAATTCCGTCAATATCGCCAAGTATCAATTTAGTCGAAGAAGGTACGAAATGGCCTCTAACATTGAGGAGAAAGATTCAATTTGCGTAAAAATTTTGGTAGCAAAATGAGCAAAAATGGCTGGAAGGTACAAAAAGTAATGATAATTAAGTTTGATGAATAGCAGGTCGTACAATATCTCAAGTGACAATACGCAGGCAAATGACAAATGGAAGTTCTTCGTTTTCCATAGTAGATTTCAGGATATTATATAAGGGGGTGTAGTATACAGGATAGAATAGCAGGAAAGGGGAAAGTGAAAACACGCAAACAGAGAGGTTGTGTAGTAGCGTGGCCTCGTCGAGCAGGCGTCATTAAATCACAGAAACAGCCTCTGTTATTGACTCCGTCGACAAATTTATCGTCGGCCGGTGCGCGTTTTGGTGTATACCAGCGAGCCCTCGAATCCCTACTGCCACCTAGTTTCCCACCCTCAGAATCCAGCAAGCTCTCTGGTCACCCCCGCGCCAGGCTCTTCCCGAGCCCAATCCCTCTGCTGTCCCACACTCGCGTCGTCATTGTTCTGGTTTATACGGTGATTTGTGGATTTTACTACCATACCCCTTGTCTCTTTTCTCTCGGTGCTGCTTTTCCACCTTCTCGACCGTCCCATTCGCACTCCACTCTCTTTCACTTTTAGTTATTATCTACACACCACTAGACCATTTTATGGACCAGTCTACTATTAGTTTACCCTTGTGAGTAAACACTCTTGTCATTCGCATTACTACCGATCGTCAAATTACTATTGCTTTTATTTACCACACATTGCATAAATCCTCAATAAAACATTATTATTATAGCTAAGAAATTTTACCCTTCTATATTGAAAAAAAAATCCAATTAGTTTTGAGAAATTATGAAACAAAGAAAATTATTCTGGGATTGAATGGAAATTTCTGAAGATCGTGCTTTCTATTCGGTATTGTCATTTAAAGGATGTCTATTTCATTGAAATAAAAATATTGTCAAATAATCGTTTACAAATGATGATCATATAAGCATCTGCTTTGAGTTTTCGGAGTATATACTTGCTCGTTTTCCTTAATCCTTTTGCCTTTGGCATCGTCTCGAATAAACGCCGTCGCTTTTACGGTTCCCTTGGCCTCTCAACCCCATCGTCGTGAAGCGTTCGTTAGAGGTAGATTCATCCCCCTAAATTGAATTAATTATCATACTAAAGTGAATCCTTGGAACGCTCGTGATTTCTCACCGCCTTAAGCAAGTTTCACTGATTTTACATTTTTTTAACTTCCCACGTTAAATTTTCGTGAATACTAAAGCTATTGGTTTTCGTACGATTTTATAAGATTGTTCTTCCAACAAATACCCATGTTTTGTGATCCAAGGGATCATTTGTATTTTTTTACTTGAAAAAATTTCAACGTTTTTCTTTTTATCTTGAGAAAAAGTCATTAACGAAATTAGTAAAATTATAGACTTTCTTTTAATGGAAGTTTTTTTTATTTAGTAAGTTTGCTGCTGCAATTATCAATATTTCATTTATTTTTAATTATATGAGAGTAATATATTTTGTACTCCTATTAAATTTATTTATTATTTACGAGGGTTATGCTATTAAGGGTACATTACTGGAAGCATTTGCGATGATTCTCAAGTAATTAGGGTGCTTTTGACATCCACCCAAGAGCCAAAGTGCAAGAGAAAGGTGGAGTGAGTATAAAAGCGGAAGGGTCCATAGTATGGGCAGAAGCGTCACTGGCTTTTGCTATTGAGCTTTGGCCTCGACGCGATTAGACCAGCGAGCCGGCCGGTTGTGGCGGCCTCGGTCTTATCTCAAAGATAAGGACCTGCCAACCCTTATGAATGCTTCCATTATCCACAACGTCCCCTCACTCTATTTAGCGCTACCTTCCTCACGCTATAAATGCCTCATGCCTCGGATATGTTTGCTTACCCAATATCGTAATGCGTCTCCTCTAGTCTGCAAACTATTTCGGGCAAAGTCTGAACTGATGATAAAGAGATAAACATTTTAGAATTAATGCTACATTTACTTCCCATATAAACTTTACTTGCTATTTGAAGATCTATTGTTTCATTTGTTGCCATAATTTAGATTTTTAACTCACGAAAAATTCAAATTTTTTAATTATATACTTTTTTTTTAACTATATATATTTGCTTAACAATAATACGCCTGTTATATCTAGTGGAGGTCGTGAGAATCCAAGCGTGGACTTCCGAATCGGGATATTGAATTTACGCCATTTCTGTTTTGACATATAATAGTGTAGTCCAATGGTCGATGTGATCCATCGACTACGCTTCCGTGTTTTACGTTAAGGGAAATTATTTTTAAAACCAAACAAATAGCTTTTTGCGGTTTGTCAGGATTTGATGCCGATACAAATCTAAACACTGAATTTAAATTATATCTATCGCTATTTATGTTTGCCACATATTTTTTAAACTCTCAGTGCTGCTTATAAATTTTTTATTTTAATAAATTTAATTAAACTAATCCATTATTTAAAATTTATTAACTTTTTGACATTAATGTAAATTTTAAACGCGTAGTATAATAATATAGTTGGCAGAGTAAATTTTCGCATGATATATCCTATAAGCTGAAGCGATTACATCCGCTAACGTACATCGTATGTAACTGTTTAGTTTGCAAGGGAAATTATAGGGGAAATTTGAAAATTCAGAGAATCTATAATTCCAACCATCAACAATGTAACGACCGATTCTATTATATACAGTTTGTTACAAAACAACAACAAACTATTTGATTTCATATATGAGTATACATTAGTTCGTAAATACGAGTCACATTAAACCGTGTAAACTCCATTATCGTCATCCAGTTAGAGGCTAACAAACCAAATACACTATAGAAAATAAATCTCATCCGTAATACGTTGATTAAGCCCAGGTTATCACAATATTATCTTAATAAGTATCATGTATAAATTTGTTTTTATTCTTTAGAATAATTATTTACCTTTCAGTTCAACTTCTGTTGATCTCATTATTTATTAAAATTAGTTACTAATAAAAAAAAATTGCAATTAATGGCATTTATAACATGAAATCCTAAAATATCTGCAATGATTTTTTAAATTACTATAAAAAAATTTTTTTTTTCTTTCACAGGCCATCTCGGACATCGGAGCAAAATCAAGGTGCCATTAGTGGGTGAGTGTATGTATATATCTATATATATATTTATTTGTTAGTGAAGTAGTTTGGCAACCGAAACAATTAGACAAAAATCGATGTATCCATTTCCTTGAAATGGATGTTTCGACTTGTAGGCAGGCAGGCAGAACAGGTTATACATACAAATAATAGGGCAGAGGATACGTAAAAGACAGAGAAAGCAAGTGTATGTTGTTGTATCGGATGTAAAAGGGTTGGAAAGTGGGAAGGATCCGTAAGAGGGTGGTAGTGGTGGTGGTCGGTCCAGCAGAATGCTAATGGAAAGTGCCTAGCAATATAGTATGCTATATACATACACCTTTGTGTGGATAGCCAACGAACATATCGATCGTTTCTATCGATAGGTCGCCTATTGCCGAGTAGGTACTCTACTCACAGAATAAAGGGATGAGAGGAAAGGGTTTGCTAGGGTAGTTACAAGAGGTAGATAATTACATTTAATACCCATGGTCATGTGTTTGCATCGTACACATTTGTCAGTTGAGTCCCACGAGGTGACCTAAACTCCAGTTTGGTCTGTAAACACTTCCGTTTATATGCCTTGTATCTATACTGCTTCGTCCTAATAATCAAGATTAATTACACTTATACCAGTAATTTTACAAACTGTTTTCATAAATTTTAAATTAACCTCTTCCATCATTCAAAAATGAATACCACTTGCAATGTAGTCAATGCAAATATAAAAGATTTGTAAACGCATTATTTAAATTTGTTCATGCTCTAAAGTCCTTCTATCCTTACACTTGGGCTTGAAATGAATCGCAAGATTCTAAAGCTAAGGGGAAATAAGAATGAATGTAATAATATATTTAATATTCGCCGAGACCCCTCGGTCTTCTCTACTCTCGGTATTACAAGCCAATATTCTCGCCCCCGTTTAGTCTTCTCAATATAAATATATCTTTCTCCTCATATTTTTACCTACTCATCTATCTTACAAACTTTTTTCCTCTGGTTTACTTGCTCTTTTAAAATCCTTCAAGAGTGACCTATTACACTTATATTACATTTATTTCGTCGTCTCATATCTATCACCGGTCTTATATTCATATCACTCACAATAGCATTGTAGATCTCTTAAAACTCTCACTTATGATTCATCGACGGGAACTCGATGAGCCTTTAATATAGGTCACCGTCCACACTGATGTAACGATATTTTCTATTGAAAATATATATTACAATCTTATCGTTTTTAATATCACTCGAGTCTGAGCACAATTGCTGCAGCGTAAGAATAAAACTCAGTCTTTTATCCAAAGACGGAGGACGAAAATTCTTGAAGATGCAATAAAAAATTTCTTGGATTAAGTTTTCTAATAATACCGCGTATTAAAAGTGTCGATTGACGCTACATATCTATATTAACTTAATATGTATATGCGCATATATATGTATATAAAGTGAGATACGCCAGCGTTCAATTTCAAATCGTTGGAAATTAAATTTTTCTTCATACTAACGGACTAGAGAAGCAAGAGCCACAAAATTCATATAAGATTCAATATTATGTTGGATATTAGTGTACGAGGAAAAAGTCTGTGCATGTATGGTTGGTTGAGGGAAGTTTTCTTGGATGAATATAAGGGAGCAACCGAAGATGCCTGGGTTTTGTCGAAAGAAAAGGTGGAAGATATTATAGTTTACATAAAATACATACTTTCTTCGTTTTAACCCCACGATATATATATTAACTAATATCATGTGAAGCCATGTGACCTACGCCCTCTCGTTTTTTTACTATATAATATATATATTTATATGTAGATGTTAACTTGATGTATCGAGTATCAACAACCTTGAAATAATAAAGATAAAGAATAAGATGAAATGAAAGTAAAGGCAGCGTAACCCACGGTGGTGGTTAGTCGCGTCGTGCGCCGCGATTTGATTTACGCAGCATGGGCGTGTCTATACCAGAAGCCGCAATTAGTTTATTAATAATTAGTAAACGAGTTTTAAGGCCTTGAGCTCTTGGCTTGCGATTGATCGAAGAGGTAAGATCTTGCTTTGATCGGCAAGTTAATGGCCTGATATGTTTTATTCTACGTCATCGATCCTCTCTTATGGTTGTGCGCTTGTTTACTCATCATTGAGTTATCAATTTATTTTTCTTAATTATTTCATTATTTATTTTTTTTTTTAATTTAAAAGAAAAAAATTTTATTCTATCAATGGTGTTCACGCTGTCGGTCGTAAATACATGAATAAAATATAAAATAAGCTTTTAAAAGTAAAACCACATATGGGGTGCTAATGGAAGATATGACCATTGGTGCATATAATAGTTGTTAATAAATCGTAAAGCTACTATTTTTTTTTTTTTGGTTTAATATTTAAAATGTAATGAAAGTAAGCTCGAGTGCTGTAGTAAAAATGAATATTTTTTTTTCCCTAATCTCTTTACTTACTGCTCTCAGTGATATCAAGTCCGAATAGACGTATTATCCAGTACCTTGATATGACCATATACTTGACGTTGAGGATATTTAAAATATAGAAAAAAATATATATATAGTGGTTATCATCTCTGCGTTATCCATCTACTGTAGGGAACTCGAATCGTAAGTTTTACGATCAGTTCATTCGTATACATTATGTTATATCTGAAACACGTTTGGCAACATCACCAACTAGACTCGTATATCCTTTCGTCTCATATCTGACACTTATCCAAGACATTATTATGCTACATGTACGACACACGGTGATACTTTTGCGCGTTACGGTTTTATGCCAACAATCGGCGGGAGTTTATGAACCATTTAAATGGACCGAGTCGGAACTTTTTATCATATCCCATGAAAAACATTAGATTATTCTAAAAAATTTTTTTTTTTACTTTTTAATACGGGAGATAAAAAAATTTTTTATGCAAACATACAAGAAATTAGTTAATTAAACTTTTTTTTCACATTAGTCTAATCTCGACGACCAGATATCGAAATTTTTTATCAGGACTGTCTTTTAACATAAATTATTTTTTTAATTACAATTATTACAAATTAATTGTTTTAAAAAAGTCAATATTTGTTTAAAAAAAATGTTATATCTATCGAAAATATATGTTCTCTGTAAAAAAATAATGAATGTGTAGATACAAGTGTAACCGCAATTAAAACAAACGAGATTTCTACAATTCTGTAAAAGCATTGCGAGACAAAAGCAAGTAATGAGTGGAAAAAATGAAAGGAAATCCCGTATAGTATCTCGTTATAGACTTCAAAAAGATCCACGTTTACGTTGTAAGAGATGCAACATTAACGTGGCAAATGTTTTTTTGTTTAATTATTTTTTTTGTTATCACGCTCAGCATTATGCACATAACTTTATACAACTTTACTTTAAATTACATCTACAAATTAATGCTACTAATGTTTCATGATAAAAAAAAAACAGCATAATTTAATTACATTACAAATTTATGTTATTGCAGCACTAATGAATTAAAGATGTATAAAATGGTGAGGGTAGATCCATTAAAATAACAAATAGCCTGCACTTAGATTGTCCGTGATCGTGAAGACGATATTTGATTCACATGCGGGAGGTCGCGCGTGCTTTCTTCGGAATCAAATTAGGTTTTGATTTGATCGCTCGTGAGATATGAGACTATATCTCTTCTCTTATGGTATAATATAATAACATGCAATCGTGCAACGTCATTCCTCGGTTATAATATATCCGTGAGTTATTGGTTGATGAAAGCCAAGAAAAAAACAAATTAAACGTTTAAATATATTCAAAATATCATAAAGCAGCAATTATCAAATCATCAATCGTATCTTCTGTATTCGAAACCCTCTGATTTAAATGCGAGTATGTATTTTATTTACTCAACAACTAATTAATGAAAACAGTATATATTTTAGTAATTAAATATTTGAAAATGAAATTGTAGTAAATCAAAACTATTAGTTTAAATGATTAATTACTTAAACAAAATTATTTATTCAACGGAAATGAAATTCATTTGAAGACGTATTGACATAGAAACGAGTGAATGAGTACTCTAGTTGAACGCGGTGTATACTACGTGCGAGAATTGTTTAAATTTGTTCCGGAACGGCACTCTCTCAAAATTCGAATCTCTAACACGTTGAGAATGGCTCATTGGGAACGCATCGAACTATGATTTGGTATTTAGTCACCATTAGGGACGCATTAGCTCTGATTACTCATGCATTTGCACGTACCTATGTACGACACATCCATACTATAAACATACAAACATACAAACATTAATACATACACACATTAAATATATACATATACATATAGACATATACGCGTGGATAGATACATATTAAAGGCATATATACATACAGTGCTCGCACATCTCGTCGATTGCGTACAAACGTTTGTGCTCTCCCCATTTGTGTGACCCCGTCCTACTCGCTCTACAATAGATCGATCGTGTGAACCAATCGACAACCGATTAAGAGATACTTTGATTAAAGTCAATACATACATATATACATATATACGTGCAGTGGTTTCTCTCAGTCAACATGACGTTAGTTATTTTATAAAATAATCAGAGAGAGAGAGAGAGAGTATGTGTTGTACAACTCGTTGTCTATCAGAACATTTATTATTATCAGCATCATCAATAACATTTCATTATATTTATAATTCATAGTAATAAAATAAATTGAATTGAAAAGGAAAAAAAAATTAATACGCATTTTTATATTTTGATGAAAGGAGATTAAAATTATAAAAAAGTGTATTAACACTTGGTATATCCGTTTTCTTCGTTATTTCTCTTACACACAGGCTTCGTTTGCTTCGGCACGAATATCAGAGGTCACGGGCCAGGATACAACGCTATACTTACGACCCCTCGAGCTCATCATCTCACAGACATTTCATTATATGAATCAGCCAACAGCATCCCGTAACTCCTTCGGTCCCTTCCCCGCCTTGAATCTCGTATGTTCCTTGAGAATGAGAGGAGAACACGTGTGTTGGTGAGCATTCAACCGCGAGAGAGAGAAAGAAAATGATTGAGAGTTCGAGGAAGAGGCTTACAACATCAAGGTGTATATCATCCATCTCACCATCTACTCGATTGGTTGGGCTCGATTTCTGATTGGAATTTCCGCGTGAAACCAATGAGTGATTCATGATATGTGCTCTCTGCACTTTTGTAGTTGATTTAAAATTTTTTTTTAATTAAAACAAAATCCATTAAGTTTATGTTTTTTTTTTCTTTTTTTTTTTTTGCTGGTGTTGTTATTTGAGTACAAGTTCTGCGGGCCTAAAAATTTTTAAGCTATGCATAATGAAATTGGAAGGATACTAATACGAGTGACTGTGCCGATGCGACCGTAATTTTTCAACGATCGTAAATGCGTTCCGGTGCCGGTGACGTCACGCAAACGGAAGTCGTAAAGAGTTTTATCAAATTGCCGGCGCGTGCGATGTACATGTAGTGCAAGTATAGGTATCAACACCATATCAGCCCAAGCCCAAAGCTCCTGTGTACTACATAGATACACTGATACGTCGGTATACTGTAGGATTTGTTGTATAAAAGGGGGGTGGTTATAGTTGTGGTGGTTGCGAATTTCCATACACAAATTCACGGACACGCGAGCGGACAAAAACACGCACCCATTGGGAATGAGAGAATATCTATGAAGAGAGTGAGAGAGAGTTACCTACTTCCGGCAATAGATTTTAGTGTCCGCTACTATGATCCCCGCGTGGATTCTCGTCGGTGGACTACGGCGCCGTTGGTAGTTGAGGGTTAGAACCTCCGGGTTGACTTGCTGGGGGAGGAAGCGCCGGTATACATACAATCGAGACTATTGTGTTATGTGATTTGTGGGAGCTATTTTTTTTTTATACTTCCGCTTGGTCTTGGTACCCGGCGAAAAAGAGTATGAGAGAGAGTCCAACAAAAGAGAGCAAGCGCGAGGTTTCACGTTAACTCGACTGGTCTTTTTGAAGTTGAAACGAGAAAAGGTAAAAGAGATCTGCTCCCAGTGTCACTAAGTCTAGTCTAAATTGTTGCTGAGGATCAGGTCAGGGATCCATCGATTTATCCCGCCAACACTGGCGCGCTATCTCGAGAGATCTTCAGACTTCTCGGATTACCAATCACACTGGATGAAAGTCTTTGGTTTAAAAAAGCGAGAGAAGGTTGTGAAAAAAATCCGCGAGTTCTTTTCAATGAAAATATTCTCTCATGGACGTAACAATGCTCATGACGACTAGGAAATTGATGCGGGGAAAACTGTCGAGTGATTTTTATGAAGATAAAAAAAGTACACTCGGTGTAATAATACTACCGATCCTCTCCCATCTCTATCAGCACTCACTGCAGGATTTTATGAGTCTGTTTTTCGTCTATGCTAATTTATGACTTTAACGATTGTCATCGTCTATCGTTACGTCGGTTTTCATATCCTCGTTTTGATAGAACTCTACAACTTTTATATTTTTGTAAAAGTTTTTCGGTTGACAGTATGAACACACACACACACGCACGTTATTTTTCTACGACGTTTAAAAAGAAACTATTAGTTTTATTTTTTTAACAAATATTTAATATGGTGACAATTGATTGACATTTTTTAAAATTTTCATTAAAAAAATTTTTTCAAGTGTTTCAGAAATTTTATTAAATTAATTAAATACCGTACTATAAATAATTGGAATATTTGTTACTTTTTTTTATTGGCATTTTATTAAACTCTGTGACAAGTATCAATAGCCAATTTTTTTTTTTTTTTTTTTTTTTCAATGCGTGTTTATTAAAAAGCTTGATAAAGTTGCAATACAAGACAAAATGTTCCAATTAGTCATAGTGGTGTTTTATTAATTAAATAAACGGTTAAATTCTCTGATTTCTTTTTTAATTATTTACAAAAGCCAGATAAATCAATAAATTCAAAAATGACAATACAATTTTTTTTTCGTTATCTATTAGAATTTTTTTTTAATTACAGTTAATTAATAAATACGATCGAGTATTGATTTATGTAGTTTAACAATGCTTCATCATGTTCATTAGTGTAAAATGCAGTCTTTTCAATTTACCTATTAAATTACTAAATTTGTGTGACTTTTATTATATGAACGTCGTTCATTAGCGTCAATCAAAAGTTGATTCAACCGGTTTACCGTCATTTACCATCTACTACTAATCGTTTGTTCAGGCAATCAATACTTTATACAAAACGTAATTTGTCTCTTTTTGTCGTCGTCTTCGTGTAGCCGTCGTCGACGTCAACCTACTCCTCGTATATTCATTGTGAATGTTATACCTTCATATACATATATATCTACACTTACAAATAAATGTACACATACATCTACATATATACATATATATATGTATGTCTATGTGTGTGTGATATCAAAAGTCTTTGAGATTTGAGAATGTCAAGCAAAATTGATTTTACTAAAGAGAGCGAGGTGCAAAGTGCGTGTACGTGGTCATTCGTAATTCTACCATCTGAAGCCTCATTTCGTATTCGAAGCATTACTCGTAGCTTCTAAAGTGTCATCTCTCTCTCACTCTTCACTACTCTTGTATTTATTTAAGAGCATTTCGACACCTTTGAAATACTTAAAAGAGTTTTGCTAACATCAACAAGTCAATGGATTTCACAATACACAACACTGATCTTCCTTTCAATTACATATTTATTATTATTTTTACAAGCAGTTCAAGTCCTAACTGCTTGTTTATATTTATATTTGTAAATTGCTGCAGATTAATATCTACAGATATTTTTATTATTATTTTACAAATGGATCCCAGATTAAAATAAAATGAAATGAAAAATATGCGCAGTAGGCTGCTATGTGCTCAAAATACACAAGCGTATGATTGTATATCTATAGAGTTTTTTCTCTCGTTTGGATCATGAAATTTTATGGTCATGGGGAATGTAACATCCCGATTACGTCCAATCATTCGCCACCGGATGCCAATAACTTATTGGTTTTTCACGCACGATTTGATTCATTATCATTCCGTTATTTATATTTATATTTGCCTGATCCCGCCACCGAACTAAAATAACATTTCAATGTAAATTTTATTATTTTATTTTATTTTTTGTTCAGCCAATGGAAAAACTGCTCGCGTATTCAGCTAATCAGTATTCCCAATTAATTTTCATATAACCGACGAAACCAAATAAATTAAATATAAATAAAATAATAAATGTGTCGATAAAAAATACAATAAATAAATTTTTAAATGAATATTTATATTTTAGTAATTTATATTTGAATAATATAAAAATGAAAAAAAAAATATTTGTGAAATGAGATACTGGGAAAACGTTATTTTAAACCTTGGATGTGTTCTGAAAAGGGTTATTGTTAGTGTTGCGTCTAGGTGTTGCCGGGTCGAAAAAGGATAAAACAAGAAAAGCAATGAGAAACCGGCAAGCAAGCGTCAGGCTTTGCTTTAATATAACTAAAAAGAGAGAAAGAGAAAGAGAAAGATTTGTTATTGTTTCTCTTACGCGTTTTATTCGTGTACTTCCGTAATTTGTCGAGGGAGTCGAATTCCTGAAAGAAGCCCATTGTGCTTGAGTTTCTTGGCTGATAATGGTCCCCATTCATGGGCCATGACTGCCTCTTGCCCCTGCCTCGGTCTTGTTTTTCACCTCCTTGCTATACTCAAACTCATTTTTTGTTTTCTGTTTAATGCCTTTGTTTTTATTACTGTGCATCTCTTATTTCTTAAACATCTCGCGACTTATTCAATAATCCATAATACATTTTAATCTTATTAACTAATTATAAAAAATTTGTTTTCATTCCTGAAACTAAATACTGCAGTATATTTATTTAAATTTCCGCGCCATGTTTACGAGCCATTTATTATTTAAACTCAGCAAGAGTTACTAGGGCCGATAAAAAATTCTCTAGTTTAAATTCGCCCGAGTGTCTTGAAAATTTTTCGTACCAATAATTCTACGTGGAAGCTATTGCTGGTAAGACTTGAAGAAGTAAAATAAGAGCTGGACATTTCTCCTGGAATTTTTTCGCTCTCTCCTCCACTTTTCACATCTCACTCTAGTGATCTGTTTTACGTCCGTTGAATGTTTTTCCTCTTGGTACGGTCTCTGTACCGTAGTTGTAGTTGTCACTGGACAGATTATTAATAATTCAGGTGGATTCGTCGCCAAGGCCAGAAGTCTAAACGCCTAAGTCTTCGCCTCTTACTGACGAATTTGTATGGACGTCTCGCGAGCCACCCACGTACGAATCTAAATCTACTGAAATATTAAAGCTGTCTTAGCTAAGGTACGTTACTACATATATATATGTAAGTAAGTATAGAGAGATCTGTACCGTAGGTGATACTACTAAAATAAATTTCACTCTATTGGAATATTTTATATTCATTTTATTCTTAAACTTTTTTTATTTATTTGTCCATTTATTGCATTACGTACACATGAGTAAAGTCATATGTGTTATGGACATATATGCTTGCTTTAGACGGGTTGCAGAAGCACTCTCGTTTCAATACTCACAATCCAATTGATTTAAAATGAAGCCATGGTAAAAAGTCTACGAGTGGTCGTTACTTTATTCGTTATTGCATTCGTAATTTATTAAAACTAATAGTCATTTCATAAAAGTACATTCATCATCGAATATAATATATATATGTACAAGCACACTAATGTAATTACTTTTCATTCAATTTAATTTCACTTTAAAATTTAAAAATGCACCGATGAGTATGTAATTAAGTTGATAACTGAGTTTTCCCATTAAAAATTTATATTTATTTAAAGACCGCTTTTTTAAAATACTAGAGCGATTGGAAAAGTTTTTAATCACTTAATTAATTAATAATAACGCTGTGACGTTTGACAAGTGAATTATATTAATGCTCATAACTACTTTTTCAGTAGTTAACAAATTTAATTATGACATTAACCGCTATAAGGACCGTTTAATTAGACGGAATTACAAAGTCGTTAGTCTAGATTCTGTCACGACGGCAGCTGGAATAAACATTAATTAAATTAAACATGTCCAACTTTGATAAGATATCTATATACATTCTTAATTATTAAAGATTTTATTAATTAATTTATGTTCGCCGTCTGATTTAATAAAACCCAAGGACAGTTTTATATTTTTATTGTTTATATATAATTTCAAAAATCGGTGTCATTAAAAAATAGGGAATTATTTACTGTTTTTAAGTGTAGAGAATATGGATGTCGGGATATATACAAACCCGGTTAATAAAAGTAAAACTCACAAGCCGGAAAATGAAGTCGGGAAAGGCAATATGCATTTTCGCATGATGGTAAATGTTATTTATGAAGTAATACAGAGTATGTGTAGTTGGTTTTAAAGACAAGACTGGCGCGCGCGTTGATAATGAGCTTTATAATGTTCCCGCGATTTAAACACGTATGTGTGCGGTTTGTTTATATTTATTCGCATAGAAAATATATGTGTGTGGACGCAGGCGCCTGAGCAATAACTCGGTTTGCCCGGTAATTACTTTAATTAATTAAGAAACGCGGCTCGTGAAAGTCCAATCTTGTGATGTGTAACATGTAACTCTTGATTGTGCCGCTTGACGCTGGTGGTCATGTTACGGTGTGCGTTCACTTACACTTAAACTTACAGTTACACACATGTACATACATGCGCATACTCATTTAATAATATTTTATATTTTATTGATAAGCGAGCCAATGGGCCGTCTTTCTCACGATAAAAATTAAATTTCTCCATTCAGTCATCAACTCCAGAGATTAAATCTCGTAAAATCACATCTCAAGTACATCGCGGAGTATTAAATTACATTTATGTATCATTAATCAGTTTATTCATTTATATTTATTTGTATAAGGTAACCGATTAAATTGATAGTCGTTTAATAAAAGCAAAGAAAAAAAATTGATTATCGAATTACGGCAGCTGATGGTGCAATTTTATAAACGCGGCTTTACATCATCGTGTCCATCCACGGTAGCAGTTGATAGTCGGAATTTTTTAGCTTCGCTGATGTTGGTGTTATTGTTGTTGCTATATATATATATATATATTAAAAAAAAAATAATATATAATAAAACAAGAGGAAGAAAAGAAAAAGTTATTTTGCCGGAGAAATTGAAATACCCTATCAAAAATGAATGCGACAGGGCCGTATAAGCCATGGGAGAAATTTCTTAATATCGTCGTTCATGAGCGACGGCAATAAATTACGAGCTCGAAGTTGGACGTTGAATAATGGGAAATAATTTCAGAATTGCCTGACGGTTGAACGGAGCTTTAAAGATATAGCGTTGTATACATGGGGGCTTATCCAGACCGTCGTTATTCTAGTGGTTTAATACCGTTATGGTACGACATGAACGTTATTAGCATCAACTACTTACCTCTCTTACACACTCTCCCCCTCTTTCGTTGTTCCTCTCTCGCGCCTCTCTAGGGCCCGGCACCTCCGCCACCAACGCCACCGCCGTCGCCGCTACTTGCCTCTTTCACTTTCGTACTCCTAAATTTAATTAAATTTCACGGTTTTTCGCGATTAAGAGACAGAGCCAAGCGCGAACTGCGAAATTAGTTTTAGTATATAGGATAATTAATTTTGTTAATTATGCCTGGACACTGTTGATGAAACACCACCCTCGCAATTATTATTCAATATTACTATTTAATTAATAAACTTGTTTAAATAATTATTTATTTAATAAATACAGGGGTATTATAAATAAATAGTTAATAAACCGTAATCACCTAGTTTTATTATTATTTCAAAAACTCGTCGGCTATTAAATTCCCAATGCTCGGATAATTAATAATAAATATGTGGCAAATTAATGGAGAAAATTCGAATCTCTATTTGGTATTTCGGTGTGAAAATTTATTATTTAAACCGCAGATTATATTTTATTAATAATCATAAAAGCATTTTATTTATTAATTTATTCAAATGGCTTTATTTAATTTTCCATCTCCAAAGTGAAATTCAATATTTAATATTTTTTATTCCATGGAAAAGTTATTGCAATACAACAAAAAAAAAACTATTATCACGTTCTTAAAAATAATCTCAAATAAGATTTTTCTTTTTGGTAAAAAAAAAATCAATTGTACGGCAAATTGAATTGAGCAACACGTATATATATATATGTATATACAGGAATACATAAGATAGATTTGGTTCTCCCTCAATTCTCAGAAACGGATCGTCTGTGGTGCTGATTAGTTGGCAGCACCAGCGAGGTTTCCCTATTACAGTCGAAGAGAAGGTGAAGCCTTGACACAACACTATATCCCAGCTCACCCCGTCGCCCAACCCACACACACACACACACACACACATCAATGGATTTGAAGGCTGATTAACCCGCTCCTGGACTTCTTTATTTCTCAATATCATAATCCCTTTGATAACGACGTCTTTTCACGATTATCGCATTCTTCTTAAATAATACGCCTCCACCCACACTCACATCTACACCCAATCCTACTTTTACTTTTGTTTCATTAAACCTTTTGTCAAATTATCATCCATTCCGTTTTAATAAACGCAACTGTCCAATCCATTTACATAATTAAATTATTTCCAATTAAAAGACACCCTAAAAAACAAATAAACCAAAATATAAATTAAAACTTTAATGATAAATCAATAACGTTATATAACGATGTCTATTAAGTCCACCTTGTCTCCATTGAATTAAAAATTTTAATGCTAATAATAATAACAACAACAATTGAACCGTATAATCGAATAAATTGAAAAAGTTGTATAATAGAAAATAGATATACGTCCCAATGCTGCCATCCAACGGTGCCAGCAGTAAACTCATCAAAATTCCATAATACAGAAGAGTGTGCAATTTTAAACAACCCTTTATCTTTTCGACCTGCCTCCCTACTCTTATATTCGAGTTGCAGTATAGGAGAGTAGGTGGGTATGGATACTCACCCTTTTCGTAGCTACACAACACAACTATACATTGTACCTTGGTATGTATAAGACTCTGGTCCAATTACCTCCTTGCTTCGCCGGCTGCTACTACTACTACTACTACTTCTACTACTTGTACTTCTACTACTAGGAGTACTAGTACCAGTACCAGTAGTACTTCGGGAAAGGGCTCCATGATAGTTAATTACACCCTCATACCCACCCTCTGCTTTCCACTTCTCTTTCACTCCGGTGCTTAAACCACCGACCAAATCTCTCGGTCTCTCTCTTGCACTTGTACATCTTTTTTCTTTTTCCTCGACTTCACTTCTTTTTCCCGCCGCTGCTAATTACTATTTTTAAAACATTAAAAGTAAAGTTTGTTAAACGAGTGGGAGTTAATTATAAAGCTACCGGGGAAGGTCGGAGGTAATTGGAGCGAACGACAAACAAAGACTTTCCCCGTATATATATATATATATATATATATATATATATATATATCTATATATCTATATATATGCTGACTTTTCTCCAGTCTACTCGCTACTGGTCTTCCCTATACCTCTATTCACTCCTTCATTTTCTTTCATTTCATTCTTTAGGCCGCTCAACTTATCCTACATTAGTTATACTTTTATTATTTTTATTTTTTAATGAAGGATTTTTTGATTTTCACTGACGTTCATCTAGTTATTTAGTTAGTTAGTTAGTTTATTTCCCTATCCTTTAACTTCCTATTTATTCAATCTTTTTTAATTACTAATTAGCACTACTTTTAATGAGTGCTGAAAAAACTTTCATTCAATATTTTCTTTGTTGTTGAAAATTTTATTCCGAAAAAATTCTACAAATAATTAAAGATAAAAATAATAAGTAACTAACAAGAAAAAAAAAAAATACAGACATCTAAAAATAAAAGTACCGACTATTTTTTAATTCAGAGAAATAATACCATCTTTTTTCGAGGATAAAGTAACTTTGCGTGTCTCTGAGAAATCCGTCTTAGTTAAATTCACTTTGAGATTCCCAGACGACTCGACACCTGACCCCGTAACGGGTCGTGTCCCACTAGAATTCGTTGTTCGGCCGCATCCACGTCTTTACCGCTATTTCCGGCGCTATCCGTCAGCCCTAGTACCCAGACATTTCTTCGTGACGCCCTCGGACGTGCGTCTTTTACGGACCAACTCCGTCGTGTTATGCTCCTTAAGAGCTTTCTATTTAAGTTAAGACGTTGCTTTGTATCTTTACACTCATTTTTACTATTTCTCCTCCCTATCACTGTCGCATTTCGTCCCCTTTCTGGGTAAACCTCGTAGCTGCAAAATTATAATTTTTTCAGAAATCGGTCAAAACATCGATTCTGTTACACGTGCGTTAATAGAAATATTAAAATTCAAAAGTCTCTCGAACATTCTGTTATAATTATTAAAATTTCAAGCTTTTTTTACGCAATAGCATCACTGAAGATTGTTTTCCACTCATAATTTTAATTATGGAAAAAAAGTAGTTGAGGTTTACCCAGAAAGGGGACGATTTTTTTTATTACAAAACATTAGATTTTTTGTTAATCTAAATTCTGTGTTCTATTTATTTATTTATTTAAAAAAAAAAAAAAAGTAAATACAGTATCGGGTGTGAATGTCGAGTAAACTGCAGAGTTATCGCTGACATGTGGGGGTGGTGAGTGACGAAGAGGCGGGTACTCTTGTTTCCCGCAAGCTCTCGAAGACGAAGAGGATCAACAATGATGTACGATCAGACTCGCCTCTTCCATGTTCTGCTCTTTAGTTGATGGCCAGTAATATATTTTTTTTTCCAACTGTAACTAGATCATTTTTCGTTAATGTTTTTATTTAATTTCATTTCATTTGGGAAAACATTTAAGAGTTAAATAAAATTTTCAGAAGCATTTTAATGTATTATCCAGGTCTCGGTTTTTCGGTTAAAGGCTATGGCTTAAAACGATTAATCGATCCGTTTGTCTGTTCTATCTATATCAGGGTTTTTAAATTATTTATGAGCCTGTTAAATTAATGAGAGTGAAAAATTTACAGGCTACTTTAATGGTTTTACGGTAAAAAGAAAAAATATATTTTAAATGTGAATGAGAAGATGAAAATGAATTAAGTGAAGGCGAGAATTAAAATCTTTCATTCATTGATTTTACATCAACTTCTGTATTTATATAAGATCGTAAAAGACTTCATAAAAGCTCTAAAAGCAATATCAGTCTTACGTCGAAAGACGATCATATTTTGTTGAATAAAAAACCTAAATACAATTGACGTGACAAAAAAATAAATAATTGCAGCAGGTGGATTAGTAGGAACCCATGAAAATATTTTTTAAAATCTAACATTAAATTAACTTGATGAAATACTCTTGGATGATATTTATGAGCGGAAATTACTCATAAGTTTTGCAAGCATTTAAAAATAAATATACAAAATTTTTGGAACGTTTCTAAAAAAAGTTATCTCATAATTTATAAAAAAACGTTTTTTAAAAATAATGTCCAGTCTTTTAAATTACATTTATCTAACGTGAAAAAATAAATAAATAAAATGAAAGCAAAAATATGGTAAACGGATTTCGTCAATCAGTTTAAATGTCGCGCAGTTAAGTGACTACATCGGTTTAAGATTAGAGAAGAATTATCGACGATTTAAGAGCCCGTTCGTCTTTATTTAGTTTTCTTTATCTTTTTTTAGCTTCTCGCCTTTTCGTCGCATCACACACACATGCGCTCATTCACTCGCTTACTCAATCACTCCATTATACACAATCATTTCCTTCATATATACATGTATGTATATGTTGTCAAGTGTTAATGCAGCTTCTAAAAGATCAATGGTCAGTATGCGAATGGATGACTCTCAGAGTGTTGAAATAAAAAATAAAAAATAAAAAATCGGTAAGAGGTATTGGACGCCTGTGACACCATACTTTACTTCGGGTACAAATTAATTGGCAATCTCGGTGGAAGTGGAGACAGAAGTTAAGTGGCTTTTTATTTTCATCGGTCGCCCACGTGCACCAAGTAGTTGAATTATACACGTTGCTCCGGATAAAGTGGAAGTAGCAATTTAAGAATCTCTCGAATAAAAATAATAATCTGTGTCGTTTATTCTCAAAACATATATGTATATGTATATATATACAACATTGTAGTTTTATTTAAAATATATATTAAATTAAATCGCAGGTTTATTCAAATAAAATAAATCTCCGTAAAAGTATACCGGCGGGTTATTTCTTAATGAAATAATAATGATAATAATAATACGAAAATGTAAAAATTAAACATTACCAAATTAATGGATATATTTATGTGCATATATAAATATATATAGATATAGAAGGTGAATGTGTTTACGTTTAATTACATTAAGAGAGACTAAAAGTCTCCATTAGGCTGGACTGTTGCCAGGCTCAATTTCCGGATGAGGCCTGGACCTGTTTTATCCAACATAGGTGCTTTCCACTTAGCATCATCATCCCCTTACTCACTAACATTTTCTCTCTGTAGCTTTTTCATCCCTAATGCACATTCACAGGATAATGTTCCTCCTGTTGATGGACTTTATACAAAATAAATAAATAAATAAACGAAAACCAGAAGCAAAACCAAAAAAACTTGATACATAAAAAACATTAAAAAATAAAGCAAGTAAATATATAAATACATGTATATAAAGTATTTCTATTTTTACTCAATGGATAATGTTATGTACAGTAGTAAAAAAAAAATCAAAAAGTGAGGAGAGACGTCAGAATTTAAAAGTGCTTTTAGCTTTTAACCTTCGCGATACTGCAGTTAGATGTTGGGTAAAAAAGTATTCAGCGGATTTCATTCGCGGTAGGGATGAAGAATTGAGAAAAGTCCAAACTTAGACGCCGGAATTAAGGGGATGGATAATAATTGTTCGTGTGTTAGATGAGAGAAAGAAAAAATAAAAAGCAGGACTACTATATAAGAGGGCTATAGAGGCTGTCGGGTAACACCGGTTATTAAGTAGATGCTACATCGGTGGATGAATATTTAAGACGTTCAACAAGTTGCGGATTTTTCTTTAATCAGAGTACGCCGGTGCGCGTTCCTTTCTGCACCCTCTGGCAGCACTACGGGTGTTCTCTTTCTCGCTGCTCTGTGCCAGCACCGATGACTCTGCTCGTACAAGCGTCAACCCCTCGCCGCTACTTACTTACACCCTGCGGAGATTTCCCGCCCCACTGAACCTTTATCGTCAGCTTAAAACACTACCAGCTTTAGTTAAAATTCTGTTTCTTAAAAATTCATCTGCCATCGATCAATTTTTTAATTTTTACATTAATTAGCAAGTTTACTGTGACCTGTAATTAGCTAATCGACTATAGCTGCAATACCCAATACCAAAAAATCTTAAATTAAATTCACCCTTTTCTTTGACAGTTGACACAAAAAGTAAGCCACTAAATTTAAAACTTTTAATTCAAAGTATTGATTAAAAAATTTATGGCCTCCTAAAAATACTCAAATTAAATTAGTTTATGACCGTAATTAATTTTTTTAATTCCATTAAACTAAATTAAAAATTTATTTAAATATAAAACAAATATTTAACTAGCCATCAGCTAAATTGAAACACCCGAGTCAAAATTTTTCCACATTGCCAGTCGTAGTATCTTACTCTACTCTACTCTACCCTCACATTAAACCTTTTTATTTATTTATCGGTCGATATATGGCAGCATGCAGCCCCCGAGGGCTCGAATGATTCTTGGCAATGAGTAGTAATGAATTAAAATATTTCTTACAAGTGCTAATATTGCCCAAGTATCAATCGTCTTTTGTGAACCAGCATCTATATCGTCTCGTCTCAGTCGAAACATCCAGCACCTCAACACGAGCTTTTATATATGAAAAAGTTAGTGGCGGTGTACTGGTAAAAAGCCATGAGGTAAATAGTTTTTCTTGGATATTCCTCGGCCAGAAACAAACAAGATTCTTTATAGACGTAGCAAACCACTCTTCTATAAGTACGCTAGAGTTTTGCTCTTTCATTTTTTTATTTATTTCATCTTCTTCTGTATACTTGTTCACCAATATCTTTATCTCTAGCTTCTTATTCTATTTGTCCTTTTCATCTTTTATACTCAACATTCACTGTTACTCCACTCTTTCACTCTCTCTCGGTTACTTTCCATCTCATTTCCTCTCACCGTAAAATACCCAGCTGAATCTGCGCGCATCTTCTCACTTATTCCAACACATACACACACAATACTTTTATATACATTTGTGTATGTTTGTTTGCGCGTGCTCGCAAAAGCCCCGCTTAAGTAAAGTAAGGCTTTTAGCGAAGTGGCTGATTTATCAATGTATTTATTCCGAGATATTGAATTTATTTAGCTAAGTAATGCCGCACGCGCGGCATCCTCTTGTATATTCTCTATTGCTTTTACTTAAGCTTTATCATTCTATTTATTTTATATATTTTTTATACCTTTTTTTTATTTCACTTAGCATTGGCATTAATTTGAAATATTTTTTGTCATAAAGTTACTAAAAGCTACCCTATGAATTTATATCGTCATAACTAACGGCCTATAGTCGCTGTCCGAGTACAACTTCTGATAAATTATTTAATTGTTTACTGACTCGAGTCGAAAATTCTAAAAAAGGCCGATTCAATTGTCAGCTGAATTTTGGCCAAAGATTTTTACTCTCGATAATTTTATTGGAAAAAAAATATTCTGGCCGAATTTTCGGCCTCTTTCAATAAAATTTTACAGTTTCGGCATGATTTCGGCCAATTTAAGCTGTTTTGGCCTATTTTCGACCAAATATTTTTACCTGAGTCATTAATTATCGGATAAAAATTTTAAATGCTCGATTACATGATAAAAACTATTAAATATTTTTTTTCTGTAAATCATATGAAATTTTTTCTCTTTTATTCTTATTAATTTTTTTTTATAATCAAAACTTTACAAGTTTTCGCCCTCTTATTCTCTTATATCTCAATAATATAGATATACATACCCATCATTGCACAGTAAATTATCAGTGCATTTCTATAAATTTTATTTCATCAATAATTCAAATTTTTTAATAATAAAAAGTCATTTTTATTTGACAATATCGTCTGGCACGTGACAGCTGCATCAGACTGCATTTACGCGTTCCAAGGGCTCGATTCCAACTCGTGATCACTTTTGGCCTCTTATACTTATATTTATATTTATATTATACATATTACTATCAACGCAATCTTACGACATTAATTCAAGAGAAAAAACATACATAATACTCACACATGTCCATTATATTCACAATAACATTTTCTCGGCTAATTTATTCATTGTGTCACATTCAATTACCCGTTCTCTCGTCTACGCTATTTTAAATCCCACTCTATTTTTACCTACGCAAATTAATTTAGGTATTTTAAAATTTACATTACCACTCACTTTATTAATCTTGGGGAATAAAATGAAAAAAAAAAAATAAAATAAATTATATAAAAGCTATGTTGACATACATAATTACATTGGTTAATTATACATGAAATTTTATTAAATTTAAAATAATGATTAAAAAAAACTTGGAGGTAAATTTTTGTTGAAGTGTATTTATACAGCAAGTAGAATGAAACGAATGGTGAAATGTCGTAATTAAACTGCAGCAGATTGAATAATTAGTGAATAATAAAGAGAAGTAGCGAGCCAGTAGGCAAGTCCAATGTCAACAGGAAATTATACAAAAGTTCTGTCGTAGTCGTCGTCCTCGCGCGTATACAGAAACGTGTCCCTCGGCATAGAGTCTCTTTTCAGTGCTTATATTAGAACCCCGTCAGTCTGCACCCCCGGGATTGGGGGAGCAGCCGTCCCCCGCTGCCCATCCTACTACACTCAACCATCCGCTCCATCTCTCTATTTAATGCAGTCCATTAGAGTGCATTTAGATCGGGGGATAGTTAAAACATGGTCTCAGGTACTCTACATTATGGAAAATTGTACGTTGTCCGAGCCATCGATTCGGCCGCCTGCATTTCTCTTTAAATTTATTTTTATCTCCAAAATAACGTTAAACATTTTTACTTATCCGTATTAATGGTCTCTCCATTTGTCTCTATTAATGCATCTAATTGTACGGCTCCATCCTATTAGCGGTAAAAAATTAATGATCATAATAATAGCTGCAGGATAATTGAATATTCCTGCCGGTGAGTTATTAAAGTGATCCTTTAAAACCTAATATAAACATTCCGGCAATGAATTCAGTTGTTGTGTGCTTGCGGATACACACGATTGTAGAATACAGCCTAGTACCGAGTGAGTATATAGAGTAGAATAGAACAGAATAGAATAGAATAGAGTACAAGTACAGTGCAGAGTAGAGTAGACATCAGTACGATAGGGTTTGATTGCACCGACAACGGCCCGGCATTAATTAGCGTGCATAATTGTTTACCGGCGCTTAGTGACGCCGGATCAATATTTAATTGAATGCCTGCTAAATGCCAGCTGCATCGCAAGCCCTCAAATCGACCTGATGCTTATTTATTCTCTTATACTCCCCATACACACACGCAGAAACACACTACACACATAACCACACTCAGCAGAGTAATACACAAATGAGAATTTCTCTTGTATTAACAGCAGAACAGTGTTCTTATTCTGGCGCTGCTGTTATTCTGAATAACTTCTCGAGTCTCGTGCAATACAATAAGGGAGATGGTGAGCTGGGTGCTGATGGTCCACGATGTCCTACAGCATGTTCAACTTGGTACTCGACTTGCCTTATAATACACCAACCAGCCAACCTATTACCCATCTTCCATTCTATATCTCTGTCTCTTTCCACTCTCTACAAACCCACATCTTCCTCAGCATGTTCCTTTTCTTCCATTCGCACCCTTTCTTATTCGCTGGTACGGTGGCTTTATCTACCGTGCACTCGCTAAAGGTCAAATCGACGTGTAGACTCGCTAATGAGCATGACAGTCACTCTGATAACTTACTCGTCCTTCAATTAATCTGTTGGTACAGAATTATATAGGCTAGAGTACCGTTTTTGGCCCCTTTAAGACCAGTTTTGGACACTTGGAAAATTTAAATAAAATAATTTGTAAAAGACGCAGTGTCATAATCAATTTTTAAAATGAGTACAAAGACACTCTTATCACACTATTGCAATGGAAATTTTATTTCATACTTCTTCATTAATTAAAGTAAAGTATTGAATGTCAAAAAATGTAGCAGTGGCCACAAATGCTGCTTCTACCCTATATATATTTTTCATGCATAAAAAAATAATGAATTTAATTGTTGATGCATTTAAAATAAATGATAAATAGACAGGGAATTTAATTTCATAAAATTAATTCCATTTTACAGAAACATCCCATGTATGTATTCATTCACTCTATTTGGTTCTCCATTAATTTAAGTGTACGTAGATAGACATCATCATCACAACCACAGTATCATAGTCTCTTTTCACTCTTCCGAGTAGAGCTCGTATATATATTTATATATTTACGTATATATAGTAAACCTTCAACTTTAATCTCAAACTACTTTACTCACCCTCTGTATGCTTGTGCACTCAAAAGATACTTTATATCCATCTCTTTCCAACCTCATCTCTTAAATATATACTGTACACAATATATACATAGTTTAATAACTATATACATGAACAAGGAATTGCTAATTGTTCGTACAGAACCAATTTACATTAATCAATTTTAAATCAACCTTGCGCTTGCTGATGACTGCATACTCTCTTGTATTCTCTGCACAACGGTTTTACAAGTTATAATTAAAATTATTTATTTTTATACTCTCGACTTTTATTTTTTAACTTTACCTTACATAAATATTTTAACGTTTGACTTACCAAGTATGTCTGCAATGAAATAATTTTTTAAAAATTTAATTTAAACTATTCGATGTGCAATTTCCCACGTGGCTGTAAAAGAGTTGTTGAGAATAAATTACCAAATCGAATTACGAGTAAACAGTATTTTTAGCGTAACTAAATGAAAACAAGCGGATGGACATTTGCTACTTATACGTTAGATTTTCATTAAATAATAACATTACCGAGACTGTGGGAAATAATGAAGAAAAAAAAAATGATGAGTACAGTACAGATAGACGACTTACGAACTAACGGAAGAATGAAAATCAAGAAGTTGAGACCAAGCGAGACAAAGACGAGGGAGTTAAATGATAAAATAAAATGTAGAAATGAGCTTGGTGTGAAATAAGTGAACAGAAATAAGCCAGGTGTTGAGGTAAAGCGTTTAATTAAATCAGCTCTGGGCTCTTCTCATTTTCTTGGACGACGCACAAGTACATCTCGTGTTTTAATTATTTTACACAACTCCGACTATTTGTTTTTGTCAGAAAATAGTCAAAATTGTTGGGTCACACTTGTAAATATTAATAAAGTTATTTATAGAAAGTAGATTTCTAAACTGGGCATGATATAAATATAAATGTGATGTATTTCGAACGTTTTAAGAAAGTTTCATTTAAAGAAATAATTTGACTGTAAGCTGACACATGAGGGAGGCACAGCAAACGAGGAATGTGTTAATGAGATCATTTAGCATATCCTGCCTCTGTCTCCCTCGTATCCATTGACCTCCAGACGTTGCTTCTATATCGTCTTGGCTCACTCGTAAATTCATCTCTTTATCTTTTCATTCAAAACCTATTTAGTGTAAATACGCTGACGGTTTAAACTGAATATTTTATGTGCAAAAAAAAAATACGGCAACTAAACGAAACACTAAAACATAAAACGGGGCAAAATAATTACAATAAATTAAAGAAAGAAACAGGAAATCTAAGTGCTTCGTATTTATAACTCATTAACTATGAATGCAGTTGATTTTACTGATTATATTTTTAGTCGTGAATATGATGTTATATCGCCCATGTTCCGACATAAACAATGCGTACAATGCAGTTCATTTGCACAAGTTAAGTTATGGTTTTACCAGCTGACAGACTCCATCATAACCTGCTGTACTCTTTCCTTCTTTTCTTTCCCTTGTTATGCGTCGAGTCGGTCGAGCCCCATACCAACTGCAGCCACGATACACTAAAACCCATAGAAAAAAAAACCATTTTGTTCAAATTCTTGGTAAAGTACTTACTATAATTATCCTTGCTGACGTTCATTCAATTTTTACACTTAATTATTATAATTATTTTATATTTCCGAAAATTTTATACTTTATGGTCATAAAAATAATTTACGACTCGCAAAATAAACTTTTGTGAAAAGAATTTTTTTTAGAATCAGAACTAATTATTTTTAGAATTAATTTTAAATAATTCGCGATACCGGGGACTTGTTTTCAAAAATTTTTAATTTTATGATGATAAAAGTTATTTATAATTAAAAAAAAAGCCATTGATATTAAAATAAAATTATTGCTCAATATTTGTTAAATTTTATTTTCAAATTGGAATTAAAATTTATTTAATCAGATGTATTTAACTGAAACCTATTATGCTCATTGACACATTGGATTAATAAATATTGATTTAAATAATATTTATAAAACGAAATTTACTTAATTTAAATTCATAAAAAAATGAATTTATTATTCATTTTGTGAAAAAATATATCGTTATTTATAATACTTTTTATACTTCTTATAATTTGATAATAAAAAAAAAAGAAAATGAAAATATTTAACAAAGAAAGAAATTTTAAAAGCATTACCGTAAATTTATACCGACAATTACCATAAAAATTGTCACACAATAAAATATTTGGATGAATTTACAGCCGTGTATTCACAGCAAGCGAGAGTTGAAATAGTATTAAAAAATAATAAAAATAAAATAAAACGACACGAATCCACCTACAGACGCACATGGTCAAGAATTTTACAGCCAATTATTTTATACGTTATTTTATTGCATTCGTGTATCTCTTACAGTTTAACCAGAAATACTTAACAAGAATGTACTTTACTATCGAAATCCAATATAAGAATTGTGGTCGCATCAAAGTAAAGGAAATTGTCTTTGGAAAATGGCTCTCTTTACCCTCAACAAAATAAACTAAAAGTCATTTCAGGATTTCAATCACTGAAAGACATTAATTACTCACTGAATTTTATTGGATAATACAATACAGAGTGTAATTGTCCAACTGCTTGCTATTGCGAAATAAAATTAAACGCAAATGTAAAGGTAACACATACCGGGAACGAGTACAGTTGCATCGTGAATCATCCAATACTTTCGCTACTAAGATTTTACGAGACAGCTGAATTTATCGTTCCTGAATCGAACGTTGGATTATTAAACTCTGTAAACAAACGCTTGTTAAATCATAAGAAATATAGGCAAACTGGAACGTGCAAATTACCCACAAAAAAAAAAAAAAAAAAACAAACAATTTAAAAATAATCTTTATTACTTGTCCGAAAATAGGTTTGATTTTCTTGGCTCCCTAAATTTGAATAAAAATTACACATGGCGATTTTATAATAATTATCATGGTGCATACAATCATCTGGCAACTCGTTCTTTCGCAAATGTCAGTATAGTTTACCAGTAGACCATTACAAAGTGCCTTATACAATGTGCATATATTATACACACGCGAGCCAGTCCCGGAACACATTGCATATACTAAAAATTACAATTTAAATATCCCAATCCCCCTAAGTAATGTTTAACGTGACTTAACGTCTACTCTCTTTTGTATGAGCGACAAGATTATCTTCTTGTTTTTATCTAAACGTCTCATTTTTATGCACCATTTAAATTTATCATCTTTCTTTATCCCACTTACCATTTCTTTATCCGCATCACACACACACACAAATTAGTCCCTCACGCGATTAAATAACAATTTTAAATATTTTCAATCAACGCACTTGTAGATGACTATCAGTTTTATCTTAAATTTTTAAAATCATTTAAAAATTTTTAACTTTTACTTAATCGACTTTTTGATCTTTATTGGATATTTAATTTACATAATTAATAAACGTTAATTTATAGTTTGTTGGAGGGATTCTCAAGAAGTTGCAATATCTAGTATCACATTAATAATAATTTAAATGTAAGGTTAATTGCAGATCATTCTCATTAAAATTAATTACACAAATATTGATTAGCTGTCGTGATGAAACGTCTAGTCTTACTATAATACAATATATACATATATATATGAAATATACACTTGAAACTATTTTAATAATAAATAATTTTATAATTAAATCTGCAAGAGAATCTCGGCAGCGAACTGTACCAGTATTAGGTCGATGAAATATTAAATACATGTACGTTAAACTTTTTAATCATTTACGCTTTCGACTGAGTCATTTGCAGCTCCTTGTTTATTACATCCTTGATACGAAATACCCTTCTGTCATAGACCATGCCCTCTGACAGATCTCGACGAGCCACGTCCGCACATAAAATCGCCCGGAGCAACAGTGGATTCTGTAGTGCAGTAACCGGGGCTCGAGCTTCAGGATCTTCCCTCTCTTCGTCCTGCCAGCGGCGGAACCGCGCCCGGGGATCGGGGGTCGGCGCAATTTCTTCGAATCAAGCGAAAGCCAATTACAAGTTTAATTTAGAACTTTACCCCACGATAATTAGCCAGTAAATTAAATTTACTTACATCGTGAAACAATCGGGAAACTTACGTCGAGGTTTTCCCGTAACCGGAAAATGTCGGCACCGTCGTCCTTATACACCGCTCACGCATTCTTTGCTCTTCGTTCTTTGTACCCTCTAACGAGAATCCAATAAAATTAATTACGCGGAATTTTATTCAATGTACATCGCCGCCTTTTTTTACCCGCCCCAAAGTTAAGCGGTCGAAAAATAAATTATAAAAACAAAGTTTTCTGTTTTAATTTTTTTTTTTCACTAAATAAATTCAAATATAAGTGTATAAGTATATATGAATTTTATCAGACTAATTTAATCTCATTTAATCCACACAATAGGTGTGATTTCTTGTGTGTTCTTCCAAGTGTATGAAAAATAAAACAACCTAGTAAGTGGTCCTCGTTACGGTGTGTTAATCTTTCACATCTCGTAGTAATTAACTGCTTCCTTAAACTTACCTCGGTATCATCATATCATCTATGCCATTCTGTAACAGTTTACATTTTGCCCTTGGAACTGAGCTACGCGGTATGAAACTTCCGAGCGGCCCTTTCCAACCACTACTTGTACTTCTGAAGACTAACGTGCTGTGTACTTATTGAGTTATATTGGCAGAGCCTCAAGTACCATCTGAACATTCGATATTGCTAACGTTCATTAACTTGATTATTGACTTAGAAATTTATAATTAATTCATTTATTAATAAATTAATTACAACGAACACACAGTTTGTTAAGTTATGTTAACAAACTTAGCAGTTAATTGTTAATAGTCAGCCGTCAGTAGTGAAAAGTTACAAAATTATGTAATTTAGAGCTCAAAAAAAAATGTCGGCCAACGTTTAAGGCGTCCGTGCATCCGTGAAGTTGGTAACCAGTTTTTGACGTCACAGGACACGTCACTCAAACTCAAGAATGGCCGGAAGTCGTGAAATAGGATTAGCTGACTTACCTGTGTCGGTTTTAATGTATGTATATTTGAGAAGAGAGCGTGTGCAGATAGCAGATACAATATATTACGAGGTGATAATTGAATAGATAGTGTTTAAGGCACACACTAATGCCTCTGCTGATTTGATTTTTCCGAGTGTTTTTGTTGCAAGGACATGAGATACACCAGGAGACTAGATAATTTCCTGTTACGTTTCACAGGATACTGTCTCAAGGCCTTGTCGTTATATATTTTGAAACACGCGCTCATTATAAAGACTTTTGGTGATGTAAATAAGTGTTAAAATTTATTTTCATTTATTTTACAAGCGATTATTTAACCTGTCACTCGTCATTTATATATCCAGACAGGTGTTTAAAACGCATTATATATCACTGTGTGATTTTGATCTTTTAATTTTTTTATGCCGCAGTATCATCAAAGAGTAATATTAAGTAATAAAAAAAAAAAAAAAGTAAAATGAATAAATGGTGATAAAATAAATAGATAAAAAAATTTGAATTATTGCGGGAAGATCCGAGACGAGCTAAGATATACCGTAGGGTCTTTTGGTTGAGGCTGGTGAGAAATCAAAAGCCGTATCGCTTGTGGGAAGCTAATTCGGCGCGATGCATCAACGCGGTACAGCACCGACTGCACTTTGTGGAGGCTGTTAAATTGACATACCGTATATCAGGGAGAAGTATGGGATTTTACTGCCATGCTATACCGGTAGACTCGAGTAGACTTTTGAGCCTCATCCTCGTACGGAAAAAGAGCTAGTAGTTGTTTTGGGACGAGATTAGAACATGCGCTAGAACACATGTCATTTTTTTATTTTTTTCGGCTGCTCAGAAAGATGATAGATCTTGGCAGTGACTAAAATTGTCACTGCTGTAGGTATGTATACAAAAAAAAAAAAAAATAATAATAATAATTTGAATTATTAGTTATCATTAAAAGTTTTAAATGAAAATTAAATGACAGTTTACCTATAAGATAAAAATATTTAATTATTATGCGGAAAAGTTTTAAATGGAAGATAAATTCTGAAAAAAAAAAAAATAGTTTATGTAGTTAATGACAAATTAATTGGCGAGTCTTTGGGCGGTCGGGTAAACTGAAACTTGGCCGCAATCATTAGCGGGGGTGTCCACGTTGGTTTTCTGTCTGAGTACCACTAACGAGAACCCAGTACTATGAACATGTATATGTATATACAGATATAAAGCAGGCAAACAGTTGAGTGGTAGCTAGGGCACATCGCACTTGTTAAATCGGCCGTCTCTTGTCGCAGCATCCCATCGTGTCCGTGGCCCGAGGTCCTGTGGTAATAACTGGACGCCATTATAAAACCTCCCCAGGGTAAAACCGACTAAGGGTACTCTCGGTACTCTCTCGTTCCTCCTCTCAACCCGCCCTCTATATTCTCGTATGTACCGCTCGTTACTGCCAGGATACAGGATTTTCCATCGTTGACCGCCGATATTTCTTTAACATTTTCTCACTCTGTCTCGTCTGCTTTCTTATTCTTTATCTTTCGATCATTTTTCACAGCTCAGCTTTTTTTATTTTCATATTCACACTTATTTTCCCATGTGGGTAAATTATTTTTTAAACAATTTCCCGCTCAATATTTTGAGTGGTCAATTAAATATATACTGCATGAGTTATCAGTATCATTTATTGCCACGTAGACAAAACAATTTATAACGAATTTAGATTAAGCTGTAATCCTCGGCAGTTTAACACAATGACCCGATAATAATGATTTGTGTTCATATATCTATAGATATATGCGAAAATACATCGAGTATTGTCGAGAGACTATAGGCACCGGGCATGTTCACTAAATGATATATTTATGTAGATAGATATATGAACATACATCGAATATCTAAATTAGTAAACTCATTTTATATATCCCTCATTCACTTCAACTCTTTATCTCTCTTTTGCTTCTTCTTCTTGTGTATATTTGCATTGGCAATACACTCGGCAATTTGATGGGATCAAATGAAATTCCAAAATGGATTGAGGGGATCCCGATTATTATCCTGCCAGTATTTCGCAATTCGCTCTTTTGTTTATCGCTAATTGTCGATCCTCAAAATTTTTTAAATTTTCCACTCGAAATTAATATCCTACAATTTATATATACTCACACAAACTAAAGGCTTCATTAAAATCGGTTTTAAAGCTTAGCACACGTAAATAATAGATTTTTCTGATACCGTATTTTACTTGTTTGTTCCAGGATTACAATCTACATCCCGCAAAACAATCCAGCCTATTATCAAATAATTGCCGGATTATGTGAGTAAATTATTTAATTAATTAATACGTTAATTGGCATGTATTTAAAACTATTAATATTTTTTTTAGCGCTCAGAATTTTAATGAAATTCTATTTATAATTCATGATGTTAATTAATACAACTTTCGTCATGATATTTTATTAATGCGTTTGAATTTGAGATTTTACGTTTTCGTGTTATTATATACGCTCGTATATACGTTTTCCGCACTACACTAGTGCTCACATTACACACTCACCGCGTCTCACGAGCACTAAAAGCATAAAGAACTTCATTATTACTGGCTTTAATTATATATTTATTTTTAGCTAACACTCTTGGCTATGAGTAAGCCACTTTACGGTACTCAGAAAAAGGAGTTATACTAATTCTCAGTATACTGACTTACTTACTCCTTACTTTTAATTTTAATTCATTTATATACATTTTTTAAATTATCCCCTAAACACATTTTTATATTTATGAATTCTAACACTTTTCATAATTAGTCTGTGAAAAGGAAACTCTACTGAAAAAAAATTTAGACCGTAAGTCTTAGACTGAAATCTCGGCAATTTCATGGAGATCTAATTTTTTTTCATTTGATTTTGAATTCCCATTTAAAATAAAAATCGACAATTTCCGGTTTGAAAATTCGTTTTTCTTTGGCTCTGGTCTATGTTGAGATTTATATGGACCCAAGTAAAAAAATTAATTGGTTTTACTAATATCGATATTTAGGTAAATCGAAATAAATAAAATCATTAACTAAAATCCGTGTAATAAAATAAAATCGATAGATTAGATGATTTAAAATAGTGATTGATAAAGATTGAGCTTAAAGACACACTCTAAAGGCACTTAAGTTTTTTTACAAAAAGTTATTTATTTATTTTTTTATTACTCGATGGAGACTTTTTTCATTCTCTCGTCGGTTGTTCCTCCCATCAGGGAGTATCCTCAAAGCGGTGTGCCGGTAATTCAATCTTCCACACCTACAAGGATCTTAATCCGAAGATTACGTCGAGTTTATGTGAACAAAAAGGCAGACTAAAAAATCTGTTAAAACATCCAATAAACAATATAATAAAAATAACTTAAATATGTTTAAGGAAAAAGATAAAAATGATTTTATGAATTTTCCCATGCCCAATAGCAGCTGAGTTATACTGGCTGCGTTCTCTGTCTCAGTCGTGTGACAAGTTTTTAAAAATAATAAGAAATATGTGTATCCGGATTTCAATAATATAATATCGTATCGTATCGTATCGCGGTACTAGCGGGGAGTGGTTCGCGAACCGTTAGCAACCAACAAAAGTCTTTGTTTCGAATATAAGACGTACGCGGTGAATTCGCATCCACGGAACATTAACCAACCAGTCTGGCATGGCATAAAGCGCATATACCATTTATATCTATATCTATGTATAATATATATCAGTATATACGTGGATAGTAAAGAGAGAAAGAGTATCACCCCGACGTAACGCAACGCGACGAAACTACTCCGGAAACGGACGTGAGGGGTCGAGAGGGATGGTTTGTGGTACGTCGGAAAACGTTGCAAATATAATGTCCCCTGTACTCGAAAGACTGTCGCTACCTAACGAGATAATAACTATTATTTATTAATAATCGTAGTGGGAGAAAAAAAATAATTTAACAGAATCCATTTTCAGTATTTTTAATAAAATGAATAGTAAATGTAATTTCTATTTTATTAAAGTAAGAAAATTTGTCATTTTCCAAGCGATCGTTTTGTGTTATTTCCATATTTCAAATTTCAATCTTGGATTTTACAGAAGCTCCCCTCGGTCAGATCGAGGGTCGGTAGCAATCTCACGGTTTTCCTTTCTATGGTAAATTTATCCATCTCTCTCCTGTATGTACACTCACGCATATGAGAATCGTTCAACCTACGGTATTGCGGCGAATAGTAGAATCCTATAAAAGTTGTAGTAGTTGTAGTAGTATAGTAGTAGTAGTAATAGTAATAGTAATAGTAGTCGTACTAGTAGGAGTAGTAGTAGTAGTTGTAGTAGGGGTCGAAGCAATCCATATATGTAGATCTGAGATTCGTGCGCCAGCAGGTTCGATTCCCGGCCAAGTTATTATCACATATATTAGACAACTGACCGAGTGCAGAGCGACGGAGTTAAAGTGTCGGGTAGACGAGAGGAGGTGGGTCGTGGGAGGAAGAATAAGGGTATAACCTCGGGTTAGAGGTTTAGTAAAGGGAGAAAGCTCATACCAGATACAATAACATTCCGTCTTGCTCGCTCTCTCGTACGTTCGTTCCTTCGTTCGTTCATACGTTCGTAGTGGTTATGGTAAGAACCCTTTATTGTTTTATATTGTTTCCAGGGTGCCTTTATTATACGTTTTTGCAGCGGCTGCAGAGTGCGAGTTAGAGAAAATAAATCGAAATAAAATTGCTGTTCATATATGGATATATATTTACATATATTTATTTATATTGCTCATGAAATTAGTGTAAAAAAAAGTACATATTTTTCTGCAAGGGAATTTGTCGGCTTGGCGTTAAAATTGCCCAATAAATAATAAATTTACGAGAGATTGAGGCAATAACTAATGTTTATAATCATTTGCTGGTTTAATGTCCGGTTCGAGTGTACACAAAGCGATACACTATATATATATATATAATAATAATAATGTGTGCAAAGCACAGTATTGGTATTATATATATATATATATATATAGAAAGATAAGATGATGAGTGTTTGCAAGATGGTACAACATAAATGAGTTTACGATAGTAACTGAGCGATCATAAGCGAGATAGAATAATACTGTGTTCATGACGAGCTGATCGATAGCGATAATCGACGGCGGCCTGGTCGTTTCCGACCGCAAGGCAATTGTAATGCCAAGTGGATACGAGAAATATCATCTACGGCAGTGCAGTCTCGGCGGGCCACGAAACGCCTGGATCGCTGGATTATGTAGTTTATTGCTATAACATCACAGGCAACGCACAACACTTTGACGCCGATGGGAACACACCCGTGGGGCGAGTATTTACCTTGCGGTTTCAATCTGATCTTATTTAAATATAAATTACAGGGCCACGGGCCTTGTGTGTGGCGGATATATTATTATAAACGGCCCGCGATATTTGATGGAGTTTAAATTTTTATCTTGCCAATTGTAACCCACTAAATTATATGCAGGTTGTTTTACAAAATGTCACTATCGAAATTTATTTTCATCAATCTGCTGCAGAAAATGATATCGTACTATGATTGAACTTTTTTTTTAGGCTGTAATATGTAATATATGTAATGACAATCATTATTATACTATATTATATAGCTTGTGTCAGTATTCATTCGCAGTCAATTGACTTGAAGTGATTTTCTTGCAGTCATTATTTTTAAATTGACGCTCAAGAGTCAATCCTCGATTCTTATTATCGAGTCCTACTGTCGTATTTTATTTAATAAATTTTTTTTATTTATTTATCTTTAGACGGAAATTAGATTCTTTGGAATTTAACTCGAGAAAATAAGGCCAAGATATTATGAGTGAAACTTAAAAAAAAAAAAAGTGGATGAGACAGAGCAGGAATCGCTGCGTGACGGATCGCAGATCGAGCAGGGATAATTTTCGCAACCCGTGTGCTTGCATTCTTAGCGATTAATCGGTCTCGATCTCAATCGGGTCAATAAAAAAATCTAACGTCCACTCCGACGTAGTAACCGCTTAATTTTCTGTTCGACTTTTAATAAAAAATAAACTTAACTAAATAATATAAAAAATATATTAAAACAATTATACTGACATTTAATTCGTTCACGTTCACTCTGCTGAGATTACACGACGATATATATTTTTTTCTACCCTCAATAATTACGGGTAATTATTTCTCGGACTATAAAAAAGTTTTTTATTTTTTTAAGAATAAAATATTATTACACTGGCGTGTATAATTTCGTGTGTATGATAATATTTTTTATTATTATTATTCATAATAAAAAAAAATGATGCATACACGCGGCATTTTCACAGTTGACGGAAACACACGGTTTTTTTTATATTTATATTTTTTAATGTGATGCACCATAAGGTACAGTGGAAAGACGTGAGACAGGTGTGTATGACAGATGGTTTTACTTCCGGCGGATAGATTGAATGTTTATGCGATTTGGTTCATTTTATTAGACAAATTCCTTTTAATTTATTGTATTTTTTTTTATTAATTAACTGGGCCATTAACTAGCCCATGATAATTATTGAACCGAAAAAGCCTTGATTTAAATTTTAAATTAAAAATTTAATTATCGTCAATAAAACAATTAAATGAGCAGATAAATATTTAATATTTTTTATAGAGGAATAAATTTATCCTTCAATTAAATGTTTAATTTATAAAATGAACTTTTTTACTTTAATAGGTTAAATTAAAATATTTTTTCACTTTCATTAGACACAACGAACGGACATATGTATGTATAGAGCTATTGGTGGTGAGCATACACACAAATATAACGAATGCTGGATAGGTCGGTGTGCGTATGTGTGAACCGCACTCAGTCCCTTTGTTTTCCGAATGCAAATGAGTGGTCCTGGCCCTTCTGGTTAGATTCTCCCCTCGGTGTCCTGGTCCTACGTTCATACCGCACACTACTAACACTTACTCTCGACACACGGAAACGCGCATGCATATTCATACATCATGGGTATGTGCATGAGAGGTTATTAATTAACCGGAAGCCTAATCAAACCTTGGACGTTGGAGCAGGTGTCGTTTATCTCCCGCAAGGACACCCCAGCTTGCCTTCAAGCATTCAATGGAAAGAAAAAACCTTTTTATTATTTAATATAAAAATTTTTCTCTTTAATGGAAAATGGGAATAAATCCGTGAATCGAGTCATGGCTGAATGAATTTGTAGTAAGGACAGAAAAGAGGGATCGGTGTAATAGTAATAGTGAACAACAGCAGACTGGTGATGAAAAAAAGGGAAAATAAAAAAAGAAGCCTTTGTATTTTTCTGGGATTCCTGGAGCGAGTAAAAAAGTCAAGTGGTAGTGGAAGTGGTGCAAAGAGTATGGCGATCGGTCGAATTTATTCTCAGGGGTATGGGATGGTGACAAAAAAGGAACTAAATGATGAACGACTGATGACGATGAGCACAGAGGTCCGTCAGAGTGAGACGTAGGGGCAACTGCAATTTGTACCTCTTACTGTCTGCGAAAAGAATGCCCATTGTCTTGCAGGAGAGAAACAAATTGAACATATATATGTGTGGGTGCAGATGTATATGTTGGTGGATAGATGACTGCATGGAAGCGGTGTGAGCGTCAATAGCAATCGATATTTTTAATTTCAGTAGAAGCCAAACATCTACAACTAGTACACTGGTATATTTATTCTTTTTAGAGATACGATTTCGCGTCCCTTCGCGCTTACTTTCAATAAACTCCCTACTCATCCACTCTGTGACATATCCACAACCTACCGACTACGAGCAAATTTATTTACTGCATACCTCAATATTTTTCAGATATAGTTTTGTCGTGGTCAGCCGACTGTAGAACCAACGCGACTCATATGTTACATATTTTTTTCCTTTGAGAGATTTGTATTTAACAAAAAAGCTACTTTTTAAAATTTGTTTTAGAAAATAAAATTGAAAACTAATAACAGCTATGATATTTATAAAATTCAAACATTTTTCGCTATTTCCGATGTAGAATTTTTTTTTTCACTGTAAATTCAGGAACAAGAATTTATCAAATAAAGTAAAATTTAATTTTAAAAAAATACTTTCTAATTTCATTAATTAAAATTTATTTAATAATCCATGGTATTTTTATCATTCAATTTTACTTCGATAAATTCAACAATCTAGATATCTCCAGAATACCAATGTTTTCTATTCTATGTAAAAAATATTATATCTAGTATATTTTTAATTAAAACATAGCTTTTTAAACTGACATCCTGAAAATCAATTTGAATTGACAGAAAAAAAATTTTGAAAATAGAAAAAAAAGTTTTGCGAATTGTTGGTTATTAAATTGGATTCTGGATTGGTTCAAGAATGGAACTGAAAGAATGTAAGGTGACTAGAGGATGGATATGGAGTTAGATCGACAGCAGCAGATGGAATGATTCCGTTTCTTCAATAACTGACCACTCTCATGGGATTATTATTTTTTCATCAACTCTTCTCGGTATATAGATGGAGTAGAAGAAGACAGTAGATACAAGAAGAAGAAGAAGCATCAGCATCAGCATCGAGTAGGGTTTGTGGGCCGTAGCTAGATCGACATGTACAGGCCATCCTGACCAAGAAATTGCACACACCTCCATCCCTCACTCGTCTCTCCACCTTACTCGCCCTTCGATATCTCTCCCTCTTCTTCTTCCTCGTTTTCTTTCTCTTTTATACCCGTCTTCTTTTGTATATCTTTATCACTATCTGTCTGAGTCAGAGCAGGATCCTTCCCTACTACTTTGGCAATGCTCCTCAAGGAAACGGTTTTTCGTAGCCGTGTGCCCACTACCACTCTCGCTGTACCTTATACCCTATACCCTAACCCGTCGAACCCACGCGAAATATATACGAGCCGGCAAATTGAAAACTACCGATCGACCTGGCTTGAATAAAATATAACCGAAATTTATTGTAACACCTGGTACATCCTTAGACCACACTACCAATCGAATAAGAATCTTTTTCACTGTATATTTTCATTCACCTTTAAAAATGTATCTTTATACACTCATAAATAATAATAACAATAAATAAATAAATATATATATATATATATATATATATATATATATATATATATATATATATATATATATTTATCAACTTGACTTTTTAATAAAATAAAATTTTTTAAATAAAATTTAACGATGGTAAATAAAATAGTTGAGTGGACATTAACATTCGGGTACAATTAGAAATATTTTTGTCGGAATTAATATTAGGCGAGTGTTGCAGTAGCAGCCCGTGTCTCAGTAGTTACTGTCTCTGTATCTCTGCTATTACTTTCTCGGTCTTTCTCTCGTTTTTCTCTTTCTCATTTACTTCCCTCGGCGTTTTCTCTACTGCTATGCTCCGTACACTCCGTATGGTATAGTAATACTAGTAGAACTGTATCGAGGTGGAAGGGCGGGACGACAGACTCGCAATAAGGGAATATACCGGGGGTAGGTCGACGGGGTGACAGGCTAAATTAAATTTTCTATTTTGCAACGCTCCTCACTCTTCCTGGCCACGGCCTTATACTCGTTACAATCATATGGACAACTTCGGACGTGGTTCTCAACGGTTATTCAAGATCCGGAAATTCATGTCCGTACTTTTCATTTAACGTACTTCGTTTCCTTTATATTACCGTTTTACTTTTTAAATAAAAAATTTTATCATAGATTTAGTGCTGGTAAACCGGCAGTTTTGATATTTTATTTCCAGTGCGAAGCAATTTCTTCTACTGCTATAAATATATTTTCAAATTTTTATTTCATATCCCCTATAAAATATTTTCACTTTAAAAATTAAATCAACATTTGTAGTAATTGATAATAATAAAATAAATTAATTATATAAATAGCTATATATTTATCGAGTATATTCAGCAGACGAGTACACGAGTAATAAATTAAAAGTGTATACGAAGAACTAGCGAATGAGAAAGAGAGTGAGAGTGTCTGACAGTAAGACAGGTTGGGTACCGCTTTGTAGAATATGTGTGTTGGGGGTGGTTATTTTAATTACTGTCCAGTGACTCTAAATTAAAGAGCCAGGTTATATTCAACGTTGAGGGTGGGCTTCTTTCCCCATATTGCCCACCCCGGTGCTTTCGTAACACTGTAAGCATCCGGTTCGCTTCTGCTCAGCTCTTCTCTCGCACACTCGGTCGCTACGCGTTTCTACAACTCTGGTTAGCTCTCTCCCGAGAGAACACGGTACAGTAACGGCCGCGATATTACTACCGCCATTCTTTACCCACACCGCACACCGCGGTTACACGTTTGACGTTAAACCAGCTAACCAGTCTCTAAATTGTCCTGACTATTCCAGGATTAAGGGGATCCCACTCGTCGACTCAGCCCGTAAGCGATTGTCCAGAAATTAACCCACCTCCACCCTGGGCTCGCTCTGAGCTGCGCTGGCCACTACACACAGAGACTGGTACACACCAAACCACACGATTCTACACAACCTACAGTACACAACTGCGATGTCTGGCTCCTGGACCCTTAAAGAATTTTTAAACGAATACAGAGAGAATTATTGAATTTAATTTTCGTGACCCTTGGGGGTCATTAATCACGACCCTTAGCGTAATTGCGATTCGCTCGCCCGCTGCCTCGTTAAGTCGTCTGACTTGCGGATATCATCGTTTTCTTAGATAATTGCACGACTGCAGTTAACATTATCCTTCAGAGTTTTGATTAATCTTTTCTTACCTCTCATATAATTATAATTATAATTATAATGAGAAATTTATATTTATTTTTTCTTAATAAAATATCGACTCGATTTTAACAAAAAGTAATTTATCATTCTGGACAATCAATCAATTAAATGTTAATGCGCAGCTCAGTAATATAACTTTTTTGTAGGGTCTGTAATAAGTGGTCTATTGTCACTTAAAACGCTACTTACTATTGGTAGCTTTTAAGAGAAACACTGCATTATGGATGTTTTCCCCGTTATCTTAGGGCGAGTGCACCCGAACACGGATTACTGGCACTCTTACCATTGAATCTTTCTTTTTCACTTCCGTCCTCATCTTCACTCGACACTTTACTTTATTTTTTCATTTTATTCTATCACTTGAGTTCTCTTTCTTGCGGGTTTTTCCTTCTCCACTCGTTTTCACTCCCCGAGGGGCTTTCGACACTCGCCCGCCAACGAATAAAGAAGAAGATGATGAGGAAGAATAATGTACACCCTACTTAACTAAAGAGATTTATTTATTTAGCGAGACAAGGTTTATTTGCATCCCTAGTTTTGTACTCTGCCTATTTTTATTGCTCATATTAGAGATTTTATTTCCGTCAATGCTTCAATATTAGTACAGCGGTAAATTATAGAATGCCAGTACACGATAAATAAATAAAAATTTGATAGAATCATTAATATCAAGTAAAGCAAGACAGTCTGGATGAGTATTTTCCGCTGGAAATGTGCCCGCCACAAGATGGGCAGATGTCCAGCAATAGTAAATAGGGATTCGGGATCCAAGCAGAGTAAGAGGGAGTGTGGGAAGATGAACTCTCGTTCTTGGTGGATGTTTAATACATAAGGATCCAGTCGATATTGCAACTAGAGTAATCGTATCTTCGTGACTGGGTGCGAATAAGTTACAGAGCGCCCTCCTGGCGGGACGGCACTCAACCAAGAAAGTGTTGTCGGCTCGGGCTTTTCACGAGCTTTCAAGTACTTTTGCAGTTGCCTCGAGTGCTGTAAGAAGCTTTCAGAAACGGAGGCGGAAACGGGCTTTTTAATAGGACCGAAGAGATGCCGACCTTCTTTCTTTCACTTTTCCTTGTTGCCTTTACTTTGCTTATATACTTTTACTGTTTTATCCTCTTTCACTCACTTACTTTTTTATCTCTCGCTTCAAGTTGTAAATCAAAGGTTAAAAATCATTGTTGTTTTTTATTTTTAATTGAGAAAAATTCATACCAGATTATTACACCAAATTCCAGCTTTGACGTTTCGTAAACAGGTGTTTCATTGTTTGGTCATTGGTCCGTAGGCATTCAAATATTGATTAGGAAAAAATAAAGAAAACTAGAGAAGGGAATATTCGTAAATTTATTTCATGTATTTTTAAAAATAAAAATAAGCTTGTAAAGACTTTCATTCAAGTTAATAATTAACACTATTGTTCAAAAATAAATACCGTTAATGGTGTTAAACAAGTTTTATAAAAAAAGAAGAGTTTCTATTTTTGGAGTTATTTACGGGTTTCGAATTTTCTAAATACTTTAGTGATGTTCTGTCGAAAAGCTCCATTGTCAGCAGTGAGTTTTCGTAACAGGCTTTTTTCCGCATGGTGTGTGAAGCCTTGGGAATAAAGTTAGGTATCAAGCCGAGCAAATGCGAGTTTAAAATGTTACAACGAACGTGAACAGTGAATCCTGGAGCATAATACTAATACTACTCGAGCTGGTGGATAGGCGAATGGGTGGTGTTGTAACTTTATTCGAATTTTATCCTCGTTATGGCTTTAAGGGACACGAGAAGCAGCTGATGCTACTGAATTAAAGCAGTACTGGGAGTATTAGCAAAACGGCAAGAGGAAAAATTAAAAGAGAGTTTGCAGCTTTTCATACTTTAAGCTGAAGGATACCGGAATTCTCCAGGTTCTCCGTAAAATCATCCATGCCAGACGAAAATCTGACATCAATGGGAATTTTATCAAGGGATTCAACTAACTCCAAAATCAAACTCGTATTTACTCACGAGTGTTTCATAGAAAAAAAATTTTTAAAGTTTTGTTTTCAACAAAATATTTTTTTATTTTTAAGTCTTCTCGCTTACTTTTTTTTATACACTTGCATTACAACTCTGTAAAAAAGTATCGAAGTAAAGTCGTTAACTGCTGGATTATTTCAGCGACATGTTTAAATGCCGTGGTAAATTTTTATTGGTCGTTTACGATGGCGCCGAGAGATTTGTAACTCGAGAAGTACTCCAGTTACTCGCGATGCTGTACGATATCCTTATAGATCACTTTATACACTTTTTACGTACGCCACTGACTTGATATAAAAAAATAAAACTAAATATTTACAGCCCTGTCGTCAATGCAATAAAATAACCACCTTCTTAGAAATTAAATTCACCGATTTATCGTCCGACACACATGCGCGCCTCGAAAAAATAAAATTAATTAATCTACTTATTTAGCGACTTACCGAAAAAAAATTCCGAGTGGAGTTGGTGTAAGTTTCGTCGGTATTTGTTATCTCATATAAGAAAGTGAAGAGCTTTCGAGTGTACGGAGAGATAGGCTGCTAAGTATCACGGTCTTACAAACGGTTGTACCGCTAATTGCTTTAATTCGATAGATTGCACTTTTTTAAGGATCTTTTTCAAGCCTTTAAACTTTCTTTATCAACATTTATTTTCACTTTATTTATTTATTTAACAATTACCAATTTCTCTTCTTTATCTCTTCAGCTTCAGAAATAAACCGCGAAAAATTCAGTAAAAAATTTTTATTAACCGCTGCTTCATTTAATTGATGAGTCCGAAGACATTTAATTATAATTTCATTTTAGTTATGAAAATTTATATTACACTGTAATACAGATCTTTAGCTGGTACGTAATCAATGTAGATCTACGAACTATTATTTATTTCAATTAAAGTCTAAACCCAGCGAGTGGATGGCAATTGCTTTGGTAGATTGATGGACGAATAATTGAAGCGCGAATAAAAAAAATAAATAAAACCGAAATAATGAGGAAGCTATCAGTGATTTAAAAATAGGTTTAGTAGATATATATGTATACATATATATGATGGTTAAATGAGGGGTTTTCGGTTCAATGATCCGACGATGAAACTACCATAGACCAGCAGAGACACATACTGGTGCATATATGCATACATGCTGCCGCTGAAGGACTCCATTTCTCGTATAGAGTAATGGAGGTGTTATTAAATAGATTGAGATTAATTGCGCAATTAGTGTTTCATGTGCAATTGGATGGCTGATCGAGTGCGAGAGATATCTGTGTGCAAGTTGATGTGCACATGTTTATATACCGACTGACATGCGTTTAAATTACAAATATTTGTAACAGGATTTATCATTTTTTTTTATTTTTAAAACGAGTTATGAAAAATTAATTAACAATCACATTTTTTTATTTTCAATTAAATTATGGAAAAAAAATTTTTGGCGGAAAATATATAAATACGCATATGTAAATGTGTATATGTATACTTTCTTTGGTCACCCCTCGGCCATCGGTATATTCATTAACGCAACACGATTTATCAATTAGCGTAAAAGGCAGCGATAGATAGTCGGTTCTGATACCTTGTCCTGATGCACCATCTCTACCTACCCTATCATTATCACCCCTTTTTATATAAAAATATATATACAATATAAACATTTTATTTTTATTTTTATTCCCGCTAATATTTATGTCAGGTCAACCTTCGCGACGCGACAGAAACTTTCTATCCGAAACATTTTAAAAAGCTTGTTATTTTAAATTTATAAATCCTTTAAGTTTATTTTATTTCTCTGTCTTCATTGGGATGATTAAATTTTATTTTATAATTTTTATGCCAAGAATTAAAATTTACGAGTGAGATAAATATAGAGTTTGTTTATTTACTTTGGTCATATTAATTAGTATTGTTATTTATAGTGAATCAAATATTCTTTTAGTGAAAGGATAACTCGCGATAGGTGTAGGTAAGGTGGGTCGCGTGAGTGTGGCTACTATATATAAGTGACTACTACACTCACACGTTTAAGATTAAACTGACAGGTTGCTTATAAGATACATGTTCAATCGAATTAATAAATTACTTTGTGATTATGACTAATTTAACAATTTATTACTTTTTTTTTTCTTTTGCTATCCGGGATTTAGTTACAATTTATTTAATCAATTTATTAATTAGTAAGCACTCAATCTTTTTTTTATCGAGTCTATTTATTTTCTCAATAGTCTAAAAATTTAAATAAATATATTTTTAAATTTAAAGATTTAATTTTGATATAAAAAAAAAAAATAGATCTACTGGATTGATTGAGACAGGTGTTGCAAGTAAAGACTAACGTGTGTAATAAAATAAAAAATTTTTATGACAATGTTACGAAGCCGTCTGAAGCTGAGCCACTGGCTGGATATCGTCATAAATATTAATTAATAAAAGTCAGCAGTAATATCGAACATGTTTTAAACTCCCAAGAGATCTTACGACGACAAGAAATGTCTCATTTATGATATAATGCTCAATATTTATTTTCTATGCCTTTCAACAATTTATGAGCACAAAAAAAAAATAAACAGGGAATTAAATTGCGCGGGAAAAATTAAAAAACACGATTTAATGCTAAGTAATGGTTGTAATTATTTTAATTTAATTTAAAAATATACTTTTATAATTTTCTCGGTCATAAATTTCGCTTATTGGTATTTAAATAATAATAATCATAATTAAAATTATCAGTTTAATTCAAATAATAATTTATAATAAAAAATGTTGGATATAATCAAGGAATAAATTGATGTCGTGAGACAAAGCCAGATAAAGGGCCGCTAATTTTGTCTTGTTCCGAGTCCATCAGAGGACCTTTTATCTTTCCCCGCCAAGAGTACTATCTAAAGTGGTTCTCACTTAGCAGTGAAGGATTCAGCGGGCAGAGGCCGAGAGGAAATAGGATCGAGTGAATGAAATCCCCACTATGCTGTTCCGTAAGCCTGTGTATAGTTTGATCTTTAGCAAAAAATCAAAATCTCAGGAATGGAACGGGACGAGAAACAAACAAAACACCCAAGGATCGTAGATCTCATGTGTGTAAAGTTTTTATAAAAAGGCACACACTTCCTTGGAGTATAAAAAATTAAGAATGGATAAAGGATAAAGGAAATGATCATAAATATTAGCAAACGCTATCACTCAATTAGCACCAGCAACCGAAGTTATCTTTGGGTTGCACGCAAAGTCCCAGCTTTTCTTGTGTGCTCGAGCAAAGAAGAACACGAGCAAGAAGAAGTAAAAGAAGTCCGTTGTGAGTGTTTATCGTGGAGCAGGTTCAGCTGAATGAATGAATGAATAAGACCGCACGGGTAAAGAAGACTAAAGAGAAGACTAAAGATGAAGAAAGAAAAGAAGAAACATAAGAACAGGAAGAACAAGAACAAGAAGAAGGTTACACTCCACTCCCTCTTGAGAATCACTTATCTCAGTCAATGAAGCCTCTCGCCGGGACTATATAAAATTACTCACTCCCCAAGAATAATCCACAGAGTCTCTTGTGTCTGTTAATTTTTATATATTTTTTATTTTTTATACATCCGTTGGTTCGAGTTCAACGGCCTTTACTTTATCATTATTAATCGCTGAAAATATTTGATAAGGTCTGTAATAAAATTTAAATTACGAAAACCTGAAAATAGCAAGCCGGGCTGAAGCAGATGTACCAGAAGATGAGTGTGCGTGTGTGTGTGTGTGTATACGAGCAAGTGTGAGTGCGGATAGATGTAATGGTATCTTGTGGAAGTGGCCGAGGATTCGGGTGTCCCGTGAGTGGACATATCACATGGAGTCGAGAGCTTGATGCGGCAATCGTGGACGATTGGTTAAGCGTGTAACGCGAGGTGCTGCACTTAGCAATCGCGCGGGCCAGCCGTGGGAGAGCGAGACGGGGCGAGGAAACGGGAACGAGAGACGATGAAAGCAGCAGCCGAGAGGAGATGAGCAGAGCAGAGAGACGTAAAAGCAAGCAAGGGAGTAGAGATCTCCACAGCTCTCAGCTATACTACTCGTGGCCCCGTGGTCGATGCTCGATCGAGCGTGGGCTGCGGAGCTCGCTAATGCGAATATGCTGTTGTCCAGATAGAAAGAGATATCCGATAGCAAATCTGTGTTCGACACGGATGTCGAATTAGCTTGGATTTAGGTTGCCCGGGTAACTGACAAATAGTTATTGCTTGATTAGGTACGTAGGATGTACTCGACCAACCACCGTCCAGTCCTGGGTTTTCATGTCTTCCTCTTATATATCCTATGCTATATATACCCACACACACATATTTATACCATAGCAAGATGTGTTGTCGATATATATATACGTCTTTGAACACGAGCAATTTAACTCATTCCCCGTGTCTACAATCAATTCGATTGGAAATACATAATTATGCTTGCTCACTATATACAGGTACTACTTTATTCATTAACTCATTTATTCATTAAACTTTTTTTTGTTAAATAACGACGATAAAAATTAAAAACTGAATATTTTTGAAATAATTAAAATTGATTGGTGATGTTGATGATGTTTGCATTGACTGGAGAGTAAGAGAGTAATCGCATCAAAATAATCGCATAAATGTTTGATTTAGTATCAAACTCTATTTACCATCAGACATACGTGAATTCCATCATCGAATATTTAATGGAATTCCAGAGCAGAGAGAGAGTTAGTGAGTATCAGAGTTTAAAATTGAATTTCTATCAATCATCAGTGATTAATCGGATGTTGATCTCTACTTAGCTTTCTAAACACACTTATCGCACAAATGAGTGTACGTAATATAAGTAGTTTAAAACTATGCCAGTGTAAACTCATCATGAGTTCGAGCCATTAACATCAAACCAGGATGAACGACGGTGGATTAATCGTCGGCATATTCAAGAGGAAAATCCACGCGAGTTGGTACTGACCGACCGCGTTGGCAAAAGGGGATGAGTACCAAGTGAATAGTTAGCCCCGTGCTCTGTGTGTGTAGTATCCATCCTTCTCGCAGCAGAGCGAGAGAGACAGTGATATTGTGTGTGAGAATGAGAGAGGACGAAATCGATGGAGCGTGGAATCGGCCGCGGAGTACCGACCAATTAGTCCGCCGATGATTGGCGCGTGTAAACCGAAACGATGACGTCACGGGGCCGTTGTGGCGTTCGTAAACCCATCGACGAGTGCACAAACTCTCTCTCTCTCTCTCTCTCAGTTGTACTCACTTAATTTGTCTATCTCACTATCTCCCTTTTTGTACGCACCCCCGACATATACCCATAGCGGTAGATGGCTACAGGGGACTAATGGAATTGATTAAAATGTGTTCGATCAACCGAACCACGAGCCACCCCTTCCCATTTACAAACTCCTTTTCCCCCTTTCCCTCGTAATGCTATTTCTCTATCTCTCTTTCAATACCGCGGTAGCAGCATAGAACTGGGTACTGCGAGTACATAGAGCACAGGCATCGCGTTGGTTGGTACCCATTGCCGTGTGTCACTGCTATATATATATTGACACACACACACACTTACCATACAGTGTTACTGCTGCAATCGAATATTTGCGTTTAGGTACGTCGACGCGGAAAATGCTATCTTTGTCAATTAATTCAACCTGTTGTCCCTCCCTGAAACAGTTTCACGAAAGCGCGATCATGAAAATTGGCGGTTCCCCGTTATAGCTTAAACTCTATCACCATTGCCGGCACTACCGTCACGACTAGACGACCAAAAACATTGACTTTCCCAAAAACACAATCCTTTTTTATTATTCTTGTTTTTACACACTGGATATATCATTCGACTCTTCATTGTTAGATTAGATTTTCTCTTTTGTTTTCTACTAGCAATCTGGATTATTGGATATTGGAAAACAAATCGTATTGATAGAAATTTATTTGAAATTCTATAAAATGTCTACATACTTCTGCGAATAAAATGTCATTCCAGACATCCATATATTTTTTATGATTTAATAAATTCTTTATTAATATTTTTTATCTTATAATTTAATTAAATGATAAATCAAAAAAAAAAATTGAATTAAATTACAACGATCATTAATGTCAATTTTTATATTAATAACCGTACGGATATAAGTAAATATATATTTATTAACACGTGTCATGCATTGCATAGAACATGTTTTCGTACTCTCAACTCGGACCAATCATCGACTCAACATTTCATATCTCATACAGATGCAGACTCTTGCTTGCAACTGGACAATTTTATTTGTCGAACCGGCTGCTTCAACTTGCACTCGTTTAGCTCGGGATAAAAAAAAATATTATTTTTATTAACGTCATAAATCATCCGTAAGTAATCGAACTTGCGAAAGGTTTTTTTTACATTTCAAAGGACTTTTATTAATAAGGTGTCATAAATTTTATTACTCAACTCAGCTATAAAACGCCAAATGGCTTTTTTCATTGCATTAACGTACTATCAATTGAATAATAAGTAATAAGTAACAAGTAACGATTAATAATAAGTGAGCCATGATATTAAATATCAAGAATCGACAACTCTCGAGATGATGAAAATCTAATAACAGTGTAAGCGCTGATTACTTCAAAGAATAGTGTGCAAACGACGTGCTACATCGCGCGGGGTGTGTGTACCATGGTGTTCAGATTAAGAAGAATGAGATCGAGTTTTAAAAAAGAACAATTCAAGTTAAGTGGACTGTGAATAAGGTAAAGAGCGTACTGTGAATAAGAGAGCAAAGGTGGGGCAAGTGTGTATATATACTCGATAAAGAAAGAAAATAAATGAAATAGATGTCTCCGAGGCAGATCGTGAGTGTCGCTAATGAACCGGTCCCTCTCATCTCGCTCTTACTCTCAGCATATCAACCTATGAACCTTTAGCTCTTTTTCACTTTAGCTCATATCAACTCACTCGCTGCTGCATTACAACAGAATACTGCACCACGTAGACGACGACCGGTCTTCGTTACACTCACTTCAGTCGTTAATTGCGAACGCACCTACGTATGGCGCCGTGTGATGTCGCTCACACAAAATTAACTGATATCACACAGTCAGATACTCGATAAATAAATTCATTTAAGTTCATTCCACTTGACTATTTCATTAAACAATTCGCTCGCAAATTTAATACCCACGTCTTCGAAAAAGCGACCTTACTATTTTTTGTAAATCAAGCAAATCAATTACCGAGTTGTGTGTTTCCCGTTTTTGCGGTATATTTAAAAGTATATTTTTAGCAAATAATGTTCGAGGAATAATGAGCCAGCAAGTAGTTGTTAAAGTGCATCTAATTAAATGTTTATTTTTAAACGTATCGAGAAGCAATCTTAATGTTAAACATGAGACGATGGGTCAGCACAAATCCTCGGTATACTGCTGGAGTTACTATCCAGTTAAAAGTTGTGTGTTGGGGTGGTTGATTTAAAAATTTCAATGCCTACTGGATATACTGGAATTTCCTATCAATTAGGGACAGGTTTACGTGCTGCAGTAGCACTTCTTGCGTTTTCCCTCCTATCCTCCATTACTGCCGCGCTGTACCTATACTACCTACCGTTCTACATATATATATGTATATATCTTTATATATCACGTACCCGGTGAGTGTATACACTGTAATATATCCTTGGAGAATTCTGTTCACTGCTAGTTACAGTTTGTTGTTAACTACAAGCTCACTGCTAAACTGTATTACATGTTACACTTAATACTTGAGTTAATTATTTCATTAATTAATAAATTGCTTCAAGACTTTTTTATTTACTTTCCGGTTATTTTTTTCTCTTTGTCCACTGATGCTATCGAGCTAAAGACCAAAGAAAATCACTAGTCACTGAGATAATTCGTCGATACCGTTTAAATTAGTAAGATAGCTAATTAGAATGTATGAGGATGTCTCGGAGTTTCATTTTTATTTAATATTTTATATCATCGTTATTATTCGTTTATTTTTTTGTCGTTATGAATAAACGAGTCGGCTGACGTTCCGTTAGACTAGGACCAGTTCGTGATTATCTTATCCATAATTATCGCTGCTCTGTATGTATATAGAGGGACGTGTGTGTGTGAATATATATATATATATGGATGCTGAGAATGTGTAGAGCATGTAGGCGAATGCCGTGAGAATCGAGAAATCTTGGGTTAAATGGCGCACCCAACTCTGTTTTCGAGATCGTGCCAATGGAGTTTAATTATACTAACACGTTGTCACGTTCAATTTCTCTTCGATTTCTCCGTTATTACATTATTAGTCTCGGTACATTACATCTTTTCATCTCTATTATAAAAACGTATTTTACGACAATTTCAATTTTGTTTTTAATTTATTATTTTATTACTTTTGATTTTAAATTTATTATTAATGCTTCCGGCTTATTTAACTTTTTTATCACCGCTACAATTTTACATGATATCTGTTGAAATTCACAACTTTCTTAAGATTTCGATTTTTATGAATTTAACAGGCGATTGAACCGGTCTTAGATACTTTTGTTTCACTAAGAAATAAATATTTATCACACGGAGAGAAAAAAATGGACTTTTTCTGATGTTGACTAGAGATTTTTTCGATGGCATTATAGGAATTAACCCTGTATAAGTGTAGAAAAAATTCATAGTCTTGTTTCTTTGTGTATAAGACATCATAATAAACAGAAAATGTCTGTCTTGTGCAATGTAATTTCCAACGGAAAAAAATTTACAGGCCACTTTTCATAAAAATTAATAGACAACTTCATCCTTCCTGGCCTGGCACTGCGTCATGGGTCAAAATTAACATTTTCTTTCGGACTTTTTGGGTTTCTCTTACTAGAGGACATCATAAGGAACAAAAAATATTCATATTGTGTGAAGTTATTCTCCAAAAATAAAAAGTTACGGGCCACTGTCCATTAAAATACATAGGCAGTGTCATTCTCATCCATCCTCATTTATCCTCATATGGGTAAAAAATAAAAAAAAATTTTTTTTCTACAGACTTTTCAGAGTTTTTTCTACTGGAAGACATGTCAAACAAAAAACGTAGACATTATATGGAATTATTCCCTATAAAAAAAAATTTACGGGCTACTTTTTATAAGAATACATAGACAGTGTTATTCTCCCTGAATTTCTCCGATCCTCCCTCAGTAAATTTAACAGCTTACGAATTTTATTTATTTTTACTTAATAGAGTGTAATAATCGCTCCGCTTGATCGGTTTGACGTCATTCCTCATAAAGTATATAATAAAATCCCTTTGTCAATAGCTTGTTTTGTTGTTTCAGTTATCCCACACAACCGTCGGTTAAACAGTCAATTAATGAAGTCAATTATCGCTAAATTACTAACGCAATCATATAATTTTGGACAATTTAACGCTTATAAAGTTGGAAAATCAACACTTGTTCAATTAAATATAGAATTAATTAACGTCTACAAACATCCGCTTGGTAGTGAATTTGCAAGGGGACAAATATTGGCCATCAGCATTTCCAAATATTTAACCACAATTTTTTATAAATAACTGAGTACATATACTGCTCCTAATTATTATTCCATAAATATAAATATGAATAATAATAATAATAATAATTTTGATACAGTATTTATTTTCAAGTAGCACAGGCACTAAGAAATACAGAATACAAAGCTGTCTTAGATGTTAAGGAAATATAATAATAATAACAACTCATATATATGTATATCTATGAATACATTATGTCTATATACATATATAATACCTCAGTACCAGTAATCACAGTGAATTATGACCGTAGTCGAGGTGAAGCGTCTTATGGATAGTATACAGCATAGTGTCGCGAAGAAACGACTCACGACCGGATCGTCATGGCCCTGAAACTTCGTGGCGTGGGGTCCATACTCTTACTACGACCCCTATATACCCATGTGATATTGTATATCTCCAGCTTGGCGTATCCAGTGCGAGAGAAGCGAAAAAAAGCTGAAAGACATGATAAAAGGAGCGATTCTTTTATTCTTTTGTCTATCTACATTAGATTCAAACATCTTCGTGGGGTCTTTTGACCATACGACAGATTTATTCCTCGCCGACGCAGTCTTGTGACGTTCGAACCTCGTGGGAAAGTCTGGACACTAACTCACTATTGTGTTTATCTATTTCAGTTGTTGAAAATATTCATACACAATAAAATAAAGTATAATTTGAAAATTTTTTAATACGGCAAAGTGGCTCTTAAATAATCAGCACTAACGCGCTTTGGATTAATGAAAATAAATAAATAAAGAAACTTGTATATCTTTGCTTTGCACGTGTTATCTTTGGGCTTTGTAGATAAAAAGAAATGGTTACACACTATCTACAGTGACGGAGATTTTAGCATAAAGTGAAAGCTGCGAATACATATATATATATATTTATTTATCTAAGTGTACGAAAATGAATAAATTTAATTTATTAGCCGATGATTTTATCTTCAAGCAGCATTAAGAGACATCGAAACTGCTTAAATGCCCGTTTTAATGCATGTTTAAGTAGTTTCATAAAGTGAGCATTAAATAATTCCACGTCAGTGTATATAGACCAAGTACAGCTGCGTATAATAATACTATTGTGAACCAATAAACCTGTCACATTTATACGACTGCTGACCGCTATGTAATAAACTTTTTATCTTCGCGAGTACTCAATAGAGCGTGAAAAATGTCCGACCAATTTCCGGTTCCACACGGCTCAGCTCTGTTGGTTTATTTTATAATAACACAATCAACATCGCGATTTACTTTTTACTATACTCGGCTTAATAACATTATTTTTTACTTTATTTCGATAAATTTATTCGTAATTATCCTGACATTCTGAGTGTACTTATCATTGCGGTTATTCTCTCAAACCCGTGTGAGATAAATGTATTTAGGTTATAGTCTATCTTTATACATTTAATAAATTTTAATGGCAACATTAAAGTTTTTCTTATCTCGGTGATTTGTATGATACATTTTAAAGTACATTAAACCGATACATTAGCTTGTTTAATATACATTGTTAATGAAAAATCTCTTATTTTTTTAAAAACTCATTTATTTTATTTCCAATTACTAATTACAAATGCATGTTATATATATCTTTATTAATATTTTTATCTCTGAGTTTATCGCTTGTATTTTTATACCCTCTGATAATAATGCCTTTTATTATCTATTCTATTACATTAAAATTTATTGCTTCTAAATTATAACTTATCGATCTAAATTTAACTCGATAAAAAGCAGTCTAACAAAAGTTTACTTGAAATAAATTTAAAAAATATTTAATAGCTTATTAATGATAAAAAAATTTAATATTGTTAATTTACATTAGTATTTATGTATGTAGCCTTGGAAAGCAAATGTTGGAGATAATTTAATGTTGTTATTAAATTTTTGAAATGATCCATAAGTTGATGATCCTAGCAGGAATCGTGTCGCTTAATATGTAAAAGATGATGCTCGCATTGACGGCAAAACTAATTTTCATAAATTATATTAATTCGCCTTATAGTCAAGATCTTACTAGTAGAATGTAGCTGAGGAATTTCTACAGGTTTTTTTTAGCATCTCATATTGCTGATTGGGTGACACAAAGTGCATAAGCTCGTCCATGTCTACTTCTTTCTCACAACCCGATGGCTATTTTATTCTCTTCTGCCTCTTCATCTTCATCTTCCACATCTTTGCCTAAGAATATATGGATGTATAGTAAAGGAAGGGAAGGGGGCGGGGCAACGTGACCCTTAAAAATAAATTTCAATAGTGAGTTTTTTTTTACGTTTCACTTTTTTTTATTTCGTAAATAAGACACTCAGTATTAATATGAACTTGTCAAAAAAACTTTTAAATGTGGGGCAAAATGAGTCCGCCACAGAGATTACATTTTTTAAATTTCTTTTATTGGCTCAAACTTATCGATTGGAATTTGAATTTTATGTAAGAATCGTTAAAATTTTTGTAAAATCATTTGAATTAAAATTTTAAATACTGACTTCAGATTCAAAAATTTTCCGTTGAAATTTTGGGTGACTCAAATCGTCCCTAAGAAGAATTTCTATAAAAAGGAGACCGTTTTACCCTAGCTCATTGGTGACTTTAATATGGAGCTTTATTTTGACCTCTAATTTGATAATTTATTCGCTCGAAAAAAAATTCAATTAATCAGGTAATTTAAAGTCTTAAACTTTTTTAGTCAATCGTTTTTTTCTGTATCATTATTGTTTGAATAATTTTTCGTGGCAAAGTCACGTTAAGTTAGGTTATGGCTTTTTCGTGTATTCCCTTGTTTTTTTCATAATATAATCCATACATATACAAAGAGAAATAAAACCCCGAATACAAACACGAGTAAAAATATAAATACAAACATGCATATACCAGAGTAAAGTAAAGTAAAAGCAAGGCAAAGAGTTTAACGAAAACGAGAATGTAAGAGACCCATACGACTCCCGAATACGTTATCATGCCTAAGTAGCTTTTGTTTGTAAAACAGATTTTTTTTTAAGATCGCACGAACCGCGTGCTGAACAATAAGATAAAATAAAAGTATATTTTAAATAAAAATAAAATGAATAACTTTAAAAAAGAAATAAAATAAAGACAAATACAAGACCAAGACCAAGACCAAGACTAAGAGACCAAGACTAAGACGGAGAAAAAAAATAATAATAAAAGAATAAGACAAACCGACGATGAAGAGTAAAGAAAAGTTTGCCGGCTTTGTCCGGCGTCGCGGTTACGAATACGATCGGATCGTGCGGAACGCAACGTTCTCCTCCATGGTACGACCTCTTCTGTACTCTTTTGCTTGGCATCTTCTTTGATTCCTTACCTGCATATTCGGAGGCATGTGCACTCTGTAAGGTCCTCTAGGGACACATACGTCGCATTCAATACATAAAAGGCATATGTTAGACCACATATCGTTATAATTTTACCAAATTAAATTACATTTAAATAAATATTTTTCTTCAAACAACCGCTTTAGCCATTTTAATCATTCTCGTATCTTGTATTATTGGTTTTTAAATTTTTATTTTTATTTACATTTATAAACATTAAATCTGCAGTAAAAGGTAACTTTGCATAATACTCTGGTTGTGCAAGAAATAATTATTATTTTAACGAAACTTTTTGACAAACAGAATAAAGTTAATGGATTAAAATTTAAAATAATTAAATAAAATGTCGACGTTGAACATGTCTGCAGATACGCAGCTCATGATATTAAAACGGGTGTACACTTAATCCTAAAATGTTTCCATTAAAAAAAGGCATACTGGTGCTTCCATTTATTGCATGGACAGAGCACTTGCAGCATCAGCCACTAAAGATAAGGGTCAGCCGGTGTAATGGCAAGAAAACCTCACCAGAAACTAATTTTCTCTGGTATACTTGCGTACAATCCACCTCATACATGTATGACCTGTTGTCGTTTTATTTATTTTTTTTTTTTCCTTTACTAATCAAATTAACCGAGTATCATAATCCGAAAATCTCGGGCTTCATTTCGCGATTGATTAACCATGATTCCTAATAAAAGATTAAAAAAAATTTGCTCGAGCAATTGTTAAATTTATCGGGCAAGCGCAGGCATTAGTTACGTTTGTCGATTAGCCTCGTCACGGCGGATCTTAAGAGGTTGCGATAAATTACAATTTGCCACCTCTCCTTCTCTCTCTCTCTCTCTCTCTCTCAAACTCTTTTACATTTTATATTTTTCTCATTCTATATACACCCAGGAATCATTTTAATCCTTAAATATTTTCTCAACTCTCTTCCTTACGGGTTTTTATTACCTCGTCCCGTCGATTTACTCGCTACTCGTGAATAAAAAAAATAACCTGTAGAATGAATTAATCTGTAACAAATCTATCCATCAGTTTTTAAAATAAAAAATCACTAATATCTCTATAGCACAGAAAATAATTCCGACATTTTTTTCTACCATAAATCGGGGAGAGATAATCTTTCATAATACATAATTTCATAGATAAACATACAATGTGCATTGTATTTAAACAAAACAAGTATCAGGACCCTCGATAATTCCAAAGGTACATAAATTATGCGGCTAAACGCGTTATTCCAAACATGGCAGTGACTATTTTTGAGGCCTAGAGCACGTGAATAAATTCCGATGGATTGTTTTTGAGGGGTGGCCTTTTGAGAGTGGGTAAGAGTGAAGGGAGTCAGATCTCGCCACGGGGTATATAATCGAGTTGGTGCCCCACGCGAGAAAATAATGTGAGAACGATTTCTTCTCGAGTGCATCATTATCTCGATCTCACTGTCCATGCTTCCTCTCACGATCATTCCCGCCACTTTATTTCTCATCTCATCATCTTCCTTTTCTTTTATATACTTTCTCTTTCTTTTCTTATCCATACATGCATGCATGGATATGTATGTATATAGATGTAGAAGTATAGACATGTATGCACATGTACATATAGGTATAAAATATTTGTTGGCGATCGTGGCGGCGGTAACTCCTTCTCGGACGATCGATCTGTCGAACCGATTTCACCATCCAGCAACCCTACAATTACTATCTATCTATATTATCTTGGCGTGGGTGTAGGTATAATCTTGAGATCGTGTCGAGACAACTCATACTCACGTGCCAACTTGGGAAGGATAAAATTTTCGCTTTACTCATATGCATACTTTTGTTATTTAAAAAATGAAAAAAATTTATCCTCGATCCTCGTTATTTTTATTATTCTATTAATTTAGTCATTATTAATAAATTTACAAGCTGCGAATTGCGGTGGTGAAAATCCATAAAATTCTATTACCCAAAATAATGACTGATAATTTAATAAATTAACAATAAGCTTTTTATTAAAATCCAGGTATGATATACGTTTTGTAAATTAACACAATAGCGAGAGGGATTTTATGCTGTATATTAAATTTTATTTTTCGGTGGTTATTTTGTACAGAGGAATTGCATTTTGTCACTTAATTCATAACCACTTGTCCTTTGTTTCACATGGTTACGCGGGTATTTTCAGCCGCGATTACGAGTAGTTTCATTTTACGGATTTATCAGAGTATATAACGATGGTAAGCGAATAACACAAATGCGTATTCATTTCGATTTTCTTTTATTTTTTCGCTTTCATTCTCGGCCCAGCTATTATTTGCGCTAACTGCCAGTCGGCGATATCACGCCACGATAGACATATAGTTGATGGTCATAACGCGAGGATTGTATTGTATCTATATCTACATACATACATGCATAGATATATAGAGATTATACATCTATAGCACATTGCCAAGAGTTTTATTCGACTGCTTTACCTTTTGTTTCACCCATGTCTCTATTGTGTCACTCGCTATTGGTCCGTGATGTGGATAAAATTATTCAAGTGATTGGCTGTTAACCCTGTTTTCTGAATAACTATTCATATTTTTTTCTTTTCACTATACCTGCGCCGAAGTTTTAAATTCCTGCCCTGTTTAAAAGGAGTCTTTTCTTTTATGAGAGAAAAAATTATAAAAATTAGCCCATGTGCCATTCTCCCTACAAACAGAGGCAAAAATTGAAATTTCCGGGTACAGATCGTCTTCGGCTAGGGTCGGTAATTATTCACGTGGGTTTGAATGCCCTACTTTCCTCCCTAAGTGTGTAATATACTATTTTTTTTTTGCCCTAAATTAGCTTCAAAATTTAATTTTCTGATCAAAATTAAAATTTGTCAATTGAACTCTATCCCAGTTGTTTAATTTGAATTCAATAAAATATTCCGTAGTACTTAAAAGTATTGTTCTATTATAAAAGTTACTTTCCATTATTAATTGAACAGCGGATAGGGAAAAATATAATTTAAAGACGATTGAATGGCATTAACTGTCCGACTAATGCGGCGCCAGGCTGACTACTTTGAAAATAAAGTTACAAAGCTTTAAAAATATCTCCCCCGGTCTCTGTGTCTGACAGTTTGCAATTACTACCTATCAATTTATTTACACTTGTAATCCTTCTCAGCTAATTTTAATTGTTTCATACGAATTCATTAAAAAAATTAACGAGCCAATTAAATGAGAGCGGACTGGTAGGAATATAATGAGTCGAAATTTAACTTTCAATGTGCACTCAATTTTATAAGGTACATTCGAAAAACTTTGCCCTACCAACTCATGCTATTCGTTCAGTCAAGTTTGCTTCTGAAAATTCCCCTAGATAATATCTCAAGTTAGTTTCGCTGCCTATTAGTTCCCTAAACCATAGGGATCAGCACAATTACGAATCCTGGCTACAAATTTACTAGTCTATAAATAGCAGCTCAGAAATTCTTCCATTCTCACCCATAAGAAGATCCCAAAAATATTCCCAATAACTTAATCGACTGCTCATTTCGCATCTAAAAATAAAAATAAAAAAATTAATTATTAATAAAAAAAAAAAATGCCAATTAGCCGACAAATAATTATCAATTACTCTAATTAATATCATAATATTAATTAAAAACTTTGACACGCATTTATTATTAATTAATTAATCAGAAAAACAATTAGCTCTAATTAATACTTTTAATTAAACATTTTAGTTATTTTAAAAATATTTTTATTTAACATTCAGTAAAAATGTCAATTAGCGAAAACGATTGCTCTCAACTAATTTTGAATACTTTCCCAAAACAATTTTTTTTTTCCCAAATGAAAAACGAATTCATTACATATGGGAACAGAAAAGCAATTAGACTTAGAATAAGTAAAGTAAAAAAGACGCGAGCCCATGTTTGATCCAGCAATCCATTATTACAGAACGAGGAGGACAGCGAGCTTAATTTTCTATACTACGTTCATTCTCTGGCCATCAACCTGTATAATACTCTCTACCCCTTACCGTCATTGCTTCGCAACAATTCAAACTCATAATGTGCACACATACGTCACTATGTAACCCAGCCCATATATATACAGACATACATATATACGATATTGGTATATATTTGTGCTGGTGATCTTTCCGCGTAGCAGTGTGTTGGTCGCTATAATTACTCGGGCAGTAATACAGGGCGGCCCTTGAGTGGCAGCTCATATTACTCGCCCAACCCGCGTGAAAAGTAACCCCTTGGGGTTATGTGGGGGCAAAGAAACCAGGAGAGTTATCAGTAAGAGAGAAACAGAGAGGGAGAGACTAGTGAGTAGTGAGTAGTCAGTTGAGTAGTACAGGGTTGAAGAGAGGAAAGGCAGCAGGGGAATTGCCACAGGGACTAAAGAGGGACGAGACTTTGGTGAGTGAAAGAACGAGAGATGGTAAAGGCAAAAAGGGCGCGTAAAAACGCGAAATACTGCTTATATGCCATACCAGAGTGTATACTACACTGAACTGAGTGAGATGAGAAAATACTAAATGAGATGAAGAGAGAGAAAGAGAGGGAGAGCGAAAAAGGGAACAAGTAATGCTGGTGCTGCTTTATATTAGTTTCAGCCATTTGCCCTCAAACCCCCGGCAATGCAATTTCGTTATTGCAAAATTGAATTAATATTCCCTCGAGTAATAAGACGATTGGCTATCGTAATATTATAACCTCTGGAATATTGCTTGAGACATAGGAAAAAAAATATATAATAATAAATTTTTTCGAGTATTAAATTTTTTTAACTTACTGAAAGTATCAACAATAAATTTATTAGTAAATTCCACAGCTAAAAAGCTCAAAATAATACACTTTATTTATTTAGTTTGGAGAGTTTTAGCGCAGTTTTATAAATTTAATATGCATGGATGGTTATTTTAATAATAAAAATCTTACAATAACTAAGTAGGTATTTGATAAGAATAAATAATTTATGTTTTTAATTCTGGGCAAATATTTTGAGCATCAGATGTCTGATGAGAATCCGTAGGATCAGTGTATGTGTACAACTTTGGATAATAAATCGCAGGTCGGGTGAGATTACGTGGCAAACGTAATTCTTGTTTGTAGTAGATAAGATATAGACTTCAGTGCTATATATATATATACATATATACTGTGGCATAGAGTAGGAGATGAGAGAAAAGAACAAGGATAAGAATTTAAAGAAGAGTATAAAAATAAATAAGAAGAACTGAGAGGGTGAGATTGAGTGAGACTTAAAAAGAGGAAATAAGGACAAAAGGTCTAGGACTTACTTCTCTATCTCAGCGGCTTATCTCTCAGGAAGTTGTCCGCCAGGACCTCGTTGTCGGGACAGTCCGTTTAAGACTCCATGAGTACTGTTTAGTCTGCAAACTTCTTCTCAGAAGTGTGGAGTGTGGAGAAGGAAAGTCACACCTCTCTGTCTCCGGCCGCTAGTATACTCTTTAGTAGTGAAGTGCTCTGTGTACACCTTTTTATCCCTCTCGCTCAAAGGGACCGCTTACGCAAACGATAACCTTTCAAATTACTTTTGCAAATTTTATCTTTTTTCACTTTTCCATTCAACACACTCTTATTTTGGTCAACATCCAGTGTCAACAAAAGATAAAAAACAAAACAAAATCATTTATAATCTTGTTTATTATTTGCTGAGACTTTTTTTTTTAAATATTTATCAAGCCATTAACAAGAGAGTGACGGTTCCTGTTGATAATTATCTAGATATTGGGTCCAAGCAAGCAAGTAACCACCTCTCGTCGTTTATACGGGGTAAACAGAGTGCGTGGATGCGATTTAATTGAAATCCAAGACCTCGTCGACCCTGCTCGCATGACTCAGAACTGAACATTACAGTACACACAGTTTACAAGTATGAGCTAGATATAGCTATAGCTATAGATGTATGTATTTAAAACAAAGAGAGAGATATTAGTCCATTGACTTGGCGAGTGACGTAAGCAATTAGCGCGGTGTTTTGTTTGCCCCGGTACACGGACTTAAAAGTTGTTTGAGTTCGAGTGCGCGGTTAGGCTCGAGCCTCATCAGCCTGAACCTCAGCTTTAGCCTCAGCCTCTGTACCTTTACTCCGTAGGTTGACGATGACGACGACTTGCTCCACTCATCGTGAGACTCAAGCCCTTTCCACTTACATTAACTTTGAGTAGAGGAGTAGATGAGAGAGTCGGTACCTTTCTTTACTCCTTTACTCTAAACGACACACACACATATAAAGACACTACTCCCCCTTACTCTCGACCAGTTTTAAGTTTCTTCAGTGTGTGATAAATGTTAAAACTACAAACGACACACATTAAAGTTCTCACGGTTTTCTTCATTTTTCTTTTGTTTGAATAAATATATATTTTTAAACAAACATAATGAGTTGTGATAATTGTTTTCTCATACGAGATAAAATAAATATACACGTATTTGTGCTACGGTATATTTAATGTGGCCGGGCTGAACTTAACTGCCGCGGAAAGGAGAGGAGAGAAAAGGATAGGAGATGAAAAGGGGGTGTAATTATGTGTACGCGAGTGTGTATATCTCAGGATATCAACGCAGCTGAGAATACTTAACTATATGGAAACTGGAAGCTAGTTATCTTGTATAGATCGAACGGCGTTCAATTACCGAGGTTATTAATTAAGTCCCTCGTATTCACCCTCGACCGCCACCATTCTCAACAACCACACCGGCGACCAGCGACGTCTGCCTGACCGTTCGAGATATCCCACTATATACATACACCGACTAAACTATATATCTATACTATATTCATACGAACCAAGAGAGAGCTGACCCCTCTCAGCGACATCCATAAACATAGATTTACTTATCTTGTACCTACCAAGATAAACCAAATATTTTTTATGACCAACACCGCGATATTGATGATCATCCGGCCTACGAACCCCATTCATTTATTTTTTTTTCTTTTATTTTACTCAATTTATTTATTTACTTTGATTAATTTTTTTTGCGGTTGGTTTTTAAATGATTTGGTGATTAATTCTTTAATTTAATTTCGGCGTTGATTTACGCGGTGAGTATCTCGATTGGTCGAGGATTTTTTGTCGGATAAATCGCATGTCGGATTGATGCAGTGTCTGAGATAGCCTTTGGGATGATCCTGGTGTACGTATGTGTGCATGTATATACACACACAGAAGAGGGTCGGTACAGTGTCAGTCAATTATCTTTTAACAATAGGGTTACATTTCAATTACATCACACGCCTTCGCCGTGACCAACGGCATCAGTTGTTTTTATAATGCATCGATGCCGCCTTGATGCATAGTATATAGATAGCAAACCACTCCCGATACGCCTGTCTCTTGTGTTATTCGGTTTTGCCAAAAAGAACCAGGGCACTGTCCACCTAATACTATCCTTCACGGTAGTTTGTTATTTTTTTTTACTACCATCGATAAAATTGTCCGTTACTTTGTAGTGCTGTGAAGAAACGACTGATAAATGAAATTAATTTTGATAAAAATAACCGACTGATTGAATAGTTTTTTTGAAACGCGGATTGGAGGTAAGAAATAAAGTGTTGGATTCGCGGTTGTGTAGCGTTTGTGAGCCGCGATTCAGCGAGCCGGCAACGCCGAGATGCTGTGGGGACTTGACGTACCAGACGAAGGACGGTGACAAAGAGGATTAATGTGATATGAGCTGGTGTAAGAGAGTCAGCAAGTTATTCTCGATCCGCGTCCCACGCCAATGTCCTTTGTCGCAACCTCTCCCGCCTTTTCGTTCCTCTTGTTCTTCTTCTACTTCTGGTTCTTGGTTCCTCGATGTTCTGTTGTTGTCCTGGAATGCGAGAGAGCTGCTCTCTCTATTCATTTAGAAATCAACGAATTTATAAATCTACTCTATTGTATTTGAATATAAAAATATATTGCACTGGTAAAGTAGACTTCAAATTATATATGTACATATTTCGGGTTGGTATTTATATATATACATACATAAATACTTCAGTGGTTTGTGTATAAAGTAGATGCTAAATAGTAGTAGTTGTAGTAGTAGTAGTAGTATATAACAGAACAAGGATTCAAACACAACAGAGTTGATGTAAACTTAATAACGAGCCTAAATTAATTAAATGCCAAGTTCGACCATGTTTCCTCAGTTTCAGTCTCTCTTGGAGATATTAGACTTTAAGGCGCGGTAATGATGCTTATGTAACTGGGTCACTAACATGATACCATCTGGAAAATCGAGTTAGCGGTGTACATTCACGAGTTGTGTCAAATCACATAAGATTTACAAACATTTTGATCCCTAACCACAATCTTATAAATAGTCTTCAACGGAACGTTAACCCACTAATCCTCATTATACTATACATCATCAATAGATGTATTCAAACCGACTATCTTAAACTCAAGTCTTTTAAAAATCGCAGGAATTCTTATTTATATTTGTATAAAAAAATTTGAAATGGTATTTTTATAGTTCAAGCCGTCTTCCCGCATGCCTATAGATTTTTTATAGAGAGTTGTTATTGTTATATCAGGAGTATCCTGGAACTTGGTATAGTTAAATTTTGAGGTATAGACAATGAGAAATGTCGGTTTTAGTGGGCAACATTTTTAAAGTGTCGAATTGCTTGGATGCTTGAAATGTATTCTCAAGTCTCCTGCTGCCTGAAAGACACACACTCTCACAGATACTTACGTATTTACACACATACACACTTGGATGGTTAAACATATTCCAATCCGCGTCCGCGGTTAAATTAAGGGTGGACCTTCTCATTTTCTTAAAATATTAAATCATCGTTCTGGTGTCACAGCGGGGCTGCTGTCGTACTGGGAACCCCCTGTACTCCGTTGTCCCTCGGCCGGCCATCTTCTTGGCCAACTGAATACTCATGGTCCATGGTGTATAGGAAGAATGGTTAGCTGTCCGGCGAAGCAAGCGGGATGGGAAAGGAATTAAAATTCATTGGTCCCAGAAACCCATGTCACCGCTCGAGTGCCATCGTAAATACCTGAAAAAAAAAATAAATAAAAAATAAAAAAATTCGTCTCTCGTCTTTCTCCATAGTCTCTATACTTTTCTATACATGCATGCATGCACACACACATACATACATGTATGTGTATCAAACATATACTATACACTACACGATATCTGTATAGCGTCAGTGCAATGCCGCCGCCGCCACAACGGCCGCCCTTCCGTGCCGAGGGTCACCATAAAAATTATACTCGCGCTCGTTCGTAATATCAAGACTCGAAATCTCTTCTGTCGAGTCTCGCGTCTGCTAGAGACACTCACCGATTAAAGTCGCGTGTGATTCTTTTTACTTTTTATTTTATGCGACATGTCACTAGAATATATAAATTTATTCTTTGCATATACTAAGATTTTTTTATTTCTTCGAAAAGCTCCCTCGCCTTTGACCCCAAGACCCATAGACTTTTAAAATACACTCCATTATTTAACATGACATTTATTTTTAAGATAGAAGCTTAAATATTTAGCCTCCAAGGTGTTTTGAATTTATATTCAATTTTCTTTCTTCAAGAACGTGGTCCAGCTGTTGTCTGGTACTTGGACCGATAGGATCTATGAGCGCACACGCTAAGTAATGCGACCAGAACGCAATGCTAACTAAACTGCGGTGCAGCAGCACTGCAACTGGTTTTCGTTTGCCCAAGATTTTCATCTGTTTTCTCAGAAACTTCTTGCAGACGTTTTAAAAACTCTTATCTAGTTCCTGGTCACCTTCTTCTCGGCGACACATTCACCAATGCTTAGACACTAAATTTTATAATTGACTGATTTTGAGAATTCAATTCATCATTTTAAAAAAAGTGACTCAATATTATGCTCGTTTCATTCATCAATGAATTGTCTTTCAAATTGTAAGAATTTTGTTTTAGTTGAGCAGATTTGAAAAAGTGTAAATATGATTTTTACGTCAGTGAATCATCAGCCGGGTCCAAGTAAGGGTTTAGCAGAACACATCTCATTGCTTCGCGATTGAGTTGTGCAGGAAAATAATAAATTGGTTTTAGTTTAAAGCCGAGTCTGACTTAAGTACAACTATTGCGACACATTTGTATACACGTAATTTGACGTGACAAAATGTATGCATATGTATATGTAATATGTAATATATGAAAGAAATAAGGCGAACCGTTGACACACATATTTACATTTGAATAGTGAAGGAAGACTCACCTGCATGATCACATTAAGATTATTTTCTCGGGTACATGGGTTTTCTGGCAATTACGTGTGTGTCTGTGTTGTTCCCTTACGTTGTATTATTATTGTAATTTTGTCAAAATTCGTTCAGGTTAATTCCTTTTAAATATTGTCGTTATTTCTCAACCCACTGTGTCGAACAGGTGATGCTTTGTTTGTGAATTATTATTATTTTATAGAGACATAAATTAATACAACTATTGAAATATAAAAAAAGAATAGTTGGTTTAATTTAATAAGCTCGCTATAATTAAAACCTTGAAATATAATTACGAAAATTTTATCCGGTGTATAACTTTGTTGTTTAATGAATGAAAATTAATGACTCGTTATGAGATCAAAGCCTCGCAAACTTCTTCAGGGTCATTAGCCTTTAAATATTGTATTATTACCACGTCATTCACTGTCACAAACGTTAAACGAAAAGAATGAAAAAATGTATATATATTTCTCAAGTTATAATAACTCGGTGCAATCTTTTATTGTCCAAGACGACTGTTTCTTTTTTACTTATATTTATTTTAAATGATTGTTTTTTTATCTCTTTAACTTATTTTTAGTTAGATGGTTCATTCAGGATGAGTATTTATGCGTGTGAGTGTGAGCATCTGAGCAAAAACCAATTAAAACCCATTTATACGGCACCTAATTCGTAAGATCGTCATTCATGTCAGTCAAACCCACCGATGGCGATGGCGAGGGCGAGAGCCAAAGCCCAGACCCAGAGAAAGAGAAAAAGATTAAAAATAAAGGATTTCATCTCATGAAAAATTAACTCATATTTGTCTCTTCACAGTGTCTCGATTAAATTCTCTTCATCCAACTGCTCAACTTTTGAAGCTTCTCTACTCATATCCAATGGGATTTAAACTCTCTAATATGATGGACGATAATAACTTTTTTTTTCATTATTACCATCATTATTATTATTACAAAACGTCTCATTTTTAAATTTCATTTCCTGCATTACGTTTTTTATTACTCGAGTCACCATAAAAAACGCTAATACCCTCGGATAGTTTTATAATTGATTAAAAAAAAAACTGAAGTAAAATGAAATTCATTACTTTCAGCATCGCATCGATTAATTATTTTAAAGCAGATTATTTAATTGATGTTTCAATAGTCTTGGTAAAAAAGACGGCTTATAAATTTCGTAATGATTGTTTACGAAAATGATGGATGATGACTGTGAGATAGTTCCGATGGGTATCTTCTCCCAGATTAAGATCGGGCTGATAAAATAGATTGAGTCCAGGGCGAAGGGATGAGTTTTGTCGGCCCTGCGACACAATTCCACATTCCTTAATCTCAACGGGTGGGCATTCTTCTGTTCGCTGGCATAGTCGTGTCTCAGTCAACCGCATTAAAGTCGATAGTTCCGTTGTGTGTTTTTGTGATTGATCACGTGACCTCGTCATTCGGTATAATAAGATTGCTTTTAATCTGCCAGAGGATGAAATGGCTCCGAGGGCGATATCTTACGTCGTCTGCTTGGGACCGCATGCCAAGGGTCCAAGCCCTGCTCCTTATATTATCTTCTTTCTTACCTATTCCTTTGATCATCCTTGAACTTACCAGTCGCTAGTCGACAGTCAGTTAGATGCTGCTCTCTGGAGTTTTACAGTCTCCGAACTCAGATTCTGTCCTCACTTTATAAAGGAGTATCGTAATTGCTACTTTTTTACCATTTCCTTTTGTTATTCATTTTCATACTTTACATTCTCCATTCATCTTCCTAATTTATTTTTTTTATTTCCACTTTTTGTTTGCTTTAAAAGACTCCACAGAGACTTGGATATTGTATGGCCAGTGGAAATTAAAATATATGTGCTTTGCAGTTGAAAAAACATTTTCATTACAATTCAAACAGATTCTTGAGGCAAAGTCGGACGAAAAAAAAATCAAATAAAAATTAACAGTCGCCATTTATTTTTAAAATAATCCACGATTTTAAAACCGTGAAATATTTTATTTAACTTTTGAATTTTTTTATTTCCCGCTTCATTCCTGTCTACAAGTGCATGCGTTTAATAATCCGTTGGTACCAGTTTAGTTGCGGGAGAAAGAGAGACAGACCGTGTATCGAATAAACCACCGACGTACAACGGACTACACGAGAAAACTTTATATATATATAATACATTGTGTTAAACGTTTCGACATATAGCCAAGCAGATTTTATCGTGGACATTTTACACCAGGAAAACCCCAGAATTATACCCGATTATTCAAATTTGCAGCGCTCGCCGTAAGGCAATTCACCACCGAGCCAATTCAAATTTATGCAAAAATTTAACCAACGCGAATTCACTCATCTTATTAATATGGATCAATTTATAAATTTATTTCTTACCCTTTTTATATTTTTTTTTATTACACATACATATAAATATATATTTTAATACCCAAGACTCTTTAATTATGATCATGAATATATATTATATCATGAACAGATACTTTAATATATATTTATATTACCCATGTACATATATTTATTTTTTGCAATATAAATTCTAATCGAAGCTGAGGCGCTTTGTAAATTAATAGCAATAATAAATTCGTTTTTAATTTTGTGTTACAGAAAATATGTCACGTCAGGCTGAATCTTTGGCAACGGACGTTAAGAGTAGCGTGTTTCAGTGAGTATTTAATTATTTAATTCATGCAAATATTCTGCTGTTTTAGATAATAATGCATTCAAGCAAAAACTAGGTCGTATAACAAGCTGCGTTACGTACATACTCTAGTACATTCTCGCTTCTAATCAATACTTAATAAGCTCGCTATTTATTACACCTACATTAACAACATAATTACTCTTATAATTATATTAGCTGTTTCGTATTCATTTTCTCCGTGTGCGAAAAATAATTCACTTGCTAGGAAATACCGTACGCCTTTTTTTTTTTTTTAATTTTTTTATTAATTCGATTGTCGGGGAAAACTGAAATTCGTCGAACAAATGATTCTATTTATTATCAAGTTTTTTTTGTCTGGAAAAAAAAATTTTTTAATCAATGAAAAAGAATAATAACCATTAAAAAAGCTCAAATGAATCAATAATAACCAATTGTACTCAAGTGAAATATTGCTCGTCATTGTAAAAAAAAGTTGCATAAATCATATATGTCGTATCGTTGATGGTGTACGATGAAATTCCGTATTCCTGGTTAGTATAGGATAGACTGGTCTCTGACAATACTGTCCAAATGACGGTAGTCTGTACCAAAATGTTATGTATAGTACGTAAACTACTACCTACATAACATACGTGTATTTCATATATATATATATAGCCCATGGCATGATGGGAAGTAAATTCTCTCCCGTTCCCCCAGTTAGCCTGACCCAGGCACGCAGTGATGGGCTCGTCGAAACAACCACTGCAATCAGCGCACTTCAAAACGACTCTTCTTTGTAAGCTAAAAAATTCCAAGAATTTCCTCTGCTCATCACGCGAATACTCATTGGGAATCAACGCACGATTTACCCTGTAATCTGACGGTGTATCTGATCCTCATTGATACATTGATTAAATAAATAAAAATAAAAATTCGTCAATTTAAATTCGAGTGAATAAAAAAAAAAAAAAAATGATTACAAGGTGTGGCAGTAAAAAAAAATTCGAATAATCAATTGTAAATATATTTAGTGCGACTGAAATTTCGTATTTTCGTAACGTTATTTGTTTAATTTTCAAAGGAATTTATTTTTATTCTTTATTTATTTTATTTTAAAGCTCGTTTATAACTCTTGCTAGCTGATTGAGAGGCTCTGGTGTAGTGTAGTGAGAGTTTGCTTCACGCAAATGAAGAATTGTCAGCCGAATACGTTTCGGCGTGGAGGGCGAGTAGAGAGGTGTGTGAACAAGAGTAAAAAGATGTGAAAAGAGTATATAACACATGGTGGGGGTTTCGGTGCATGAAAAACGGGTGGTAAAGCGGGAGATGAATGGAGTGTAATGCCAGACTTTGGCCTGATTGTTGATGCTTTTCCCTTTCTATTCGTCCTTTTAGTGTCGATCTGTCTATCCATCGGAATTTTCCTCGAATATTTCGTCTGCCGATGTCACTTCCGCTCTGCAGATAACCTCTACCTGGATACGTTTTACAAATTATCTCCACTTTATCCATTTATCATAATGCCGGAATTTTGAAATTATTTTTATGCTCGATTTTATTGGCCTCATTGAAGGTTACCAATTTAGAATTTATGTAATCCTACAAATTGAATGGTACTGTGCGTCATTTGCTATATTTCTGAAGTTTGAAAAAATTTTTTTCAGGGTTTCAAAGTCGATTCAATTTTTTTCGGAGCCAGAGAATATTAGAGAGACATAATAAATACAAGTGTGATTTTTTCGATTAAGGTGTAAATTAAATCAACTGTGAATAAAGATACAATTTGGGTTCATTGATAACATCCAACGGATTTTTACAACAATGCCAAATAATTCCAATTGATTTTCAGGTTTTTTTTTTTTTTCCTGCGAACTATAGTCTGAAATTCGATGGTTGTTTCCGTCTGGGTCTTTGAAGGGACAATTCGTTTTGCTTTTTCTCCTATTTCTATTTCTATTACGGGCTTTTGTCACACAGAAGTTGTTAACGAAAAATAGTAACATTAAAAATCAGATGTATTCACGCTCAAAAGTGAAAAAAATTTTAAAAATCCTCCGGTGTTACACAGAGTTGATTAATTATTTTAAAATGATTTAATAACTTTGGTGTTTTTTCATGGTTTGATGAAATAACATTACATATGAATATTCAAGGGGACTGAAAAGAAAAGAAAAGAAAAAAGGAATGAAAAGGAAATAAAAAAAGTGAATTACGAGTAGAGAAAGGCAGCTCGAGGTCGAGCACTCTTTTACCTCCTAAATAATAAAACTGAAAAGGTAAATATAATTACCCACTCGTAACATGTTTGTATGCCGCGTAAAGCAAGTACAACAATCGCGAGACTCTTGAGAACGGGTCGCTGTGAAAGAGTCACCCCTCTTACTTCTCCCACACGACAAGGATTTCGTTCAACGAGACAAATTAATGTTTCAGAGTCTCATCATAAGATTACTACCCAATTTAATTTGTACATACTGCTTCAGGGACACTACCAGTAGGTTTTCCTGCTACTCATTCTTACATTATTTTTATACATATATATTTATTTCATATCAGCGCTATTTCCATCTACTTCATTTTCTTCTTATTTTTTCATACACAAAAGTAACCCACTACCAATATTTAAATCTACAAAATTAAACACACAGTTTTTGTACTTCTCTTTATGTGTAATTATTTAAATTACACATGAAAGTTCAAAATATCTAAATTAATTTTTCTGACGTAAGAGCAGCTGTTCCCTAAATAATTTTCATATCTTAAATAAAAGATGAATTAAAACAAATAAAAAAAAAAAAAAAATGGTGAAAAAAAATGTTATTATTTTTTTCGTATGAAAATTCAATTACTCGTCTGTTATTTCAGAATATAAAAATTTTATTTTTTCTATTCACTTTGTGAACAATCAAATTCCACATAAATACCTCAATAACTTTTATTAAATCGTATAGTACCGAGTATAAAAAAATTTTTCTATTCACATAAACATATACTGACATGTAAAGCCAATAATTTTTTTCAAGCACATTTATTTACCTATAAAAATTCAAGATACAGCCCAGTGGACGGTCATGTAGCGTTATTAGTACGTTTTGATATGTGTATACCGAGAGCACCCTTTTTACGATGCACTATACGGTACCATAATGTGCATGCAATCCTTCAAGGGTAATGGGAACATATGGGAAGTAGACGCACAGTCGATATAGTCCGCGTATGTGTAGCGTCAAGTGCTAGGGGTTGTAGGGTCGGATGACAGAGAGCTGCCATAAGAGAGAGAGAGACTGAGGAATAGAGACGTGAGGGTGTAGAGAATGCGAGCATACGAGAGGGAAAGTATGCACTCGAGTACCTACACGAGCATTTTACGTATGTGGAAAAGTACCTATTGCATAGGTCGGTAATTGGCCCTCTTGATCGCCAAGTTCACTCGTATCGCGAGTTCACAAGAGCAAGTAGAGGGAGTAGAGAGAAACCGTTCGCTTTTCAATATAACATATATTTTCCATTGGTCGTTCTACGTCATCCTTTCTTGTACCACCATCTTTACATCTAATTCCCCGTCATTTTTGTCGACCTCCCTCATATTTTTCTACATTCCCATCAACCTATGCCCTATACTACTTCTTCTATTATATGAATATTATACTATGCATTACTTTTCATGCCGTAGTGCGTACTTTCATCATCCATTATTGCTCTTTTTAAATATAAATACGATATTGGTAATGGCTTAAAATTTTCTGTGCTTCTATTTACTAAGGGAGAGCCGGACCAAGTGGGAACGCAGAGGACAAATGAACTCTTTTTGCCCCGAATTTGCTAAATCTTATTGTACTTGTCATTTATGCTGAGGCATTTAAACTCCCGGAGATTTTGAATTTCTAAGGAAAAAATTTCTTTGGACAAAATGGGGTATCCTCAAAAAAATGAAAAAAATTCAAAGAAAGTCGGACATTTTTTTAAAAATAATTCCAGATTATCTCAAGTCGTCTAAAGCCAATTTTGCCGGCTCTAAATAAATTTTTGAAAAATCTGAAAATTAGTATATTATTTTTATAAAGAAACTGAGTTACGAATTTCTGTGTTTATTTATATTTTTAAACCATGAAAACTATATATAATTCTCGGGAATCCCTGCGGTGTTTTCTTGGTATAAACGACTCATAATTGTCAGAAGAATAGAACCGAGTGTACGTATAGACATAGTGTGCGAGAAGGGATATAAAAGAATAATAAAAAGAGAAGCGACTTGAGAGCAGAGACGAGACGAGAAGAATAACCGGGTTTGGCACTTGTTTGCCTTTCGACTCTCTCAGTTTCAAATTAGGGATGCTTTTCATTTGTCTGACGTCTGCCCCGCCCTCACGGAGCTCCTGTGGTAGCTTCTGCTAAATTCAAAAGTGACCGAACCCGTGATCACCGGCACTACATCCACTCAACTTGCTTGTCGTCATAATCTTTATCATTTAATGATATTAATACGTAATATTTAATTTTTTTAAACTCTCGTCCTCTCATCTTCTCTATCATTTTCACTCTCCGTCACTCTCGGATTATACTTTTATACCCACTAAATTAAAATATTATATTATTTTTAAAATTAAATTCAAACAAAAAGTTTTATAATTAAAATTTATATTTGAATAAAATTATAATAAATTACGAGATGAAAACTTTTTGTGAGCATTGTCTGCTAATTTTAAAATTATATAAGACACTGATTAAAATGTGTCTCTGACCTTGTCTTGAAACTCTTAAATTTTTTTCCAAACTGAAATTAAATTTTTCAGTTAAATTAAATAAACTTACGTGTCAATTCAAGACTCGTTACTTTATTTTTCTCATCTCCAAATAAAACAAGACCGGACCAACAGTATATATAATCAATGAATAAAAAACTCTGGCACACTTGCAATTAAACTTTTAAATTTCTTACAACTTTTCCATCTCCACTTATTAAATTAACTCTTACATACTACAATTAAGTCCAATGAAATCTCAATGTTTTTATACTTTCCCGGGTCTCTCATTGTCTTCATTTCTCTGCAAGTATAAGCTGGAAGCTCGAGCCGAAGCTTGAATCAACTTTTCATTTCAAAAGACAAAGGGACTTAGACAGTAAAAATAAAAGTTCTGACAAGTGTATACTTGTGCTTTACTTAGGATAGTGGTTGGGATAAAAAAGAGAGTGTAAGAGAGTAATGAGAGATGAGTGGTGATGGTTTGTGGTAAATCCACAGGATGTGGTGTGTATGTACAATTTTACTCATGTTTTTATTGTCGGGCAACGGTGTATAACAGATCCTTGAAGCGAAAATACAAGTTATCCGGCGCTGTATCATCAATTCTTGTGTACACGGCCTTCAAATAATTCATTTAAGTTTATCAATAAAATAAAACAACTTCAAACTATTGATATAACTTTTAAATAAAAAATATATGTATAAATAACTTGATCGATAAAACTAATTAAAGTAATTAAGTCCAGCCGCGATAGCATCGATTACTTGTAGATAAATATTATAGTTTAATTAACAATCGCCGTTACCGTTTTATTTTTATCAGTAAAAAATTATCTACAAACTTTTCGACGAAGTAAAAATACAAATTATTATCTCTAGTCTATTCCGGTTAATCAGAAAAGACGAATAATGTTACGCGTAAATAATTATTTTTTAATTAAATTTTTAATGCACAACTAAATAATTAAAATATATATTAAACTTAAATAAATAAAGTAAAATAGAATGAAAAAAAAGGGTATTTCTACGCGGTACTTTTTTTTTACTAATTAATTAACGTTCATTTAAATTAAAATAATAATTAAACATTTATAATTCATTGTCTGTATTTACTTATATAATTAAAAAAAATATTAATTATAAATGAAATTAAATTTTCAGCGACTTTGTTAATAAAAAATATAATAATAATAATAATATAATTTCATCGTATATAAGTACAAAATAACTAAGATAAGTAATTATTTCAAGTAATCTCCACCTCTACTTTTCATTTTATCTCCGTTCTCGTCTTGGCTGCTCTCTCTTTCTCTCTCTCTCTCTCTCCCTATTCTCTCCCGCTAGCACGCGAGTCGTTCAATTAACGGAATACTGTTGTCTTCCCCCACTGTTAAAACCCGTCGGCGGCGGCGGCGACCATCCCCCGCGAAACCCGCGAAATGTTTCACTCGCAAAGTAAAACGGTGGGGTTGTGAGTAAGGGAAACTCATACATCTACAAGTATATTTATATATACAGCAGTAGGAAGGATAGGATGAGAACCAACTCGGGGAAGTGAAATGAGGGAGATAGAAAATGTTGATGGTGATGCCCCACCTCTAAAATACCCCTCCGTCCCTCCATAATAACATGTGTGCCCCTCTCTTTTGACTCCAGTGTGCTGATTCCCCACCACTGGAATCTCTTGCCACCCCTCGTTCTCTCCACACGTCGCGGATAGCCCCACTGACTCGCGAACCCACCGGCGAGGTGGGGGTAGCTCCACCGGCCGCACTCGCTCGTCTACCGCCGTACCGAGCACATCCAAAGTCTAAGCTTATATCCACCACGCAATTCGCGTCTCGCGTGTTTTTATCTCTTATCTTGAAAAAGTTACATTTTGTGAATTATTTTTTAGTTTTTCAAATTTACTCGCAGTCACAATCTCTGTCGATCCTAATAATAAAAACGACACCTTTAGCGAATTATTGTGTAGACTATTGATAAAAATTTACTCCGATTGACGAAAAACCGACGAACAGTAAACACCTTATTATTAATGGAAGTTAATTGTACAAATGTGTGGGTATCCAATAAATGTGATACGTGATACGAAAGTTTTATCACAAAGATCAGAATAAGTAGTAATATATTTTGTGTCTGATCACCGACGGACGAATCTACTTACGATTAAGTAGTTACGCACATCACCCCATCGTACAAACGTCAGTGTAATTAATTTCAATTTATATATATATATATATATATATATATAGGTATCGCAATCATATTTAATTAATGCTTATTGTTGTAATGGATAATCGATACGAGTGATGAAAAAAACAAAATAATAAATATCAATGTCATCAAAAGCAATTAGCCTGTTTTTGTGAGCGACGTTAATTAAAACTCGGCGGAAAAATAATTTAATGACACGATTTGTGTAATTGTTCTTTAATTAAAAAAAAATAATCATTGTTTCAAATTATCATTAGTAATTTATCTTAACTAGTGGCGCAGAGTGATCTGTCGTGATAAAAAAAAATTAGTTAGTAGAGTAAGCTGGTATGCATCAGTAAGTGAAAAAAATAATTGTGGAATCCTAAGCAGACGGTTAGGTTTGTGCCAGTGATATATTTATTGAGCATTAAAACATTGTGAATTATTTTATTTTATTTTTTTGCAATAGATAACAGCCTACGCATGTTGTGCGTCAAGGTGAGTTGGATTTGTTTGAATAAAATTAACTAATTTGGGGTCATTTGGTTTGCAGCTGCAATTCTTTAATAAAAAAGATATTGTTTTAATTCAGTAAACATGTAGACGATTCGACGTGCGGCTCGTCGGCCGAACGACTGAATGCGCGTAAACACTAGCGTTCCGTACACGGCAGGAAATTTCTATTTCATAGCAGACTCAGCACGCAGGCGCTTCACCTCCGCCACGTGCTCTATCCTATTACTCTCACACTATCAGCTATTTTTTTATCACCATTATTATCATTTATCTCCTTTATCATTTCTATTTTCTTGATCATTTTTTATCACTTAAATTAATCACAACCGGCAGTGAAAGAGTATAAATTAAGCTCAATATTTCTTAAACGTTAATTTATTTTGTACACTTATGTAGTAGACATAATCTAGACTGGCTTGTTGCCAAGAAACACGAATCGTTGGCTTAGAATAATCGTAAATATCAAAATGTACCAGTTACAAGCGTCATCAAAATTTCTTATTCGTTTACTAACTACATAACAATATTACATATATACATTATTATTATTATCACTATTATTTTATTTTAAACTCCGTCCACTTTGTTTAATTTGCATTACATCGGCTCAAAAAATCCCTGCCGAGCAACGTATCGCTCGGCCAATTAGTTTAGCTCCATATCGAGTCACGTGCCGATAGCATCAGGCACGTAATTAGGCTCTTATCAAGTTGCACGACTCGAACGATATTTTTCTTATACATCAGACTCACCTTACACTCATCTACATAAAACACACCCTCACAACATTCAAATACTTACGATTTAAAATTTATATTAATCACTTTTCAAATTTACCTGTCTGACCAAAAATATAATCTTCGGTGACCTGACCCATTTTCAAAATAAATTATTCAGAATTCGTGTTCGTAAGTACACAGACAATTTATTCAAAGCATTGAATTGATAATAAAAAGTATAGAAAATAATAAAATTGATCCCTTTCTTTTTTTTTTTGTATTTGAAATCACCGTGAGCGTCATCATCATTTCCAATTTATAATAGTTATAAATATACACCCGAGCGATTTTAGTATTCAATTAAATGTGTCACGTGTATTTGTAAATAGACTATTAAAATTTTAAACTCCGTTGCGTCAAGTAGAAATGGTCATTAGTGCACAGACTGTATACGTATGTATCCTATCAAATTAGTGAAATAGTTAAAAAAAACATCATTACGTCTTTTGAAGATTTTGTCAAGCGTACATAATTAGCTTTATTAACTTTGAATAAAGTTTTAGATGCAGTAAGGCTAGTAATGATAATAAATTTATATAAAGTGGTAATAGTGTTTGTGTAGTTTAGTGCAGCACGATTATAAGCTGTCTTATTTTTTGATAATGATCAGCTGTATACAACAGATATATATCCGGTGTAATAAGAGCAGTAAAGAGTTGAGCTGAGAATTTCCTGGACTTGGTCCAAAGACACTACCCAGTAGTGGACTGCTAAAAAGTTAAAATAACATTCCCACTGCCACCAACATTTTGACATTTTGGCTCACCGGGTTTACTTTTAATTTTATTCTATTACATTTTATGATAATTTAAATAACAGGAAATGAGTATAAATTTTTATTTATATTTATAAATAAATATATATATATATGCGCCTACGAAAAAATATATATCCGGGAAAAATAATACACTGAAAAAAATTGGGAGTGAATACGGATTATATTTCAATTTGAATTCCGTCACTCGGAATTTCGAAGTTTTTAAAAAAATCACCTCGCATACGGAATTTTTTTTTAGTAGAGTGATTTTGGAGGGTAGCGGATTTAATTTTAACCTGAATCTACTCCGATCCGGAGTAAAAATTTTCCCAAGTCAAAACACAAATTCGGATTTAAGTCTCAGTTCTCAATGAGGTTTTTGAGGATCAAATCAGAATTTTAAGATTGACAACAGTATAGAAAGTTATCATAGTTTAGTCCTCAAAGTAGTAGTTACGACCAATTTTACCCCTTTGAAGACTAAACTGGAATAACATAATCTGGATTAGAGTCTCAAAATACTCAAAACAAAGGAATTTTATCTACATTTGAACCAAAAGTCTCATTCGATGTATTCTCTCCCCTCCCTTTTATATCTAAAATTTTTAAAAGTCCGAAATATAACTTTTGATTCGTTGAGGATTTTGAAGTTTTACTTATAATTTAAAATCGATGAGCGGGAAATGAAACATCAAAGGAATTGAGGCTTTTAAGGACTAAACTAAAATTTCATTTTTGACTCGGGTTGAAACAAACTTTTTTCTGGAGTTCACTTGACTCCGAAAATTTTTGGCAGCATATATATGCGACTTGTATCTTTTGTATTGTTATACATATGATATTTCGTCGGCATATAGTCTCAGATATATATTTTCTGTACGAAGACGGGGTCGGTAAAAATAAACGGGAGTCAACAGTTGATTAATCAATGGTATTAAAATAAGAATGTACGTACGTATTGGAGTGTAAATTTGCTCTACAGATCTGTCGGGGATTAAAATCGAATTATTTAAATGTACAGCTGAGGCAAATAATAAAAATTAAAAATCTTTTGTCACGATCATATAACGCTATTGTCTTCTCGAGTTAGCTCATTGTAGTGTCACACACAGGTGTAACGGATTGTCGAGTTTAACTGCTATAAAAGCTTACTAACCAGTTTAATTTGTTATGCTGAGAAAACCTGCTGCTTTGATGTTTTTATTTTCTAGGGAAAGGTGTTCTAGTGTTACAATTTCATTGTCCTACTGTCATCCGTTACAGCTGCTTTGATACTTAGCTTGTTATGAAATTTAAAAACGTCGCATAATTATAATGACAAAAAGTTCCATTACTTTAATTATTTATTTAACAAATTAAAATTACAAAAGCTATATTAACTTTAAAATGAATCGAGTATTTTAATAATAAGTTTAATTAAAGTTGCTTCTTTTATAAAATAATTTATCTTCATAATACGAAAAGAAAAAAAAACGCTCGACCGACTCACTTTAATTTTTTATATTAGACTATAAATTTTAAAAATAAAAAAGCTTATTAAATTTAACAACTCGCCGGAAAATTAATGTCCGACATATAAAACAAACCTATAGATGTTACACATAAAGAGACGTCTCAGTAGGTCTGGGTTGTTGTTCGATCTGTGTAGTTATAAAGGATAGAGGGGTATTTTGCAATTAAATGACGTCGCGTCGTCGTAAAAGGTCGCGTACCAAACTACACTTTGCTATACAATCTACACTACAGTTCCTACACTAGACTAGTAGCATATGCACGCGTAGCTCGCGAATTAAAATGTAAATATTTGATAAGAGTTAATCCAGAGCAGGTGGATGAGTATGTCTAGAGGTTGAACGAAAGAAAGTTAAAGAAAGACAGAATGGGAAGACGAGCGAGGGTCTGAGGCAAAGAGGGCTAGGCCCTGAGGGGTATTTTTTATTACCAGTTTTTATTGGCCGTGTAGGTACACCCCTCCCCCTCCTAGTCCTCTTTCTCTTATACCCTCCACCCACGGGTCTCTGTTTAGCGCAGGCAGACTACAGCAGCTCGTTTTGAGCCCCTCAATCCGTCTCTCGCCCTCCGAACGACCTATTTTAACCCACCCTCAACAACCCTCTCTCACTGCTCGGCCGCTTGCGCTACCTCCGTGTGAACCCGGACGGGAGAGGGTTGATTAAAACTAACGTTGTGCCAAGAATTACCCCGTGAGATTGAAAATTAAATTAATACACTAAACCCACACCTTGGCCCCGCCGCCGCTCTCACTCCTTTAGTTCAAACCTCATACTCCATCTAGCTTCTATCCACCCCGCGGTCCTCACCTCTTGCCTCTCGCCCCTCACCCATTCTCACTCCCTTTCTACCCGGCGGGCTAATTAGGTATATAATATTAATTAAAAGTTAAGTGCCACGTCGTTTTCAGCTGCAGCGACGCGATACCGTCGTACTGGTATACCTTCACGTTTTCCTCACGTTCATGCGACGTCCGTACAATTCATAATACTAAAAAAATAAGAGAAATAAAAAACTTAAATTAATAATAATAATAAAGAAATGAAAAATATATCCACTTGAATATTCAGTGGTAATAATTAAACCTATTATTAATTTACGTTATTAATAACAACAACAACAACAACAACAACAGCAACAGCAACAAAAAGACCTCAGTATTAAAATAAAAAAAAAATTAATTAAATTTTATCCGCGCGCTGAAATACTCTTATACTTACTCTTACGCGGGAACTTTAACTAATAATTAATTTAAAAACTTTGAATTAAAAATATTAAATATTTTTTAATTCCACAACTTTACAGTTTGCGCAGAATGTATGCAGGTATTTAAAAAAAAAAAAAACCGAGCTTGCATATACGTAAGCCAGCTTATTATTTTTACGCGTCACGTACGATGAGAAAATGTATATCGGAAAGTAGTCGGGCGTGGACGGTACTTGGGGCACACCGATATGACTATCCGTTATTACTTCGTTGGCTGCTTTGGTGCATTAGCCTGCATATACATCCATTAATATTGTCCGGTAGGGTACTACTGTGCTGGAGCAACGACTCTATAGGAGGACTATCATCGAGCAAAGGGGTAGAAGTTGCACTACATGGAAGTAGGTAGAACGACCGGTCAGGGAGCTCACAGCTCAGAGTGGGAGTTACTCTATAAGGTATAAGGCAGTCCATTAACGTTAATATTATAAACGTTAGCTGCTCTCTGGTCATCTACACACACGCGGATCGTTACATACGTATCACATTTACCCATACCAGTATACGATTACTCGTGTCTTCTTGTTTTGCTTGTATGTACACTCATGCAATATATGTATATACGTAACTCGTTTGAATGTGTGACTACTATATACGTATATATATATATAATACAGATACTAGTACATGCAGAGAAGTAGGATATCCAGGATAGCTCTTAGGTGTTCCGTTACCGTACATTATCAAGCCACGTTCTATGACTGGGTCTTCAATGAGACCTGACACTTGCTCGTCGGCCCCAATGGCCTATTAGTGTAATTAGCCTGGTCATTTAAATGTTTCCAACGTTCCCACTGTTTATAATCCCCATAAATTATTTTTTGAAATAAAATTGCATGTTATTATTTTTAAAGACACGAGCCGAGGGTCGGTCAGTAGTTTTTAGAAAGCAAAGGATACTAAAATGGATGAATTTGATTTAAAACTGAAGACGGTACTTTGTGAGATTAATTAGGCAATTAACGCGAGGCTGTTAAAAAATATAAATGAATTTTGGGATTTATTTTTAGTATAATTTGAAATTAAGAATTTAATTTAAATGGAGAGATTAAAAATGATAAAATATGGGTCTATGGGTGTCGTCGGGCGTGTGTGCTGTAATCAAAAGTAGACTTGGGGTCTGTGGAACAAGTGTACCCTCGAATTAGTACATGTACGAGGGAGCAATAGTCCAGGTCTATGCAAGTCTCTGTATACTCATTCCAGCTTTGTTGAGTGGTTCCAAGTCCGCTGCGAGTATTTAAGCGATAGAGAAAGCGAGGATGAAAGTTAAAGAGCGAGAGAGAGAGGGATAGTAATAGACAAGGGAATGAGAAACGAGGAGGGTATGTAGTGCTACTCCAAGCAATAACATTAATTGCTATAAGCTCAATCACAACGAGTTGGCTGGATGTTGGACCCAGCCAAGGTACCCAACCCGAGGTCACACGGCTTTTAGATAATTGAATGAACTATTTGATCAGAGATAATTGAAAAATTGCTCTCTCCAGCCGGCAACGACGAATCACTTCCCCAAATTGCTCCAACTTTATCACTTTTTTTATTTTATTAAATTTTTTTAAATTTTATCTGTGTCACTCATACTGAAATGGGTTTCGATTTTTTGATAATAGAGTCATGTTATATATCTACAAATATATATCTATACGTATATATTTATACATTTATTCAACATACATACATATATATGAAGAGAAGCGTGGCTGGGTATTGCAAGTAGGAATTTCACTGTGGGAATTTGAGAGCCCCTGTCTGCCAGAGAATTCTAGGCACTCCTGACGTCTGCTTAATTAATTACTATCCGCGGTTTTAATTAGCCCGGCAGAGCCTTCGCTTGCTCTTGTGCTCTATGGAAAGCCGTGAAGTAGTCGCTACCACTAGAGACTTGTATTGGTCTTTCTATATATACATATACACATACATTTATATATATATAAATTTCTATGTACATGATATACAATTGTGTTGCTTAAAACATTCGAGATGTATACACTCAAGGTACCTATATAAATATATATAATACGAAAATTCAATGGTATTTTATATATTAAATCTTGGTAAAGTACATACTTAATTTAAATTTAACTGTTAATTATATTTACATCAATGTCACTTCACTCCAGAGACGTACTATAAATACTTATTTTATTTTATAATTGAATATTTATTACCGTATATATTAGTGTATATATATTTAGTTAATTATTTTTAAAAAATTCAGGAATAAAATTAGTTGTTTATACATACATACATATATATATATGCACATAAATGAGTGTCTGTGTCTAGGTTGATGATATCCGCATTACGGTTGCGCTCAGCAAAAAAAGATACGGTGAGACCAATTAAAAGTTTCTCTCTTTACCTCGCGCGTTTCTTGCCTTACCTAATTTCTAATTACGATTCAGCTATTGCGTATACCCGATACATGTTTGTCGATGCCCCAACAAAAATTACTGACATTTAAATCAACAGAAAAACCTCCACGTATTTATATATTTACTTATATACGCATATACAAATTTAAAAAATATATATCAGCTCAAACTTGCATTACAGTTTTAATTAAAAAATTATAATCATAGCCATTGTGTCGATAATTAAAACGAATGTTATTTATTAATATTTATAACAAAGCCGGCTCCAAAGTCGCTGACTCATTAATGCGGATATGGAAAAAAATATGAATAATAATAATAGAATATAAATAGTAACAAGGCGTAGTAAGTAGTAGATTACAACTGTTAGATATTTATTCCAACAGAGAATAATAATTGAAAGACGATTGTTAGTCCTTGAGATTAATTGAATATGAGGCAATTACCTCTAACACTGTGTATCCGTCATGTGAAATAATTAAAAGTCCCCTCGTTTATTTACTCCCTCTTATAACTCGTTATTATTTTTCTTATTATTCTTTATTATTTTTTATTTAACAACCCAGGTATCAACTGGGTATAGAGAGACGATGATTATTATGATGATGAGTTCTCGTAACGTCGACGTTGTTATTACGTGGCTCCAACATGAGACATATATATATATATACACATATATATTGTAGCACACTCATGTAAATGTAGTTAGATGCAGTTAATATTACGTCAACCAGCTGACTTTAAAAGTGAAGTTTATATGTATATATATATATATATATATACTGGTTAATACGGCAGAGCGAGTGTATATATCGTTGGTGGGTATCCTGCGTATAGTAGACTGAGTGAGCGTATTTAGTTGCAGCGAGATAATGCGAAAGCACTTAAGAAGTGAAGCAAAAAAGGTATTGCCGTAAATCTCCTGAGGGGGTGGCTACGCCAGTTTTTAAAACAACGAGTCCGAGTGAGATAAATGCTGAGGGGTAGGTCATTTAACGATCTCTGAGTTGGATTCTTCGGAGTTGTAAACGAGTTACACATCTCTCATTTATGTATTTATTTTTTACTCCCTCTAATTTATGTAAAAAAGTGAAGACACGTTGGGGATTTTTTTATAATTGACAGCCAACACATTGTTTCTGTTGCTCTCACACTCACACACAGGCCGTTGAGCAAGTGGTCTGGTTTTAGTTTTGTTATTTAGTTACTTGCTGACCTTTTTTTTATCGCTAATAAGAAAACCAGCTCATTATTTTGTGTCGTTAACTGAGTGGGCTTTGAAAATTTAATTGCTAAGTTTGCTGTTGAAAAAAAAAAAAGGCGGTAAATTAATTTTTTAGAATTTTAATTATTGTGGGAATTTTTTTAAAATTATTAAAGTTCATGTCCATTTATTTGTTTTATTTAAATAAATATTTTTTGACTTTTGGGAGCGACTATACGGTCACAGCTGGCTCTTTAAGCGCGAAATAGATTTACCCGGGCCTTCCAAGAAGGATTCGATCGTGCGCGTGATGAAAAAGAAACCAAGTTTTTGTGGTTTTAAAAATATATATATATATATTTTATTTTTTTTTTTTTTTATTATTACTTAATTATTTTATTTTCGTCTCTCTTCTTTCCCATCAAAAGCTTCAATAAAGTGTATAGTGTGTAATTTAAAAGCATAGTCCATTATCTAATTGGCAGGATCAATAGCGTTTAAAAAAATTCAACTTTCGCATTTAATATTCATAAGTACTTAGCATAAAATGATGAGTGTATTGTAAAAGTTGTAAAGTACCGTTGTAAAATCAAGGAAGAAAATTATCTACGGAGGTGTTAAGGGTCACGTGATGCAATTTTATTTCTTGCTCATCATCTCTCACACCTCCTCCTTCAGTATATATTTATCCATAAAAAGAAATCGCTGGATGCTCGTTCTCGAGTAAAGCTCAAAGCACGATTACTATCGATTTTAAAGAGTGTGCACTTTAAATATAAATACATACATACATAATATAAATCTCTCAACTCAACTCTCTTTATATTTTATCTCTCATCCACGATTTCAATAAATGAAAAAAAATGAGATTTAAATCAATCAATAAATTTTTAAGTCCCGGCAATTTTTTAATCGGGCAAAAGTCGATACCCAAAAATTTTTTTTAGTCATAAAAAATTTGCTGCTCGGGAATAAAAAAATAAATAAAACGATGTCATTATACATAAAATGATTACAGACGGTTCTAAAATCAGAAATAATTAAACGGCTCAGTTATTAATTATATATATGACAGTACAACAAAGAATAAAGAATTAGGATAAAGTCTGGGTGGAGAGCCAGCAAGTCGAGGAAATATTTAATCACCGGAGCTTGAAATTAATTACAGAGGCCATCTTATTGTGTCTTTGCTTAAACTTTGGTTTTACTTACAAGACAAGTTAACGTGGTGGAGGCGCAAGAAGACCGAAACAGAGATAGAGACAGACAGAGACCGAAAGCAAAGGGTTAGAAGAGTCAAGTCAAAGAGTAGACGGGGGTCACCTTTAATAATGTCTGTGAATATATATATATACATATACACGTATATAGATACAGATACATTGAAAATGCAATATTAACAACAGCCTAGGGCTCTTGTACATTAAACAAAAAGCCCTTTCCCTTCAGCACCCCACGGTGCGTCCTGCGTCCACGGCACATATTACTACAGGCAATAATTATCTGACGTAACACTCGACTAATATTAAAACAATTTAATTAAATATTTAATTTATTAAATTCAACATAAAATGAGAGTAATATCTTAGTATCTTTGACGGGAAAAAAATTTAATATTAAAATATTAAACTTTTTTAATATATTAAAAAATATTGACAATATAAGAGACAATGGGTGGATTATTAATTGTCTGGGCACCCTCACATGTGATGCATTATATTAAAACCCATGAAATTATTTTTCTACAACCCACTTGACAGCAATAATGATAATAGTAGTTGTTTGGCGTATAGAGCACGCGAACTTGACTCAGTGATCTGACAGAAATTTTCATTAAGTGGATTCTTATACTACAACTTCCGAGATTAACAAAATGATGTGTGTTTGCATACACACCGGGAATAGCAGTGGTGGATGTAGTGGTATAGTAGAGAGATTGAAATGAATGAGAGAGACAAAGAGAAAGATAAAGAGGAGATGAGACCAAGTGAGGGTGAATAACGGACAAAGAGGGTGTGGGTTTTGTGTTCGACCGAGTCACGTTTAATATCATCGTGGGTTTCATCTCGCTTGGTTCTCTTCTCCCATGCACTTTGCGAATGTCATCGTGTGTCTGTGCATATGAGCCAGAATGTCCATGAAATTGCTACGCGGAATATCTATTACTAGGGTTTAATTACCTCGTGTCAACTTGGATCAATGCTGCTGCTAGTGCTATGCTCCTACTACTCGCTCTGAGTAATTGATATTGACTGTTTATAATTAAATTTATCATCATCACATAAATTACACTCATCTATAATTAATCTTTATTATTAATTAATTAATTAATTAATAAATTAATGATTATACATCATCGTGATTTATACAATTTATCCTAGTGTTTGTAACACTTTGTATAAGTATACTTTTTAAATTATCACTTAACGCTTGAAGAGATAATATGTGTGAGATAAAGACACCAAGATATCTCTATAGAGAAGAATAAGCATCAGCGAGAGTTGGGTGGTTAGTGGTTATATCAACGAGGATAGTCTCAGAGTAGACAAGAGCAAGGGGACTGAGGGAGAGAACAGAGCCCTCTTTCACCGCGACCGCCGCCGAAGGTAACCGACACCCTTTCGCAAAAAGTAATTGGTTAATGCCTCGGAAATGAGTTTAGTTCCCTTTGCCCGGGCTGCTACATGTCTATTTTTTTTTTCATCCTTTTACTTTATTATTATTTTATATTTTTTATTTTACTGCACTTCTCTTTTCAACCTTCTGTCCATCGCGAGTCGAGTGTGTGCTGTAAGTTCGATGAAGTAGATAATAAAAAAATAACTAAATTGACAGACAGTCTCGTGGTAACTCTGTAGATGTTGACTTTACTGGTAGTGGTGGCTGTGTCTCTTATATTCTGTCTCGGATTTTTTGCTCGTCTGTGTAGTGTACCAACTACGATGAGCGACTAACCCGCGGGCTCAGTCACGCTTTGTGCCATCACATTGCAGCATGTCTTTGGACTACATTACATTATCTCGGTATTAAAACTGATATTACAGTATGAAGACACACGAGCATTATATATTTTTGTATCAAGAGTTGCTGGGAAAAAACAAATTTATTATTTTATAATTAGTTACCGAGAACGCAACTTAATTATAAACCGCAATCACACATTTCGTTATTACAAACTTTAAAGCATAAAATTTTTTTTTTTCACTGGGTGATATCTCAACAATTTTATTATTTAAAATGAACACGTAAACAACAGTATTATATTATCAGTATTTTTTTTCTCTTCAAACACTATATCTATATCTTATCGTTAAGACACCAGTCAAAGTCGCTCAATAATTCTTATCAATGTCAAGTTCAATAGCAAAGATAGTATACAATGATAAAAAAAAACACCAAAAAAAAGGTGCGTTATTTGTGTTATGGGAAAATGACTGACAATAAATAATTTTGTATAATGGAGCGTAATAAAAATAATTAATAAGAGTAGAGAGTGCTGAGTAAAGAGTGAAGGAAGAGCTAAGTGTATATATATGGATGTATGTATATGTATATATTTTTTTAGTTCGATTTACCAGCCATAGTGGTGCTTGAACGGGCCATTAGACAAAGGGCCTTTAGCTTTTAAAAGGTGTTGTTAAATCCTCCCTACTCATGTAAGACACTCCTCTCTCTGGCGCCTCGTTTTAATTAAACTCATAAATCAATGTCAATTAGTCTAGCTTCTTAGCTTCGGGTAATTAATTATCATTAACAATTAATTGTTATTTTTATTAACGTACGTATCAACATCCTACATACTTTATAAGTAATAATTAAAGTTATCAAGGATTTAATGGCCCGAGAGGTTTTTTTTAATTTTTTAAATTTTAAAAAAATATGGGGCATTATGTGGATTAATGTAATTTGATGTATTGCGATATTGCTTGTGACGAGAGTGGAATAAATATGGCGAGTCTGTTTGGTTGTCGTCGGTGGGACCGAAGGGACTCATGGGTGCGCGGGGTCTGAGCAGGTGGCCCGTTTTGTAGTGGGGAATGCTGGATAACTCGACCGACCGGTTTCATGTATGCTGGATTTATAAAGACAGAGGGAGGAGACTTGGGCCTGTTCATCTCTTTTATCGTCCTCTCATTTCTTTCTCTCTCTGTTGTTTTGTGCTGCGAGTGCAAGGAAAAGACGCAGGACAATATAATACTGGAACTTAAGAGTGTTTGTATACCGACACAACGGAGATAAAATTTTATAAGCTAACGTTAAGTAGATAGAGAGTGAGATGGATGAAATGAAACTCGGAGTAGTGCGAACGAGGGTTGAATCGCCGAGGAGCCGAGGATAGGAGGAACGAATGATACTTTTCGCGCGTATAACGTCCCAAATAAATATACATAGCTGCTTCTGCGTTATCCGCGTGCTTATGGTATGTTTTTACGTTTGAAAGAGAGAGAGAGAGAGAGAGAGAGAGAGAGCTGTAAATATATTGGCTTCAAGTTCAGCTCGGGAATTTTTCTTATTACCGTCAATTCGAGATTGGCAAAAAAATTATCATGTTATAGTCAATTTAAATTTTATTTACGCGAAACATTTATTTTATTTACTAAAAGGTTTTTTTTTTTACGGGATTCTGAGTACATTTGCAGTCAGTTGAATAAATTTAAGTAAACAAGCATCAAATAGTTTTTTTTTTTTTAATGTCCGAGCATTTGTTTCGCCGAATAAAATTTAATTAATTGGGAGGAATGATTGACAGATTAATTTTTATTTTAAAAATTGTCGATAATCTGCGTGAGGGTGTGCAGTTGTGTTTATGTATGTGTGTGGTATAAAGCTGACGGTGAATGAGCAATGAATTTAAATGGATAAAAAATGTGGAAAAGTTGCGCATCGTCGAGCGTTCGAGTGGTTGTTCGAGGATGCAAAAGTGAAGGAGTCGGTGGAGAGAAATTGAGAGAGGAAATGGGGACGCGGAGGTGAGGGAAAAGTATATAGCGAATGAAGCTGCTAGAAGCTACGAAATGGACGAGTCTTGTTGAGGGTTGAAAGGGACGAGTGAGAGGGTAAATCTTAAATAAAGTGATATGGAGTACTTTCGTATAAGAGCTCCATTTCCACTACTTTTCCTTGGAATGTACCAGCGCAGATTCCGCACAAATCACACCTGCACTTACTTGGCTCTTGAAAATTTCTCCCCGACTTGTACACTCACGTACACCACAACAATACACCTATCTCTCTACCCATCTCTTATTTATAATGCGATAAATCAGATCCACTGAATCTATTATATTACTCTCATAATTATTTACAACGTACTTTAATAATTATAAATCTCAGCATATATGTTTATATTTTAATAATGATCAAGTAAAAAGAAATGCACATCATTGCGTACTCTATCACATGTTGGTTTTTTAATCAGCTAAATTTATTATCCTCGTTACTTTGGGACCGCTTCAATTTGTATCGCTATCCAATGTCGTAAATGTCGTTTTCGTGAAACGGTGTTCTTTAAATAACGTCTGTTATTTATGTCCCTGTAGCTTTGATCTTTCACCAGAGCATTATCGACAATCATTGACACGATCAATTGGAAAATGCCGATGTGAAAGAGGTGAGATTGATAGCACGTAGTAACTGGATAGAGATAGACTGATAAATAAACGGTCTGAATATAAGTCAGTTCTAAAATATATAAACAAAAGGAAAAATTAAATAGTCATGAAATAAATTATTACTCCCGAGTACTCTCTGTATTTCTCATTCTCGTCTCTTTACGTTTTTCTTGTTCGTCTTCTTAGTCTTGAAGCTGCAAAATTGATATCTGTCAGCGCGATGCCGCGGGGCAGCTACGTCAAATTAAGAGAAAACGCACGACTCACGAAACGAATCATTAACGAGCTGCAGATGCGAGAGGGTCGGTTATTAATTCCCAGCAACGACTACTCTTATACAATCAGAACAAGTGACACACACTCATACACATACACACATTTATACGAACACTAAAGTATAAAAGATGAGATAGAGAAATTTCGAGTCACACTGAGTAAGAGTATAAAGTCAATGTGAAAGTTTCGTGCCAATTATTTTACTTATTCTCCGTAGCACCTTCTTCTTCATTCTCGTCCTCTTCCTACTCTTCTTCAACTTTATCTGTCGGGTCTCTGCCCGACGAGACCTCAGTCTTCATAAAATTAACGAATGGACATGTTACAAGTGTACACTACACTACACTAGTCCGTTGTCATAGATAAATATTAATCACTTTGAGTGAGTGAGTCAGTTCGTGTTTGTTATTATAAATCTCTGCGTGCTATAGTGCAGAGTATGGGGCTAAATAATTAGACGTATTTTCCGTCGATGCATAACGATCCACTAACGAGCACCCGGTGTCTATACCCCGTTAAACTTATACACAACCAAATTATCATTTCCAGTATACACTTTGCTTTGGCTTTTGAGAATATACTCCGGCTGGCGTCGGTGTGGGACATAGACTCGAATACGTCTGCAGAGAATAGAGAGAGACGAGTGCAAAGACACTTTGGTCAAAGGGGTAGTACCGAGAGAAGTTTCAAGATAGAAAGAGCCAGTAAGAGAGAGAAAGAGAAAGCAAAGATAAAGTGTCACCAGCAAAATGAGATAGAGTTGATACTACAGAATAGTATAGAGAATCGGTTTTCTCAATGCATGTAGACTCCAACACAAGACCGAACCAACACACGAGCGCCGCATTAAATGGGTTTAGTTTTAATTAGCAGTAAACAGCCTCCATTAAGCCCGCAGTTGTAAATCACCTACACTTACCCCCTCTACTTTTTCTTCTTGTGTATAATATATACATAGCAGAAAGCGGTGGTGGCGTCGACCCCCTTTCCAACTATATATATATACATATAATTCTCTCTGCTCGTCTCTCTTCTCTCAATTCCCAGTGCAGAGCACACAGCAGCATTCGCTGGTCTCCAGTCTCGTTTAGTTCTGCACATTGGATGCTCCGTCTTTTTCCTTCTGGTGTTCACTTATATAGACGGTGTGTTGCATATGTACCAGCGAAAAGAGCCAGAACGTTTGGAAAAGACGACATTGGTGTGTTGTGAGTGTAGAGCAGCGTATAGAGGAGAGTATATCAGAGTATAGGGAGATTGAGACGATAGAGGAATGAGATTGAAAAGCGTATACGGACCAGAGGGAGGAGGGTGTACATTACATTTCAATTTGGAATCGTTCATCCTTCTCGTGAAGTCGCATGTGGAGCGAGACAACCAATATCAGGGCATTTCGAAACGGTCCACTGCACATACTCGATCTACCTTCCGACAGTTGTACAAGAAGTTTGAGATTTTCCTTGAGAATTTAAAATAAAATTAACCAAATAAATAATCAGCATATATCTCCGATTTATAGAGTTTGTTTTCACGTTAAAATACCTACAACAACAACAGCAACATTCACTTTAAATTCGACATTAAGTAAATTTATTTATTAAAATAAATTATACACAGTAATAAAAAAAATATAATGCAGTATAAATATAAATATTATATTATATACAATACTATTAATTTTAATATCTATATAATAGAATTCGGTACGAGGTAAAAATATATACTGAAGTATTAACGTGCTAATAAATAATACATACACAAGAAAGGAAGGGAACGCAAAAGGAAATAAGGGAGAGAATGTGATGGTGGTGATAGTGGGGTTCGCTGTTGGTATGAGGACTGCTGAAAGAGACGCACACGTTTCCTCTATATATATATTTGTATATATATATGGGATCGTTATTTTCAAGGACGAAGGGCAATTCCAGAGCTCGCGAGACAACCGGCTGTATCAAAAGAAGAGAGACTGGGCTCTATAATAATCGGCATTTCGAGGGCCATTCAATTTCCGCCTAATTATGCTTATTAACGAGACCACCCCCTGTTGATGTGTCTCGTCATCTTTACTATTATTTTTTGTTCCTCCTCCTTCAGTATATATCTAACTCATTATTATTTTTATCATCATATAACTCTCAGTGGTCCTTATTATTTATTTTGCTGTTGACTATTGTCAAAAAAGTTATTAAATTTAAAAAAAACATTTTTTCTTTCACTTTGTGGTCACCATGGATTTTTATTATGCTTTTATTCCAGCTCTCGGAAATTGTCTTCATTATTTTGATATTCGTCTTGATGGATGCGGCACTCGATGATGATTCATATGACATATATCTGATTGCTGAGATCTATGAGGCCGAATAGAAGATAAAATTTATGCGTAATAGTAAAGTAATAAAAGGCACGTGTTTGTATAATTAACAAACCTAAACCTGGATTTTTAACACTTGAATGGGATGGAAATGAGCGAAAAATAAAATAAACATTCCGATGGAATGAGACAAGTAAATTTGAGAACTCGATGATTCTGGGATGTGAGCACGTGGGTGGCACTCCTTGATAGATAGTGAATAAGTGCGAGAAAGGTGCATGATAATAAGCGAGGGTTGCTGAGAGGATAGATGATGAGAGTCAGAGACTGAGTCTGAGTTAGAGGGAATGGAACTTCTAAAAGAGTTAAGGCTAAAATTTTTTTTAGAATTCGTTTTAACAATCAAGCCATTGTCCTGCCAGTTATTCGATCCTTCAAATTTATAATGGACATTTTTAAGTATACTCATTTATTTTGTTTATTTTTTATTCACGAAACACTGACAGTTTATTTATTTTTGCTTTGAAAATTTAAATAATTACAATCATCAATTCACTGATTAAGAGGAGACCTAAAAATTAATAATTTATTTTACAAAAAAAAAATAAGTTCACTGGGATTATTTTTTTGTTTACTATCTATTTGCTATTTTCATTCGGTGACAATAAATAAAAAAAAATGTAGGATTATATATGTTATGGTATGTTTTTACGGCAGTAATAATAATCCTCGAGTTGTTTCTCTTTTCATTCCCGACCCACTTCTTCCGGTCTTATTCAACCCCAACCACCCGGAGACACGGTTTTATCGGGTGTCGCCGCGGGTTATCGCTGGCTGCTGCCGCAGAGGGTAAGAAGGGGAGGGTCGCTTCCAAGAGAACACGACAGCAAGCAACTGAGAAAGAAAGACATAGAGAAAGAGAGAGAGCAAGAGATTGAGAACCGAGGCCGAGCTCGGGGAGAGAGCACCACCTGTTGGCAGGGTGATGTCTTAACCCCCTTCGCACATCTTCCTGCCATACACTCTCACCAGCGTGAACCGTCGCCTACACTTTCCTTTTCGATCCACGCGTCTTATCTCTTTTATCTCTGACCTTTATTTTTCCTAACATCACACTCATCATATCTTATCTTTATTTTCATTAAATCCAGTCTGCCTTTACCTTCCTCATTTTCAATCTCTGATAGTTTTATTTTTCCAATCAGCCAACTCAATATATATCTTCATTTTCATTTATTTTGTAAATTCAATCCTTCAATTACTGGACAAGTTGTCCATAAAATTTTTTTTTCTAGTGTCAAGTGTCATTTAAATGCTGATAATTTTTAATGATAATTATTGACGGGATCGGAACATGTTAAATGTATAACAGACAGTATATAGTTTGATGGTCCATTATCCATTACATATATGCTGGATAACGATCCCATTTGTGACATTTCCGTTATAGTAGTTGACACGTCCACCATATGAGTATATATATATATACATACATGTAGAATGACGGTAATTACTCGGTTGCTTTTACCTAAATGACACATTCAATCCTCTATCTATATAATATATGTATCCTATACATATATGTATCCTATACATATATGTATCACTACCTATTAGTCGTTACTTGATTTTTCATTAAAAATTAAATTTACAAAATTTATTATTCCAGTGAGTGGATATCGGACAATATGTAATTTGTATGCTCCATTAAGTCTATTTAATTATAAATGGATTTTTTTTGTTATGATTAAAAGGTGGTTTTGAGTACTCTGCCGGTTGTGCGTATAAATATATAAATATATATATAGGTATACAGTGTATGTGTGCTGAATAAACACAATGGTGTGTGCATACAAGCTGATGAGAGTCAGAGAGTACGAGTGTAGAGAGAAAAGGTACACAAGAATGGTAAGAGCTTGTGGGTCTTGGTCCTATTGTCAAGAGGATATTCTTTGTTGGTTTTTCATCCTACCCTGGACCTAATGTAATAGTTGTATATGTATATGTAGTGGTGTGGAGTAGAGGGCCTCAAGGCTCTCAATTCAAGTTCCTTACATTGCCGATGTGACGGTAGGCCCTCCGACCCGTCAACGAACCATTGAGATGCAACCAACTGGAAGTTTCATTCCTCCGGCTGAAATATCTCCGTGTAATCCGATACTCACGCGTTCATTCTACTCACTGCAATCTACACTACACTACACTACTTATTCTGACTATATTCGTTTGTACATATGCTGCATTGTTCAATTTTGAGTATACATTTTTTCTGCGTCTTGATTAAGTCATTTCATTTAATATTTCAAAATTTTTATTTTCTCTAGTTTTTCAAGACTAGCCCATTTTGCCTCGAAGTTTTGTCTTACAGCTCAATCAAGATAAAAAAATGAATATTTTCAATAGCGGCCCTACTTCCTGCCCGTACTCTATATTTAATATCTTTAATTACGCGTTATAGAATCGAATATCAATTTGATCTTAAAAAAAGCAGATTAGAGTGCACTTAAGTTGACAAGATGGAATAATAAACAGTGACCATAAACTACGTAGCGGTACTTTCTTTGAGTGAAATAATAGGTATCAGCGCAGGTGTTCGCTCCTTTACTTGGTCTATGTCCATTCTATGTCTATATATGTATAAGGGACGAGGGTGGGACAGGCTTTTACTTTATATTCTACGATCTCTACGATTATTTTACGAGCCACCTGGTCTTAGTAGGCCTCAAGTTCTGTACCGGGCCACTACAAAATCTTGAGGTAGCACTAACCCGCCTACCTACTTTAGCCCTATGCTGTTCCTACTTACAGTCCTAGTCAGTACAGGAAACTTGCCAATGACTACCCACCTCTAAATATAATACCGATTCCGAGAACTGTATGATTTACAACTACACCTCCCAAGTACATAAATCACTCCAAGTTTGCTATTTAAACTATCGTATATTGTTAAAATATTATTTTTACTACACTATAATATATCTCTCTTCCTTGAAAATATTGTTTTATGACGGTCGCCCGGACAGCGGCATCACATTTTTAGCTCACCCTCAACTTCGCCTTAAGATTAAATCTATTGAGCTAAGTGTTAATAAGTTGCATCACCTGGTGGCTTAGCCGTGTGCCGATTTCTCTCTTAAAAGGTCTCTCTAATATATCCAACAGCCTACATAACCACCCACTCGCATTAAAATCAAACGATCGCGTCGCTAAACGAACTTAAAGTGAACGGGATTTAACAGTTAAAACACTTTTGCTCTTAACTTTGTTGTTGTTATTGCTATTGTTATCATTATCATTGTGGTTCTGGTTCCAGTTGCAATTGTAGTTATAGTTATAGGTATAGTTGGAGTTACAGTGTCTCTGATCAACTAGTAACGATAAAGAAATTGCTTGGAAAATTGGCTTATTCCATTTTATTGCACTTACTTCATACTTATACTGACAAACTTCAAGTTATCTATTTATTTACTTATTTTTTTCTGAATTTAATTCAGCATTACTATCACTATTATTATTATATTTAAGGGAGGGGGAATTATTATAAAATATTGCGAGGAAAATGGGACTCATACAAAATTTGGCGGGAAAAATTTGATTTTTCAAAAATTCTACATTTTTTATCAAAACTATGGACCCAGGGTACAGCGGGACCCTTAAAAATTTGAACATAAACAAAAATTTTTTTTTTTGATACCTTGACTTGTAATTTTTTATTTTTTTATTAAAAATCAAAAAAACATCCGCGTTTTGTTCAAAATATACAAAAATGATTTATAGTGATTAAAATAAATTACTTACTCCAAGTCATGATTTCTCTTATTATTGTAATTTATAATAATGAAATGAAATTATTTATCTGTATAAAATCAGTCTTGTCTAATTAATATATACGTTAACGACGACATATATCAATCTACATTTTATTCATGTAATCACATTTAATTAAAAGCAGTTTTTGCAATCGTCTGTGCAACAAACATCGAACATACATATATTAAAATACAGGAACGATTAATTCTGGTATTGCGGCTCTTGTAGTAATTATTCATTGAATAGATAAATAAACATTTAATGCCTATCTAAAACAGACTGTGTAATATGTAACTACCTTATGATGGATGGGAAGAAATTAATATTTAATACAAACCATTTTTGTCGACCCAGTACATTTAAATAGTCAACAATAAATAATATATATATTTTAATGTATGCACTAAACCAAACAAAAACTCCCTATACATAATATGTACATAGTATAACGCAACTAATAAATTATAAATTACTAAATACACAGTACGTTAAGTCTTATTTAACGGTTTTCGTTTTATAAGTATAATAAATTAAAAGTACAAAAAAAACAAGGCGTGGAAATGATTTCATACGAGGCTCGAGAAACTCTAATCGAGAGAATAAGAAAGATTCGATGAAATAAAATAATCTGCCGGTGGTTTTAGTCTGTAATGTCTGTCTGCACGTGGGAGATCCGGACTGTACTGTAGTTCAGTCGTGACACCACCAAATGCAGTACACCCACGTGGTGAAAGTTTCTGTCGATTGATTTCATATATATGTATGTCGCTTTATATACATATCTTACACGATTAATATAATATCGTTTATCATAAATTGTTCGATACATAATAATAATATTGAAAATGATAAATATTAATTTATGCATGAATTTAAAAACCGTTGGAAAAATGAGAATTCAAATCGCAGGTGCCGTAGAACCTGCTATGTTTTATTTTAAATAATAAAGAATACAATATATATTTATATATATTTATTTAGGGCCGTGCTGAGTAATGGTGCTCGAGACACCAAGTGTGAGGATGGAATTTTGTTGATTTTAAATGCATACTCAAGACTATATAAGTTTTTAAAAAATAACGAAGGAAAAAAAATAGAACTCACTGATTTAATTATTTTTATATTTTTGTATTAACAATTGTATATTTAATATAATGATGATGATGATGATGATGAAGCACTTGATGGTTTGGAAATGAAAATACGGGAGCTTAAAGTGGCCAAAGTAAATATTATCAATGGATGGATATTTATATTTAAAACAATTGTATGGTCAGTGGGAGTTGGTGTGTATTTAAAGTTGGCCATGTAGAGTTTTGAGGTGTGTTATTCGATACCACGAATGTAACAAATTGTTGACTGTATATAACCTAGTTAAATTCAAAATCATATTGAACGGGACCGTTTACTCGTTAACGAACCGTACTGGTCAATTTAGTTATGGCTCTGCGTATAATTTAATAACGATTCAGCAATATGTGCGGCTAGACACAACACCGGAGTAGTATGCCACGTCACTGTTAGTATTACTGGCTTGGTATATGCCCCGATTATTATTATTATTATTATTATTATTATTATTATTATTATTATTATTATTATTATTATTATTATTATTATTAGTGCTTGGTGGCGAAGGGTAAAACGATCATTACACACAATGACATGCGTTTCGCACACGCACCGTCCCTACAAACACCGGGCTAATATGGAGTTTAATATTAATTAATTAAAAAATTTATTGCTTAGTATTTGATTTGATTCATTGGTTGGAATTCGCACCAATTCATATATGCACACATATATAATTTTTTTTAAATTACGTACGGAAGGAAAACAGATATCATGGGACAAAATAGGCCATTTTTAATTAAAATTTTTTTTTAAATTAATTAATTATGAGTAAAAAATTAATTACTTTATATTTTATATGTGTATGCATATGTAGTAGAAACTGTTTTACCCCCTTTCAGATATTCATTAAAGATTTAGATTATTCTGCGTGTGGGTTTGATCTTATAATGATTCGAGTATTTTTATTTAAAATATTCCTACAAAGGAGTGTAACATTTCACCTCTATATTCGTTATCCGAGAATACTTGACACACAAGTATTAAAAAATAATAAAATGCACGGTGATTATTTCTCGAAAATTTTTTTTTACACACTGTTGGTTGTTAAAATTGTTTTGTCGTCGTTATAATGCATGCGAAGTGTGTGTCGAGTCTTGAGAATAATACACAATAATAATATGGGGAAAAACCCAGAGAAAAGTATACACAAGATTTCGAGTTAACTTTAACGAGATTGACGAGTGACTAAAGTCGCTTTATATTTAAATTATTATTTTTTAGCTTTAAATATTTAACCTAAATATATATAAATTTTATTTACTTACTGGGATTTATAAGACGTGACAGTATTAAATTTAAATAAACCATTATTAAAAGAGATTCGAGAGATTCAGACGAACGTCACCCCAGCTCGGTGACCCCAGCCCAGGATCGAATCTCACCCCATGTATATAAAATGAGAAAAGACTGGCTTTATGTCTGATGACAAATCTCTACAATTAACGCCTCGTTCACAATAATACCGTGGACGCGATCAATCTGATGACAGTGTGAGTTTTTTTACTTACTTTTACAATAATCCATACCTTATATCCATATATATATATATTATCGTAAATGTATATACGAACGCTCATTTATATAAATATATATGTATATGTGTGAATATAATACTAAAATAACAGTTCAATTGAGGGGTTGCCCCAGCTGTCGGTTGCGTTACTACTAATATGCTATTATTTTCTGTTTTTCGTTCTCTAATACACACGATAAAGTAACACGCGAACATAATATATATTATGAAAATAAAAAACGAAATCTGACAATAAAAAAAAATAAAATGAATTTATCCGCAATACATCTGAGGGAAAAAAAATAAATTGTTGGGTAGGAATTATTTTCACACATACTTGGTACATAGTTTTTTACATATTTCTAATATATGTATAGACTTATATATTTTTTGTACATAAACTTTTGTATAGTGCCTGGAGTTTTTGTCTGAAAGCTGAAAAATAGTGAGAGACTTTCCAAGGTTTTTATACTTTTTATTATTTTTTTCCGCGATTGTTAGGGAGAACATCGCGAGTATGTACCTACCCGCACACTAGTTGTATTTCCGTAAAATGGAAATCCTCTGTGTGCGTGTAGAGGAATTGTCGTGTGCTACTGCAACCGCAAGAATTTTCCATTGAGTTTCTCAATACGAAAAGGGCTTTACGTTCATGTTCCATTGCTTCCAAATGTTCTTTCCCCTTTCGCATTTATGTATGCATGTATATTGTACATAATATATGTACGTATAAGTATAAAATATAGATACTTGCTGTACATAGATAAGTTGTAAGTACACGTAGTGTTCGGTTGGATACGTAATGAACGTAAGCTGAGAACCAACAAATGTCGTAGCACAAATAAGAAGCCGTCACGGTGGATTGCACTTTCTGAAAAGACCTACTACTCTACTATACTTGTACTCTCGTCTACTTTCATTACTGTGAACGTCATGAGTCTACTGTTACTCTAACATCACTAACGCGCTCACTAAAATCTTCAGTAATAAGTTCTATTAAAATCACTCCCTCTGTTATTCACAAATTAATGCCCCGGAAATACTCGTCTAAAATAACTCCTATTCAGCCCGTTTCTACACATACATGTATGTATATATATTTGCGCATGTTTACTGTATCTCCATACTCGGATAATAGTCCATAGAATTAATTAAATAAAGAGCTTGTTTATTTTCTTTAAAACTTTTTGAAAAGTGTATTACCCAAATGAAAGATAAAGCCAATTCAGAGCCAGCGCCGCTTCGGTATACCGGGGGTGGCTCTGGGTATGAGGACAGTAGTGTGTACGCTTTTACGAGCCGGCGAGAAAATGAAATTGGACCTTTATCCCCGTCTCGGGTAGAGAGTTGGGTGTGTGCGAGGGGCAGACGTCGAGTGAAATAAATCTGACAAAAATATGTGTTTGACAGATATTGGAAAACATCGATCGAAACGTTCCCCTGCTTCGCACCGCTCAACAATAAATATATATATGTATACATATATATTTTTTGTTGTTTTCATTTCGGCGAGTCAATAATAACTTTAGCTTCTCATCTGCATGAACTGTTGTTACTTTTTTATTCATATTTATTGCTCGCCATATCATAATACTCAGCTACGTATACATATGTATATACAGTAGAGATAATTTTTAAATAACGCGCGTTATTAATGTTTTATTTGATTCGTTTAGTCCCACTTGAAAATTAGCATATCGGGTGGGATATGTAACAGCTGTTACAAAGCTTGCAGCATCTGATAAACTGATAGTACCGACACGCCTGGGATCTCACCTCCTTTTCTCAACCACAGACTATCTATGCCTCGATTCACTATCATATATATGTATATGTATATGGCGCATTTAAAATAAACGTTTCTAGTTGCCAGCAGAGATAGAGAGAAATTTTCTCTTCTCGCTTACACTTGTGGGGCACCTTCGCTTATAAATGGTTGGTAGGGGTCTCAACACACATGCACACACTCACACATGCGCGCACACCCACAAGCCACCCCCGCAGTTGCAAAAGACGTAATACTTGCTACTATAGACGGTACGCTACTGAGAGAGAATGCGCGTGATACGATATTGCGAATTCTATGGTTTTCGTATTACGGCCGTTCGGGTGAGTTCAATTTCGTACGCGGATACGTTTTACGTGCCGCGTGCTCCCGTATACTCTCATTCTATATATATACAGATATACATGTAGACACGTATAAGTATATATTGTTAAGGAGAAAAAGTGATAGAAAGAGAGTGAGTGGGTAAGCAGATAAGGGTGGCGTGAAGAGAGAATACGAAGGAATGGGTTTTCACAGGTTCAGGAGAGAGACACCAAGATGTGGAATAGAAAATAGCGACCTGCGCGGTATGCCGTAAATTTTGGCCAATGGATTTTACACGAAAGATAGCGAGACATATAGATATATATAAATGTATATATGTATATAGGGGCGTCATGTGAAACGAGATTCAGGCCACTTGCTCTTGAGTGCACAAGCTCTTTCTATCTAACGGATTTACATATTCTATTTGGTAAAAGTCGTTGTAAATTTCATCACTTGAGTAAATAATGTCCGGCTAGATTCTTCAGTGTTATTGTTTACTTATGTCACAACCCTTTTAAATATTTTTTTTTTGTTCGTTAGTTGGCTATTGTAGTATTATAAAAAATAAAGACGGCTAGGCTGAATGAATTGGGTTTGAAAGTTTTCAGTTCGTCTGAAAATTAAGAAAAATTTGAATTTCGAGTAAATGCATTGACGTGGCAATAAATTTTTATTTTGTTCAATTATTGTCTTTTTTTTTGTGTACAAAATTGGTAATAAATATTGGAAACTAAATAGCAGGTCAAAATTTATTACAGAGCAATTTGAAATTCATTTTTAAACACTTTGTAAAATATAAATTTACATGCATATAAACATGGTAGGAAAAAAAAATGTAAACGTTATTTTTCTCGACGAACAATATAGAAAAAATATAAAAACAATTTGTATGTATAAAAATAGGTTTTACAGTGATTTGTTTTAGGATTGTAAATAAACAAATAGCAAGAGGATTAATCTAGTTTAATGGCCCAATGATAAATTGAACCTTTCATTTATTTATTTAGTTTTTATTCATTTATAAAAAGATATTTTGAATGAAATATAAATCGATTTCAATATAGAGAAATGAATTTATTTTCCACTGTGTGTGTTCTTTTTTTTCATAAAGAAAAAACAAAGTAAACGTTCCATTTTGTCCAATATATTGCAAATCGATGGAACGAAATGAAAAAGTGGCTTACATAGGTTAGCTCTGCTATACAAACGTTGCCATACTTCTGCTTTCGTGCCATGAATATACTGTAGTGTCGTTTACGTCAGCATCGTCGAATATAATATCGTCCTCTCGTATTTCATGGGCCCTAATACTTCTCTCGAGTGCTAGTGTACTCCAGAACCTTTTGATTTTGCCATCAGCATCATTACCAGCCCGAAAGTTCAAGGGAACTAACCGACGAAAATTAACCCGCGATTTTTATCGAACTGATTCGAATCAGTGCGGGCAAGGTCATCACTTCATATAAATGAAACTAAACCATAAATGTTATCCTTTTATCCAGATTTAAATCTCATCGCGGTTTAATAACAAGCCCACGTGTTTGATAGCAGCGCAAACTCTCGGAGAACGAGTGAAAAAATAAAATAGAGATTCTGTAGTGGGAGAAAAGAGCTGGGGCAGAGATCGAGGGGGGCACTTTACTGCGCAAATTAAGGCAAAGTGGCAGTCAGTAATTTTATGTGGCCATCGAGCTACTGATATTGAATTTCCTTAGTCGCTTAATCCAAATCGTCGTGGAGCTACGAGCGATCTCGCGAAATTGGAATCATTACTTTACGGTCCCTTGCGAAATTGAAAGAGAGCTAAGGCACACAATATATAGAACACTGTAGCAGTACCCAGACTAGTACAGCTCTTGAAACCAACTGCTCATACTGAGACTCGAACTCATTTCATGATTTTGTGGTTTTTTCATGGAAACTTTGTAGTTTATACGGCTTTAAATTACATCGGAAATTGCCTGGTTTTACTCAAAAATTATTATTACTATTTTTTTTTTTTATAAACTGCGCCAGAAACAAAGTGCATTCCTATTTGAACAACTTGAGTATTTAAACATTTAACAATCTATAATTATTTATTTTTATCTATAGCTCCGAAGTATCAAAAAAATACTTTACATAAAATTTTCCATTACAACTCAATAAGTAGAAAAATAAATTGAAAACCATTAAATTTTTAAAATTACCCCGAGTCTAATTGCAAACAGTAAAAGCCCCTCGTATTATCAGCGTACTAAAAGTGCGAAGACAACCTAGAATTAGTCTTGAAACTTGGCAGCAGTTGTCATAAAATTGGTTTACCCCTGAAATCACCAATTTCCCCCTTTACTTTTTTCTTCTCTCCTTTATTTTATTATATTATTTTTTTTTCTTTTTCGTCAAGCTTTTACGACCAATCACTTGGTTGTCTCCAAGTCCCTGAACCCTAGAACTTGCCATTTATTTTTTTATCTCATAAAAGTTTCATCCAATATTACATAGCACCTTTAAGGTAATATATAATACCACTAAAGAATTATTATTTCTCGTTTACTTTTTTTATTATTGTTATTTATATTTCATAAGCCTATTTTACACATTCTCAAGTCTAGTAAACGATTATACTTGATCCCACACCATCACTTATTTTATTTACAGAGTTGCTATTTTTTATCCCTTAATAAATTTACCGCCAGTGTCTCTGTCGCTTATTTACCATTCAATAAATTTATTATATGCTTCCATTGATTGTGAGTGCCATCAAATGTATATTCTATATATATATACATGTACGCGTGTGCGTCTTTCTACGCTCGGATGACGGTATAAGGCAGGGGTATGACAATAAGTCCGCGAGCCGTTTAATAGAATAATTAAGGGTCCTCGTATGTGGCAGCTGATGCTTTTACAACACGCTCGTGTGTACTCACTCCATATATATCTTTCTAGTGCTTACTCTCTCTTAAATTTTGTTGCGTGAGATTGGACCGTCTGTACTTGTAGATTGCGTATTAGAGAAAAGTTGTCTGATACACGCACGATTCCCCTTCATCTATACACAAACACTACACCAGTTCAATTCTCGACATCCCCTGTACTATTGTGCACGTACCTCGATCTATCCATGGGGTGTACAGAGTATCCACGCGCAGGGGACAGGACCAACGGAATTAATATTAACCAAAAATATAAGCTATGATATTTGGGCGCCTGCGCACCGATCATATCCATGCTGGACTACGCGGTTTACTATTTACTAGCAAACTCGATTAACGTTATAATTTTATTTTATTAATGTCAAACGTCCGTATGTTTACACGCCTACCGCATGCACAAAGTCTAGACTTGAGAGTGATTCAAACTTCATTGCTGGCTGGTAAAATTACTGTAATCGCATTCGACTATAAATTTTCACTGTATACCACAGAATTATATACATCAAGACTTTAATCATGATAAACGTTACACTTTGATAAGCTCTATCAGATAATTATCATCATTGATTTATCGAATTAAATTTATACTTATTTTTAAATTTAATTTAATTTGTATTCATCTTCTCCTTATGATCAAATCTCATTAATTTTTCATTGAACCGTATTTTCAATCATTGACTAATCGAATATGCTTTTGAGTATTTCAGACTTAGATCATGAATACTTTATAAGCTATTTAATTAATTAACCAATCAATCAATCTTTCGTTCAATTAATTAAATCAGTGTCTATAGAAATGAAGCTAAATAGGGTTCAAAAATAACTGTCACTCGAAAGTATAATATAGAAATTAAATCGGTGGTCGCATTGCACTTTAATTGAATAATGTCTTAATTAAAACAGTCTATGGTTACAGGATACAATATCCAAATTTAGTATTTACAGTTCAATAGCGTAATCAAAGATAATAATGACATTAATATTAGTATGTCTTATTATAATTTGATATTTAATATGAGAATGCTGATGCCGAGCACGTTATAGGTTCAGATATACACAGCTTCATAATCTGGAATAGACAATAGTAAGGTGTAAACCGCAGAATTCTCACGGCAACAGTTATTTGTGGTGTTGAAGTCTCGACTTGGTAATGTCATGAAGAAGCTAGAGTAAACCCCGTTCCCGTGTGTTACGTACTTATGTACTTCGACTAGATAGTACTGAGTAGACAGTGGAGTACATAAGGATGAGAACTGTGTAAGGATACGACGGGTGAGTTAGGCGATGCGAGAACTAGAAACGTCCTGAATCGTGAGTCCTGAGTTTCTCCAAAAGCAGAATAGAACACATAGCCAACATCCTCTTTCACCTTCCTTCCTTCCTTCCACAGGAAGCTAAAGTCAAGTGGACTCACCGCCGGAAACTCCTCTAATGACTAAACTTGCTAATTTCGACCAATTAGAGCCACCTAACCAGTGGCCCCTTCCAACGTCTACGACGTCGCCAAAGACCACCTCACCACCTTACAACCCTTCTCTTCTCTTCACTACTTCTGCTCCCGCTACCTCATTCACTTCATCCCTTTCTCTACTTGATGCAGCTTAGAAACCCCTACATATATATATATGCATACTTACATACACAGACATCCATTCACTTGCCCTCAAGTCGCCCACACTCTAGATCTAATGTGCACTATATCCAATCTTGACCGACGGTAAATGCATAGCGAGATAAATTTTGTCTAACCACCAATTCTGCATCACTGAACTCACTAATTAGTGTATAGATTATACATATTACTGTATTACACATTGAATAGACAATAATCTATACAAATTATTGTACGCATGGTTGCAATTATTGAATATATTCCATATTATACACATCTGAAATATTTAACTTTTAATTAATTAATTAATTAAATTAATAATAATAAATAAAATTAATTAAAACTTTGGCAGAAGAGATAAATAAAATATTAACTATTTAAAAGTAGTGAAATAAATTTTTTAAGTATGACTTTTAGCACGATAATTAAAATATCCTTCGTGTTTTTGAAATAAATAATAAAACGTTGAGTTTGCGTATAAATTAAAAACAATTTTCAGTGCATAATATATGTAATTTATATCCGCGTAAGCTTCTCGATGCATTTTCAACTCTGGTGGATGTGTATAACCACAGATAGCTCGTTATAGACGTAGGCGTACGCCTCTTCAAGTGAATTCTTACGTCTCCTCATTATATTTATAAATATGAATATAAATGTCTGCGATCTCGTTAAAATACAAGTGATATTTAACTGTTGCGCAATATGTTAACACCAAATTAAGTTTTTTCAATAGAAAATTAACCGATTTCTCTAAAAAGTCAATGGTGTCTAAAAAAAAAAAAAATTCTCTATTAAGTTACCGCCAGTGGATTGCATCGTAAGTTTGTAATGCGGACAATGTAATGTACACATATATAATATCAATATAATAACCGTAGGATTATTAAATGAGATGGGAGTGACTCTGATCTCTTGTAAGCTGATGTCAATCAAGTGTACTCGGATGCAAGCACACAGCATCCAACATCCAGCATATGAACAGAGCACTCTTCGGTGGTTATACGAGTGGTCAGAGAATATTGAGTGTCGTGGTCGGTTTGAAGTTGGCAATGGTGTGGAGTAACAAGCTGCCACTGTCCAATATTTATGGGGGGGCCTCGTAGGGGTCGTGAACGCGGACTCGAGCTTCAGCAGCACGATACGTGAATCCTCCTCATCTACATTCTCTTTTTCCTTTTCCGATCCACTGCTATAATACCAATCCTCACACTACACCCCATACATACTTTTACACCCAAGCTACATCAAATACGTCAGCGGCGCAATACCATACCAGCGTACCAACACTGTAGCTCGAGCCAACTGTTATTCGCAAATAACAGTTTTACACTTTGACTCTTTCAACTTGTGTATTATTGCCTCAGTGAAGAGGTCAACCTACAAAGCTTCTAAACTCTTATATTGCTCTGCGTTTACATGTCTGATGCACAAACACACACATGCACACTAATAAAATACACATCCACACCCACTCTCACATGTCGAGTTTTACACATATGTATGCAAAATTCAATTATGCATATGGCATTTGGTACAAGGCTTTAAAAGTCACCAAGACATGTTTATATGAACTAGCAATTATTTTTACCACCTTAGCAATTGTTTTTTTGACTAAATTTATTTCAATTACACTAAACAATTACTGTCAAGCTTAAGCTGAGAAACCATTTTGTGTACATAAATTATTATCCTCATGTACTTAAATAATTAATCCTGGTTACCGGAAATGGTATAATAGTATTAAATATCAAGTTTATAACAGTCGTTAGTATCAGCATCTTTACGCGAAATAGCTACAAAGCTATAATATATATGTAATAAGAAATATATGTAACGAACGTATTAAAACTGGGAATGGATGCCGAAACTCTGCAGCAGGCCAACTCTCTCATAACGCCGGGTTTAATGCGTCTGAGATTTATGTCGTATAGCGCGGATGAAATTCCATCTTGTGGTGTATACATATATACATATGTAGGTGTAGGTTCGTATGGAGAAAGGTTCATGCTCGGGCGGTATGGCAGAGCAAGCTAAGAGTTATGCTTGCACTGATATCTATTATAAACCCATGAACCGCCCCTACACTAGTTTTCACGTGTCCCCTTTCTTCGTACATTTAACACATGATATTTTAGCACTCTTGCACTCAATATGTGAACCGGTGGCTCTCTGCACTCTCGAAACCAAGTGCTCGTATTCTGGGGACACTTAATTAAATACGTATTAAGGGACTGAGTGTATTCCGATGTACCGATGCCTAGAAACACCATCAGCAAAAGAGAAAGTTATGTATATACATATATATAAAGTGCGCGTACATATGTGGACACATACTTCTAGCACAGCTTTAACGGCTTCTATATACGCTACTGGGTAATCTGACACTCCATTGAACCTTCCGATATGATTTATAATAGCAAAGTGCTTTATTTTAGTCTTTTTGACAATCGTGTATCTTTATTATTGCCATTGCTATATATATAGATATGTCAAATTATATTTAGCTATAAAAAATATGTCGCGGCATAATTTTGTAGCAGCAGTGAATGTCAAAATTTTTTACTTGGATAAATAAAATAAAAATTTATTAGTTTATCCGTAAAAAATCAGAATATAAATATTTAAACTTGTTGCATAGAATAGATAACAATGTGATAGTTATGCAAAACACAAAGTGGGAAATGGAAAAACTATAAAACCAGAACGGCAACTACAAAGTCCTTGGTGTTGTAGAGTCTTGACGTCGGATGGTATAAGAGTGAAGCCTCTCACTTGGTGGTCAAGAGACTCTGGCTTTTTTTCTTTTTACTTCCACTTCGGTATATTTGTTTGTATGTATATATGAGAGTACACTTTCGCTTTACTCATCTGTAAAGCTATCCCTCAGGAATAATATTTCACAGTGAAATGGCTGTAGTTGCATTCCTACCGACAACTATAACCAGACAACAATAAAATAAGGCATTTGTATCTCCTAATAACACTTTTTCTTACTTTTTTTCTTGTTTCTCCTCTCCATTTTGCCTGAGCCTTGGTCTTGGTCTTCATTTTTACAGTACTCACGCAAAGAGATTTTTCTCTCTACAGCAGTAAAAACATAAAGAAACATACCAGAGTCTTGAACTTAAGACTCAAGTAAAGTAATACACTGAATGCTGAAAATAATCGCAGTAAAAGCTGACGATTTCTTGAGAATGCGACCGAGTTTGAGGCATAAACGCAAACATGAACCGAAAAAAATTTCTGCAAAAACAAAACATAGTAAAAGTAACAAATAAAATTTAAAAAAAGATAAAAAATAAACAGAATCCGCACGTAATGATAACTTTGGTGCGAGGTATAATGACCGGTCGAATAGACGCAAAAAGAGAATAAGGGCAAAGAATACAGCACACAGACTCTCTGTTGGTTGCGAATAAAACGAGACCGAATAACTTTTAAAGAAAGGAAAGACTATAAATATCCCGAGAGAGCGAGTGAGTGAGAGCTCGGTTTTGAAAAATAATCTAATTATTGGTGAAAACGATTATAGTAATTATGCGAAAGATGAGCGGGTTCTCTGTTTGTTACCGTGGACCTTTATTAGACGTATATATATACAGACAAATATATGTTTATACACATATATAGATGCCAAGAAGGTTTTTGAGGCAAATGAAAAGGCGTACTTTTCTACACGAAGATGATCCACCTTCTCATGATCATATGCCCTCGAGTCTTCTCGGAAGAATCACACAACGGAATCGAGAGAACCTAACGATCATGTAATTATCTTCATGCCTTTGGGCCAGACACTTTTATTTTGTCATATCATGTATATATTATACATACATGTATTTAAAAAATTTTTTATCTAACAATTATACCTCACCCAATAATTACAATAAATTCAACAATGGATATAGACAACACATATGTATATGTTATATATGTATATTGGTAGATACAATGAGATGATGCGCATTAGTTTTATTGATACAAAATTAAACTAGAGTTATCGTTGTTACTATCGCCCACGGACGTCCTCGTTATCATTCCTTATCGCTAACAACATCGCCACCATCTCGTTATTATCGGTTGTAATCGTCCTTGTGGCACTCGACGTCCTCGTTTTCGTAGGATCGTGATCGTTAATTATCTCTATCGGTTGCTTGATCATCGTTTAGCTTCCTCTGCTTCTGCTCTGTTATGTTATCCCTTACTCACTCACAATCATTAGTGCTATAAGACTGTCTATTCAACTTCGTCATTATCATTCTGGTAATTACCAGTACACTTACACACACTCACATATACACATCCACACGAATATATCACTCTGATACACATATCCGAGTATATTTATGCTTCGCAAATGTGTCTGTGTGAATGTGTGTATACGCTATCGTCTCGTTATCGCAGTGAGGTCACTTCCGCTACTTAAAGAAAACTCGCTTCTCAGTATACACTCACGCACGCTTACAATCGGTCGGTTTATTTGATGAATTACGATTTTTCTTTTATCTCATTAGTAGACATCACGATAATTATCACTTAGGAAACCGACTTAATTTATTTTTATGTTTTTATAAATTATTTTAAGCCATTAAATATATTTTTAAAGTTAATTTCCGTAGCTGAGTGATAAAGTAAACGATTAATGGTTTACCAATCAACGTCAAAATTAGCACTGGGTTTTATATAATTGAATGCAACAGCTGGCAGGTGATGGTGGTAAAGGTTTCCCTATTCCACACAATAACACACTACACCACATTTCATATTAGAGTTGATTAGTGAAATTGACGTTCAAGAGATTTTGTTTTTTAAATATTTTACACAACCTTTCATTTTAGTTTTAATACACTGTCATTTATACTCGTTTTTTTTTTTTTTCTACTTAATTTTGTCATGTTGGGTAAAATTGCTTAGGGACTGAAATAATTACAAGGACTATGATGTATTGAGGGAATACTTGTATACTTGTATCCACATGTATATTTATTTATAGATTTTTAGAATTTTAAAATATCGTGAGAGTAAAGCCTGCTGATGGGTGATGTCCCAAAAACCACACGCTGAGTTTTACCAAGAAGGACCGTCGTTATTAATTAAGAATCGGCGGCATCCACAGGCCTCTCAGATGCTCATGCTTATTATAATCCATATGGGTATGAGCCCGTCCCCAGGTAAAGCCAACACAAGGAAAATAAAAAATAAAAAAAAATATTCAGTCAAATGAGATTTTTAAAATGAGACATTTTCAGATACTTCATTTTAAATCCATCCACCCGAAATTCTTCTTAACCACTAAATCATTTTTTTTCTAAGACCCGATCTAAGTAGATTACAGAGATAATATTTGAATTTTTAAATTTTATCATTATAAATTACGTATTTAATTGTACACATAAAAAAAATTTATTTAAAATTAATGACCACATTAAATCGAACAAAGAAAAAGTTTTAATTTATAATTTAAATTGGTATAAGTTTAAAAAATAAATTAGTAAAGAAAATTATATCATCGACCATGGCAATAGTTATGTATATATATATGTATGTATATTTATATAAGAACAGCTGGTGAACTCTGTAACGATAGCAGCAAATGAGATGGACTGAGAGAGCGCGAGCAGGTCACCAGAGCGGTAGCAAGTTAATGAGATTACTTTCTCGAGGGCGGAGGGAAATGAGAAGATCTGATTGGACGCCGGAAAAGATCATAAAGGCGAGTAATTAGAGCAAGCTTTGTTCGTTCGTACAATGGAATTCGTGAAGCGGAATTGCTATTTCCGTATATACATATACATATACACATACATACATATATACTTATCAATCATAGTGAAAAAAAAGTAAAGCTTCGTATCAAATTGTTGAAACTGGGCATCATTCTATTGGCTTCTGTCAATCAGCCAATTAATAAATTACTATTAATACCCTCGACTACGCTAATGATGAAATTAACCGGAAAATTTTCGATTTATGTTTCAGATAAAAATAGAAATAAAGAAGAAGAAGCGGTCATTTACGTGAAAGTAGAGGTTAAATACAGGAGAGTAATCGAAATCAAGTGAATAAATTTATTTGTGACGGAAAGTCGGTGGGCTTTAAGGCCCACCCATCTAATTGGTCAAGCTGGCGAGCGCTTTGACCGCTGGTATGAACCCCCACCACCCGGGCCACTCAGCAGCATACCCACATCACCCCTCGCTGTCGAGTAGTCCGCACCACCCTGGTGCCGGAGGAGCTCATCACGGAGGATACGGCACTCCTGGCAGCGGCAATAGCGGCGGTGGAGCCGGTGGTGCCAGCAGCGGTGCAGGAAGTAATAGTACCTCGACGCCGGATCTGCCCAGTCCCCACTCACCTCTAAGTCATTCAGGCCAAGGTGACCCCGGTACACCCTATGGTTCCATGTCAGGCACACCGGGCATGGGCAGCAATGGTCATCTTCACGGTGGCGGGGGTATGATGGGTGACAATCCTCATCACTCGGTACACACACATCCTCACTTGCCAGGACACCCTGCGTATCCTCCTGTCAATCATAACAACAACAATTGCACCTTAAAGGTAAGAATTCTTGACCCATTAACCGGATAAATTTTTTTTTTTTGAAGATTTATTGGGATTTAGATAAATCGATAGCGATTATTGTAAATGCTTTAAATTTCTGAGCTGCTGTGAAATGTGATTTTGACTAAAGTACGTCAGTTTTAAGTCCACACATGTATACATATGTATGTAAGCGAGTTAATGCTATTGGAATAGTATTGAGTATAATTTATAATAATAGACATTGTATTTTATTGTATAAGAAATTTATCGGTGACACATGAACTCAGATTTGGGTGTAGAGTTGATAAGATCGTGTGAAAAAATATTTTCTACCGCTGGAAACGAGTGGATGAGAATATTGAGAGTAGAGTTTTGTTTGTGGGTACAAGATTTAGTTTATATGTATGTATGTATATATATATATATATATATATATATATATATATATATATATAGTTGTGTATACCTCTCGGTTGTATTCTCTTAGCCGAGAGGTTCTTGCGTCATCGTTAAGGTTGTTGAAACTAGCATGAGCTCGTGTCGGTTCCCCAAGTGCTGTTGGCCTACACTTTCTAAGCGCGTGGTGGTTCAGCAACAACGATCATCGAAGAGAGAAAGCCAGTAGGCGGAAGCATTGCCAAAGATATTTCGTATTCTTGTTAAATAGGATATTTCGTATTTTTTATTATGTATATACACATATTTATTTTCATTTTTATTAACCGAGTACAACTATATTTAAAATTAAGTTTCTCTCTTAAAAAAAAAAATTAAAAAATAGCAATCATTTATTTTCGTAATTGAATTTATACCGTAAAATTAATTAAAATTAAATTGGAGTAAAAAATGATATTAACATTTTTTAATTAAAAAAATTTCATTAAGATAATTGGCTATAAAAATTAATTGTAACAATTTTTAAATTGCTTTAAAATATTAATTTATTTAAATGAAAATTCATATGACCACTTGACTTTGCTGTTACACATTTTGTAGTAAATATATATATATAATAAGAAATTTATTTTCATCCAAATGACGTCATTATTCCGAGAATTGTGGGAATGATGAGGAAAAAATGAAATGAAATGGTTGACGTGTCGGCAATGACACATCGGGACTCAATCAACGCACATAGTGTGCACACAGTAGAGTATAGTGTACTTATAATAGCAAAGTTTAAGGACGACAGAAGATGGAGGAACAAATAGCCAAGAGTGCAAAAGAGTGATGTTAATGACGAGGGGCATCGGAACCTTATAGCTCAACAGAGGGGCCTCTCAAGCTGAAATTCCACGGGTATTATCCGGCTACGTGACCCTCACTTAGCTCGCCATTGACAAACGTAACAATATGGGCATTTACCATGGAGAAATATAATTGAATGGGGCAAAGAGTGTTGCGGGGTCGAGCTCTGTGGAGACTGTTGGCTCTGTGCGAGCGACAGCGACCGAAAGACTCTAGAGTACATTAAGGACGAGAAACTACTACACTATATATATATATATATTTGTTTATGTGTATGTAAAGGTAAAGCAAAAGAAATGGGAAAGACAGAGAGGGCAAGATACTTCTCCCACCTTTTTCACTACCACCATAACAACCAATGGGACCCTTCCCCCTTAGCACGTTCGTTAGGTCCTTTCTAGGCTCTTCTTTTTGTACATATTCTTCATCGGTATCCCCCTCCACCGGCTCACTACCATCGTCATCATCTATACCTCGGAAACAGAACGCAACGGGGTACCTGAACCCAGAGACCCCGAGAGGCATTCAGGTCCCAAAGCCATCCGGCAGACCCCGTCCAGTCAGTTGGGTCCTGACTTCGGTCGGGGCTAGTTCGTCGTTTTCTGTGCATTCCAACACACACTACAGTTCACTTCTCTACAGTTTGCTCCTTATACACTTATACATTACTGTATACTCTATACTTTAACATCATTTAAAACTAACTCACTCACTCGCTGAAGAACTCGCTCTCTTTCTTTCTCTGTTACTCACTCACACGTTCACAAACTTTTTTACTCACTCTCTCTCAGTGCACAGTGTTTTTCATTCTCCGTTTCTTTTCGTTCTCCCTACTCGTATCGCCGAGTATCGTGGTGATTTTACTCAAACGTCTGAGAGTAACCAGTCGTGTTTGTTGCGTGTGGGTACGATCAACGTGTTGTGAGTTGAGTCAGTTGGAGCACATTTAGTTTAGTCTTTCGACTAAAGTCTTATATTCCTCTGCCTTATATTACATTACCTTGCCACGAGTTTCATTAACCAGAGGCTAAATTATCTATAATAAATCTTGATTTCGTTTTAATCCACTGGGTATTAATGCCGCCAAGTGTTTTGGAGTAACGTTCATTCAAGTGATTGTTTGAGTGCATAAGCCGCCACGTTGTTCCTCGTTTCGTCTACTGGACTGGGAAATAAATAGCCATCAGATTAATCCAGCATACGCTGGTTCATTTTTCTGAACACTACTGGACTGTGAATTAATTGCCGAAAACAAACAATCGGCATTTTCTCACCATGGAGATCCACACTCATCACTACAGCGCCATCACTGCGCGCATGAACCAAATGAAGTGTTTTCCCGGTGACAAAATTGTGAGTTAATATTATTTCTAAACTGGTAGCATGCATGCATGTGCGTGTAAGTGTGAATGTGTATCAGTATGAGTATGAGTAAGAGTAAATAAGTTGTTTTAGAGCTGTAGGAACAAGTGCATGTACTTGTTTGTCCTACTGCTCTGAAGAAAAAGAACGTGGTTGTATTTAAAATGTGTTACGGAGATGAAGGAAAGAGAAGTTGAGGTGATCTTGGTTCAGTTGCTGGTATTGGAGATGGTAGTGGTGGAGGAAAGAGTAAGAGCTGGTTGGTGGTGGCAGATTATAAGTCCGAGAGAGAGGGTTTTAGGATATTTACTGCAAGGTTTGCCTGAAATGAATTCCCGAGCGACGAAGACGACGCACTGAGAGCACCAACCGCAAGGACATTGGATTTCAAGATCCTCACAACGATCCGTGGTCCGCTTTTGGGATTCTAATGTCCCGTTTTACTAGTCTCCTGTCTCTGGTCTCTGGTCTCTGGTCTCTGGTCTCTGGTCTGTTGTCTGTAGTCGGGCGTTTGATATTCAACGAAAACTCGTTTGTATTACTGAAGAGTGCGGCGATTTAATCGACTTTCCTTCAATGAATGCGATTGAAAATTTTGTTGGCTATTTATACTGGCTCGTTTTAGACAATTATCTTTGGAGCATGAAAATTTCGGAGCACATTGATAGCCAGGCATTGTTTAATTAAAAGTCGATTTAGTTGACGGGAAATTGATTTTTTTTTTTTTTCTAAAGCGGAATTGATTTTTTTATCGGTTTGTTGTAAAGTGAAGTACTTTTTCTGCTGTTCTTTCCTACGCGTGACCGTCGCGAACGAGTGATTTTGAGGAGATTGGCTTTTGCGTAAAAAGATACGGGTGCGTGATTTCGGTCAAGTAGCTCTTATTATTCACTATACCGTTTAGTTTGTCTCTTACGAAATATTATCGCTGAATTAATATAATATAAAATATTATAATAACAATAATTTATAAATCGTTTCGGTAAAACTCAAAGTCCATTTTTTAAAACTTCCACTAAATTTAAAAAAATTCTTACTATAAATCCTTCAATCAGAATTTTTTTTTACACAAAAGTATCAATAGATAAATTATCGTAGATTTCTACTTTATCAACTCTCACTTGGATAAAAAAAATAAGGAGGGACATGACCTAGTAATGATCCTGAAGTTAGCAGGCAAAAATTTTTGGGCTTCTTTTTTCAACAATTTAATTAAAAAAAAAAAAAACTAAAAATATGCACATGTAGAAAATTTTAAAAACTGTAGGTGCAATTTTTTAAATTATTTTTTTTTTCCATAATTTATCGTTTTTCAAAAATCCAAAAATTATTATAGACGTCGACTAACTTCAAAATCACGACCTAGTATCATTATAAAAATAATTCCTTACTAATGAATAAACAGAAATAATTTCAATGATAATTTATAGCTAAATTTTACTCTGAAATTTTTAAAATTTACTTGTAAGAAATCTACAAGATTGATTACGTATTTAAACATTTAATTATTCGGAGTACATACGAACCGAGCAACAAAACCTGAAAAGTTTGAATTTAATTATTTTGATTCAAAGTTAATTTATCTGTCCTCTTTTCAACAAACAAATTCTTGGCCTATAAAATAATTTTACTATTTGTATGATTGCAGCAAGAAGGACCTCCAGGCGCAACGAATATGCAATTCTGCGCGGGCTGTAATGGCAGGATAGTAGAAAGATTTTTACTCCACGCGATGGATCGTTATTGGCACAACAGTTGTCTCAAGTGTAATTGTTGCCACCTACCTCTGATAGATTTGGGCGCATCCTGTTATCTCAAAAACAACATGATCCTCTGCAAGACCGACTACATGAGGTAAGTGCATCTTTATTCTTAACACAAACGCGAACCTCACCCCAGTCCCCATAAATATTTATAATACACATAATAACAATGCAATTAAATTTAATCCTTTTATCCATCTAATCGTTAATTGATTTCCGGATTAACTCGGAATTTCGCTACTTAACTGAAATCCGATAGTTATATTAAAGTGATTGTCGTGCAATACGCCCTCCTATTCATTTTAACTTAATCCCACTACCCAGGAGCCCTAATGAAAATGTTTCCTATCCGTCGTTTATTGCCTAATGTCCCTTTACGTTTCGCTCTAATGCAATTACTCACTCTTGTGCTCATAAATATAAATCTCAATAATATATATAATTATATAATTGAGTTACAAGCTTACGTACTTGTACGCATTAGATACAACGTACAAAAGTCAGCTTGTAAATTTAACGAACGCGCATCTAAGTAAATTATTTTAGTGAGGATAATTCTAAATGTCTTGGGGAAAGAGAGTTACATGTGGTTGTGTTGATACTGCGGGTCTACTTGTGATGTTACAAAGCTCAAAGCTAGGTAATCGTTGGGGACCGTTGTTCCAAATTTAGAGGATTCGAGGTCAGAGTACAATTTAATGAGAAACAGACGTCGACTTACATTACATTAGGTGGACCCGTCCGCCGCTCGGAATAGATCGACGTGCTGTTGCTGCCTCCAAAGTCCGACCAGACCATTCCTCCTCGTTTAGTTCAGTTCTTTAGGTCTAACCGTCGGATACTTACGGTGTGTTGCCTCTCGCTTTTTATCTCATCCATCTTTTTCTTCTTCTCCATCTTCATCTTCTTGCCCTCCCCTACCGCCATTTCTTCATCTTTTTGTGCTTAAACTTGTTGTACTTATTTTTATTTCAACTGTCATGGTGCACTCTGTACCTCTGTGTACCCTCTGTACATTACTGCACAATATGTACACTCTGCTCTATACTCTGCGTCACTTTAAGTCCCAAACGAACGAGATACGCAACGCTAAGAGCCAATTACTGCACCACAGACATCGTTTTTATGTTAAAAAATAATATACGTCTGTAATTATTTATTTAATGTGCACGTTGGTTTTTCGGCTGTGTTGATAAATTTTAATTTAAAAATTTTTAAAATAAATAAATGTATATATTTTTGTTTTTTTTTTCTTTACTTTTCCGGTTAAATTTATTTGCTGTAATAATTTGATGTAAAGGGAATTTAAATTTTTAGAACGTGAGATTTGAATTTAAAAAAATTTTTTTTCTAGCATTTAAAAATCACGTCAGGCGCCATTTAACTTAAATTATTTTTCTCAGAATATTTTACCTGTCACGTTTTTTTTTTATTCTCATCAAATCCATTTTAAATTATCGAGTATTTTTTGTTGAATAAAAATAAAAAATTTAAATAGAATCTTATCAATCGTTTGTCTATTCCAGCTTGTTATAGAACCGAATAACTAAATAATTGAAAAAAAATAGTAAGATAAAACTAGAGCAGAATAAAAATAAACAGTTTATATAAATGAAAAGTATTATTCGTGCAGGAAACCCGAATGTTTTTGAGAAAGAAGTTGGGGGCAACGAAAGTGAATGAAAAACGTTTTTCCAAAGCTTGCGACGGGAAAATAAACAAAGAAAACAGTGAGCACGTGGGCTAGATGAGCAGGTGTGTGGGTAAGAGTGAGACGAATGAGAGAAATAGAAGATGATAGAGATGGCTCGTTTCTTTTGGATTCAAGGAATGTTTCAATCAGTTTGATTGAAGGGCTGAGCTACAGCAAGAGGGTAAACTCGATTTACAGGCATCTACGTATACGTCTATACGTGTGTACTGGGGTAGAGTAGGGTGGCGCTTTACCGCGGGAACGGGGACAGGCACGCAAGGGGATGTGTGGGTATACACTGCGGTAGTCGTGCAGGAGCTGGTTCCCGTCGTTGGGGGTTAGGTTGACTGCCGGCAACTCGTGTGTGTATAGAATGAGCCAAGTGAGTGAGACAGACAGGCAGACTTACTTCAAATACTGGTACCACTGCTACTTGTAGTAGTAATAGTAGTAGTAGTAGTAGTATACAGTAGCAATAGAGAAAATGAGATAGAAAATGAATCAAGGGGTGGGTGCTACAATCACCAGGATGCGTCCAATCATCCTTCTCTTCCCTTTCGGCATTTTGGCTGATACATAGACGTTAGATTGAGAGAGTAAGTGAGCGAATAAAAAGAGAAATACATGTATATGTGTGAGATTTATAGGTATGTATGGATGGATGTATGAGAAAGAGAGAAGATACTTGAGAATGTTACTTTTAGTTCATATGAGAGAGTAAGAGAGTGAGGACTGAATAGGAGGAATATTAGATTGTAGTAGTGAGGTTTTGGTCGACACGAGAACGACGACGACGACACGCGGCCGAGGAAGACGGGAGGGCCAATCATCGCGGTGGCTTTCCGCTGGAGCGCGTCAGCCCGACGTCACGCGGTCCCTGTGTTGGCCTAGATGTGCAATCAGACTGGCTTCAACCAGCATCAGATCCTTCCCTCTGCCCGCGACTCGTGTCTTCTTGGTGCGGGTTGTCACTCTACGTGCATCATCACCCCCTCGCTTCTTCCTGGCCGAATACCAAATTCCGGCAATTTGCTAGCTGGGCTGGTTGTTGTAGGTACTTTGTTGAATCAACATGATTGGGCTTGACGCAATGAGGTATACCATAGATAAACGAACCAAAAATATAAGAGCTTAAGATGTGACGGATAGATTTCTACACAAGTATTTTTCTTTTCTTTTTTTTTTTTCAATACACATTTATATGTTTTCAGAATTTTTTTGAAAACTGTTCTTTTATTTTTTATTGCTAATACTAATTAGTTTATCTCAACTATTTAAAAGTAATGGCCAACTATTAAAAGGTAAATTAATTTGGCCTAATTTCTTATCAGCACGGAAATTAGCGTCGACCTCATGACAAGCGTCTGTTTAAAAGATAACTCGTCACGTGAATATAAAGTATTTTTAAAATAAACCGGTTGAGATATACGAGCATACAAACATTTATTTGTAAATATATTCACGAAACAATAAAATAAAAAATGAAAAAAAAAGAAACCAGTAAAATAAAAAAAATAAACAAATGAATAAATAATGAGTTTATGAGTATTGTGCGTTGTAAATAGTAAGAGAGTAGTGAAATGAAAAATAAAAGGTGTATACTCTAGGGTGGAAAGAGAGGGAGAGAGAAAGAGGTGGCGCAGGAGGGTGGCAACGTTGGCGATAAGGGGTTCATTAGAGGCAGTTTATTACCGCCTTTGAAGTCTCTCGCGTGTTGCCATTAAGTCTCGCTCGATATCTCGTAATATCTCGCTCTAATCTTGCGAGGAGAAGTTAATTGCTACCTCCCTCTTTGCGTTTCCCGTCTTCCTTTATCCCTCTATTTCTTCTCACCCCTTCGACGCCGGCGTCTTCCTCTTCTTCGTCTTCGTCTTCAGACACGATTATCCTAGCGCACGTGTCGCTGGTTTACTTCTATTCACTATTAAACACATGCTTTGAAATTTGAATTTAACCAACCTCCATATCCTGCGTGCGTACGCGGATTATTTTAGTACACACTTTATACTTCAATAATTAATCCCTTTGAAATATTTTGCTGTAAAATTTACTTCGTTAAAGATTTTTCGAACAATCACTTTGACATCGCGGCTTTAATTTTGTTTTAAAATATTATTGAACGATGAATTTTAATCAATTAGTACAGATTGTTCAATTAATTTAATTATCGCTCAGTCAAAGTTGCGTGAAAGTTTATGTACGCAAATTCTGATGGTAAATTCAAACGTTATATTTACTATTCAGAAGGTAATTAAACCGTCAATTGCAATTCAAGTAAATTAATCGATATTTTAATGAAATTGAACAGTAATTACACATCTGAAAATTACGCAAATTATTAGAGTCATATTAACTCAATACTACTACAATTGTTTGGGGTTATTAAGTTATTAATATAATAACTTTCGTTTATATATGACATATCATTTCTAATAGTGGGAATCTCTGAAAATATGAGTAATGCGCGTGTTCAGAATCCCGTTGAAATGAAATCACATTTTTCGTTTAACGTTTTGTCCGATGACACACGTCTTGCAAAAGCTCAACACTGTAGCTTTGAGCTTTAGATTTTTCATATATATATTTTAGCAAACAGATAATACTCGTGTAGGATGAGAAAGTGAGAAAGAGATGATGCACGTCACGTTTGTCATCTCGTGGATATTAGACGGCGTTTATGTCTCTCTTTCGTTGACGGCCTTAGTCTTTGTGGTTAATAATAAATGAAATCAACACTTATTTTGTAGGATCCGTAATTTTTTTGCAAATGACAAGTTTTCAAATTTTATTAACAAAAATAATTTTTATTCAATCCTGGGAAAATAATAATTTTCACATCATAATTTATTATTTTTTAACCATTTGAGATGTCTATGACTTTTTTTTAAAATTAATCATTTTTTTAATCTGCCTCATTTTGCCCTAAAGTAAAAAAAATTTTTTTTATTGTCTTCAAATTTGGACGCTACGAAAAAAATTTAGTATAATCAGTATCGATAAATTTTCTCTCTCTTCCAATTTTCGCCGACTTTTCTCTGTAAAAAAAAAAAAAAAGAATGCGTTTTTATTCAATACTGTGTATTGTTATTATTATTGTTATTTTGTCCAAGTTGTTGATTATCAAAAGAGCCAAGTGGTAGATCGCATTGACTCATCGCATCGTCTATATACATACCCATATATGTACATATATATCCAAAGCATTACACTGAATAATATATAACGACATCGTCACGTACTGCGCAAACGAATTTCCCGTACTTTGCTCCTTTGACGGAGATCTCCGGGTATCGGTACTCAAACGTACCTAGTGTGTAGATAGTGCACAGCTCGCACGTACGTCAAGAATAGATAATCCGTAAAAAAAGAAAAAAAAATAGCCGTCACATTGACAACATATAGAATACCTTTTTCTCTATACTCATCTCTTCTGCACTGTACCACTTTCTATATAACACTGCTGTATATATGTACAAGTAGGAACCGACGTCCAATGACGCCAGGCAATTACTCCAGTAGCCCCCTCTTGTTTTCGCTCTGTTGCAATTATTGCCAGGACATCCTTTGTTTTCTACTAATTGAAAAATACTCGCGAGTAACGATAGCTATGTAAAAAAAGAAAAAATTTACCGGCATGGAGCTAGAGAGGGAAGAAGGGAAAGACACCCGTGGAACTTTATCGGCTTGGGATTCTCTACGGTATCTGTCAAAGACGCGTGTGACTCAGATAAAAAACAAAATGGGAAAAAAAATATTTATAGATAGGGGACGAGTAAATTGAATTTATTTAATCAGTTAACTTACTATCCACGTTTTTATACATGAATGCTGAAGCAAAAACTTCTTTTTCGATAAATGTATGCTGGGTAACTTTAATTTTTATTTATATTCATTGGACACAATTTCATCCAATTAATTAAACAAAGCGATTTATATACGGACGCGTATGTGTGGGCAATAGTCAACACAAAAATAATATTATTGAACTTTATTTTCTTTCCGCAATTTTCCATATATGTACAAATTAAATGGATTTCTCCATTTATGTGTTTGCTTTAGTGATTTTGAAAAGACTGTGAGTGCAGCCATGTGAATTCATTCAAATATCAAAAGCTTTTAGTGTATAGATAATCGAATTTATTGATATTAATTAAAGTGATAATTTACCTGTGAATTAAAAAGAAAATTAATTACTGACAAATTGTGATTTTTATTTTTATCAACTTTTCGATAACGAAAATTAAAATGGAGAAAAAGGAAATTATTGAATACAGTCGAATTTTCAAAAATTAAGGTTCTGATAGATGTCGAGGCTTGAAGGAAATTATTATTATTATTATCAATAATTACTAATAAATAATGATTTTAAAACTATTGAGCCGTGGGAAGTTTTCGAGATTATCCGCGGGGTCAACTGTTTTTCTGATTCATTTGAATTTGCTAAAATATCATATAATTATATGAATGAGATTTTTCGATGTTTGAAATCTATTACTCTTAAACAGTTGACAAATAACCCGACCAATGTTTTTTAGGTATTTCTTTAATTTAATTTTTTATTTTTGTTGTTGTTTTTATTGTTTTTATCATCTTTACTCGTGTGTTCTCTCCGCAAAACCATTCGCTGCTCGTTGCACATCATGAATTTTAATCCGCGCGTCAGTTAGACGTTAAAAAAACTCACTTGTGAACATAAAAACAGAAACAACAAAAAATAAAATGCTAAAAAAACGACACATGTTAATATTTTTTCAAAGAGTTTCAGTCTCACGGACTTTTTTCAGAAAGAAAAATAAACTTTGTCATTCTGTCGTTAGTAAAATAAAAGCATTATTACAATAAAATTTATCTAAATACATCAATAAATATATTTTCAACAAATAATTTTGAATTTAAAAATTAATAAACATAGTACGTGTTAAAAATAGAAGCACTTAATTAAAATTTACACAACAAAAATTCTAGGAACGCTCACTGAAATGGAATACGTTAGAACATTTAAAGTTTTTTATTTTTTTTTCCTATGGTACATCAACTGCCCGAATTCCCCTTTGACGGGTTTTGTTCACTCGTGAAAAACCAATCGGTTCCAACGAGCAGTCGATGCGTAAAATATACGTCATTTGCTTGTAAAAATACGTCGCCTTTAATTTGTCAAACCGCACAGGAAAAAAATTAAAACAAAAAAAATACTTCGCCGCTTCATACTTTCAATTATGCCGCTAACGCTCTTTCTCACTTTTATTTTTATCTCTCATCCAAACTAAATCTATTTTATTTTTTATCCTAACTCTTTTCTCTCCTGCAGAATTATTAAATACATACACACACATATATATATATAACAACTATTACTACTGTACAGGTTGATAAAAAAAAATGTCACGAATATTTGATCAAAGAAATAAATTGATTTACATCAATAATCCAATAATTTTTAATAACAATACTCTTTTTATGTATATTAATATCAAAGAAAATTTTTTCAAAGGAATAAGAATTTTATTATACATTTTTTAAAATTCCGAACAACGTTGCATATTTTCTCACTCTCTCCTATACATAATGTATATATCTGTACCGAAAAAAATATGTATACATATACATATACATATATATATATAAATAGAACATTCATATATATATATATATTCAAAAGAGATAGTAAGGGGTAGAGTGCTGTAATAATAATCTAATTTTGAAACAGCGAGTAGCATAGTAAATAGTGATGAGAATTATATTTGTCGTCGAGATCCTCGGTCGGGATATGACCATTCTATTCTATTTTGCTTAGATTGCTCGGAGCGTTCGGGATGAGTCTAACCCAATAACGGCAACCAGACGTCACATGTAAGCCCACATACATTTGTCCAATTCATAAAATTTTTATGAAAAAACCTTTAAAAAATCTAGTCCGCCTTAATAATTTGATAAATATGTATATAAAAAAATGTATTACACACTAAACGCGTTACTTGATTCGAATAAATAAAACGAGAGCCATGAAATTCAGGGATTCAATCACTCGGAGAATTCACAATCAGTGAATCAAGGTTAAACTGTTCAAACTTACAGACTTCTTGGAGTCCTTGATTGACGCCCTTCCGCCGGCGTGCTAGAGAGCAGCTATGTCTTAAAAAATTTTATGTTTCAACCGTCTGTGTTTTACTAAGAGTCAACATCGCCATCATGTGTTACTATGTTTTGACAAGTCTATATACCATCTCATTTTTTTTTTTTCTTAAACTTTTAAATTTAAAACAAACAGAAAATAATTTTCGTAAATTTAAAAGTCAAATCTCATTCATTATATTTTTATAAAATAAAATTTTGTAAATTTATCATTCAGTATAATTATAATTTAAATAATAAATTAAATTACTTTAATAAATTGAGCAGCGTTATATCTCAAAGTACTTAATGTTATTTGCGTCTAAATAATTGACTAAACACCTACGGGTATTGAACACGAGATTTATCGCTAAGTCACGAACTTAAATCTGCGGGTGATGTTCCATAACATCTCACGCCTCGTTACCGCAGCTTTCCCGTCCTTTCGCTCTATTCATCCATCTACATATATACCCTATGTGCGCAAAACAAACAAAACACACTATAGACCCCCAGCTCATGGAATCTGTCTCATTAACAATCTAATTAATAATCCAATTACGCGACAAGATCCCTCTTGGCATATTTTCACGGTAACAGGAAAACAATTCTGTCGGACAAGACAGCCAAAGCTCGGGTACTCTGCGGCAATCCCACCCCCAGATCTCTCCCTCGCTCCTTATTTTCTTCCTTCCTTCTATTCACTGTCTCTCCCTACCCTGCTCTACTCATTTTACAGAGTAGAGTCTTCTTATCCCGTTTCAACCCCCAGAAATTGCGCGTGCCTCCCTCTAGTTATATATTTCCATCTCTTGTCTATTCCGTCTTTCTTCCTGTAAAATCCACCCGCAGCACTACAAGAACAGTACTAGTACAAGAGAGTGACGTCGACGAGAACTCTGTAGTTGCTGAGTGGGGCTTCTTCACCCCCAGGAATTTAATAAGCAATTATCAGGGATATGAAACGAGACGCATCTGTGTGCGTGTGCGTGTACCTGGAACAGCCCGGGGTTGAACTTGTGGGGAGTAAGGTCAGGGGTAGGGCCAAAATATAGCTTTATAAAAATATTGATAGCAACAATCTATACATTTTAATTTATTGTATACATTTTTATTAACTACGAACTATTATTGCATTTTTCGTGCAATTATAGAGAACAAATTTAAAAATTCTTCAAATAACACAAATATTTACATTATTAGTTTTTACTCCATTTTATATTACAAACTGTAGATTTATTTGTAAAAACTTTTTTTTTTTTGGGAATAATGAAAAATAACTTTTTAGTAAGAAAATAAATAATCAAGTACTGAAGATTTAAGTTTAATTAATTTATGCATAGATGTATATATTTATTTGTGTATAAATATGAGCTAAAGAGATTGTGAATTGTTATGAGTAACGGGCGGCTAGATGAAAAGGCATTAACGTCCTCTTAACATGCAGATTGCTCTCTAAAGACTTTGGAGTTCCTCGAACGTTGATTGGACGATTATTTAATGCCAGCGTGATGCATTACGCCATTGGCACACCACAGTTCATATATAAACTATATTAACTCTAAATAGATATATGTGTGTATATATAAATTCATAAAGGAGAGCTGGGCGAAATGGGGCAGTCGGTATTCTTATGAAAAAAAAGTTTTTCAAATTTTAATCGAACATTAAAAAATATATGAGTGATTGAGGTCTGACTGATGAAAAGCTTTAAATTCTAGTGTAAGAGTAAATTTAAATTGTCTGTTTAAATTGATAATATATAAATTATTAAATTTATAATGAGAAAACACACACAGTATTGGGTTTAAAAGTGCACTTGTAGTTGTGTTTTAAATGTCAGATAAAACATACGTAGTTGAATCCGTCTTCCAATCACATTTAATGGCGTTAAATTACAGTGAAATTGGATATTTTAATTTATCCTTCGTGTATGTGTAAGGAGTAATATTAAAAGCGTATTTAAATTTGCCGAGAGAACAAAAATAACGATCATGCTTTTGGCTTCGGGGGCTTATATATAAATTTTCTTTCTGTTAATTATATGTAGATTGAGCGATATCTCTTCAACGACCCGTCTACTTTTTTTTTTTTTATTAATATTTATATATATGTATAACATTCTCTACATCTCTTCATTATTTATTTTTGACTGATTATTAATATAAATATTAATTTGTCGAGTCCTCATTTATCGTGATGGATGACGATTATTTTTTAATATTTATAATATCGTTAAATAAATAATTTATAACTTTTTATTAGTGATAATTCACTGTGCGGTAATAAAAGGTATCCCTTAGTGATTGTGGTCAGCCCTATCTGTAGGCACCATACCGGTATACCCACGTGCGTTATCTCAAATACACTGGGTTCGAAATGACCAATGCGTGAGACACTCTTGCGTTGTGTACTAATAGGGTGGCGTGTTAGACTAACGATAAGCATTTATTATTTTTTTTTCATCTTTTTCAAAAATACAATTTTTTATTTTCGGCTGTCTGTCACTTGATTTAAAAATCGGTTAAAAAAATCGCTACTGGTAAAAAAATTTTTCAAACCCGAAAATGTAAACAAAAAACTAGTACCTGAGGTGAAAAACGAACATAAAAATAACAAAGTATGGGTAGAATTTGAAGTGACCCGACGTAGATTCATTACAGTGCATGCAGGAACCCTCGTTGTCGCGTATCAGTTGGAACTATATATCTTGCGGCTGGTACGGAGATAAAGCAGGGTCGTTAGCTCGGTTAGGGGCTGCAGTGACGAAACAGTGAGATAGAGTAGACTAGTAGAGGGAGTCTAGCAACCAGCCGGGATGATGCAAACGGGATGGGCGAGAGACGTCGAAGTAGAGCTGGTGGGAGGAATACAACTGGAAGGACGACTATCGGAGGTCGAGGATTATTATGAAGGGAAGAGAAGCCTGAGGCAAACGTTGACGAACCTCCGCAAGCTCCAAGCACATCGCGACACACGTCTCTTCTCTTCGCCTCGTCTATCACCTTCTACACCTCCTACTCCCCCTCCTTTCCCGACATCATCACACATCTCTTCTCTATTCTCCATATTTGAATTTAACGAGCGAAAACGCTTTCACGTCCGATTTCAAAGAACTTAGTTTTCGTCGATCCAGAATCCAGACAAATTTACAGCATATAGATCTATCGTCTACATATTTTTCTTTACGAATATATTTTCCGTTTATTTGTTTCATTAAAAAAAAAAAAATGAAAATAAAAATTCTTTCTGGGTGGAAAAAAATTTTTTTCAGCCATCAAATAATTACATATGAGCTTATTATTAAACACGGGGTCAATTGTTATTAATAAAGACAAAATCGATCGCATGACCTATGACCCAGTTCATATATATATATGTATATATCTATCGGTTATATATGTGTGTCGTGTGTTATTGATTAAAGAATTGGTGGGAACTCTTGAAAGCCAGCTAACTACTGTGCCCGCTACACTACTACCACCTGACCCCCGCAGTAGTTGTTAAGTCTGAGAGTCGACACACAACGATCGTGCAAACTCTGCACGGATCGATAAATTGAAAAGACCAGTTCGTGCCATGACTGACTAATTTCATACACCAAACTAACAGCACCGCACGTGCTGATCATGATTTTTTAATTTTTTCTCTCCATAACTTTTTTTTTACCCCAAATCTTATCCTATATCACACGACAATAATTAATAACTAATAATTTACTCAAATACTCTATAATTAAGCGCCGCGATAAATTTTTTACAGGCCATTTTTCCCTCAATTAATTATCAGAGTATAAATTTTAATGAGTTTCAGCCAAAGGGGCTTGATAATAGTTAAAAATCACAAAAAGTATATTATGTTAAATATTTTAAAAATATATATGTATATATTTTATAAAGTACAAGTTGAGAGTACAGGTTGGACAACATCGTCCGTAGTAAATTGCAATTTAGTTGTGAGATCATTATAAAATACATAATAATACTTTTGCAGGGTAGCACCATGGATTTTTCAGTGTACCCCCAGGGGAGGTTTACGCCACCTCTTCTTCCTCACTAGCGTTGTCGTCATTGCTTAAATATATATATACGTATATACATTCGACTACCATCCACAGGTTCTGTACAACCCAGCGCCTCGTTAAAAGTTTCTAGCAACGCGTATTCTTAATAATCTGCGCGGACACGCCGTCATTAAAATTATAACCAACCTCTCTTTTTCTCTCTTTCGTCGAGCGCAACCCTCTTTAAATATATATACGTCCGTGGGGCGACGTTTTCATAACTGATTTTTTTCCTTCTCACACGCGAATATAATACGCGCTGTATTAAAACTCTTTGCTGTGACAATAAATGCGACTCTCAGTAATTCTATAAAAATATTTATTTTACAGGTTAATAAATAAGTGAGTCACTAGTTCGTCAAAATAAAATAAACTTAAGGAACTCGAGAAAACTTAAAAATATCAGATATAAGCAGAGTCGTGAATAATTTAAATATTGTTCGGTAGTTGCGCGAGAGTATCTGGGAATAAAATGGGGGAGGGGTGGCGCGGATTAACTGAAACTTAACAAAAGTTGCGGCTTCTGTAAATATGTAAATATTTTCCCCCGCGCCCTCAGCTGGATAATAGACGATATTAATACACCTCTGAAGCGTGTAGATGGATAAAGAGAGGATTTTCTAGTAGCTTTACCCACTGGGTCTCCGTCCTCGAGAAACGCACGAGCCAACGGTTCCGGTAATCGACTGGTATTTAAGTACCGAGTTTACGTACACCGGGTACAGTTTAAACCCGCTTATTATCATATAAATACAACTTGGACGTTCAATTTACGCGCGCGTGAGTCCTGCTCACTCGCTCTCCTTTGCTTTCTTATTTTATCTCTCTTATCCTCTGCTATCTATTTATCTCTTTTCGCATTTTCCAACCGGGTTACAGTACCGCCCTGAGAGTTACAAAAGTTATTATTGTTATTACCGTATCGTTTAGAAAGTTTTGTTGGCTGTACAATAGATACTTTGTACTATAAGTTTATACAATTTGCTCTGATATACTTAAAAAAATTTTTATTTCGCTTTATTTATTTTTTTTTTTTTAATAATCACAAAATAAATGTTTACTGACGTTCCGCCATTTTCAGTCGAACAAATTTTTCTAAAATCAAAATTTCATGGAAAAATCATTTTGAGGACCAAAAGAAATTTAATCATTTTTTTCCCAACGATAATATAATTCAGAAAATGTTTATTCGGTCATTCTATTTACGAGAGAGACTTGTCCTTATTTTATGTGTACACTCATTTCAGTTTATCCCTTATCCTTCCAGTATCCTAAGCAAAGTCAACGACGTTCATTGGACAAAAGAGCAATTTACAGTGCCCGAAATTTCCAAAACACACATATACCTCAGTACGACGAGATACGGCAACAACAATCCTCAGCACATTTACCGGGAAATCCCAAAAACAATTCACTTACGTACGACACGCGACGCCACATATACACACATAAATACAACCGTACGTACAGATATGTACGAAGGAATTCAAGGGAGAGCTGGGAGGGTTGAAACCGCTCAAGAAAATTGCTCCGACCTGGTCCCCCTCGTCGCCCTCGTCCTAAACCGATGCTGCCATTTCGCTATTATTGTATCGTTTTACTTTGTCTCGGTTTGATGAAATTGCAAAGCAACTAAGTTTTAATTTGTCCTTGCGTGACGTGGATTACATCCGTTTGGGTTGATTGACGCTCAAGCTCTTTGCTTCATTCCGGCAAAATTGCTTCAACACCGCTTACTTCTTCATGTTTATTACTTACTTACTCACTTTACTTATTTACTTGCTTGCTTACGTACTCACTACCTATACTCCCCCACTATGTTCTTCTGGATATTAAACTTGTTTATTTGACAAACTGTTACGTCCAACTAAATTGCCTTCAAACATAAATCCTTGTATCATCCACACACATGCACACACACATGAATATATATGCATGCATTTTTTAATTAAATAATTTTATCTCTTTTAAATTACATAACTAAATTGAAAATATAAATTATTAATTGCAAATTATTACCTTATATTAATAACAAAAACATATTTAATTATATTTATTGCTATTTCTCATTATTTTTCACGTGTGAATAAAATTATTCCATTAAAATAACAGATTAATCAAAATGGAATACGGCTGATTAAGTAACGTATAAGGACAAAGATAAATTGCTAGATATAACCATGTATATATATATGTATATATATATGACCGACAAGTATAATCAAGATACAATTACATGATATTATCCTCTATATGTATTAAGTAATTGTACATTAGTTATATTATTATTTTTATTATACGGATGAGGAACTTGGGGCAAAATGAGATACTATTTAGGAAAATAATTTGTGTAGATCTGAGTGAGAATAAAGCGAATTGGCCACCATGGCCAGTGGGCCAAAATTTTGACTAAAAACAGAATTTTGTTATTTTTCAGTAGTGTCCCGTTTTACCCCAGATACGTTTTTCCGGCACTTCTGCTCAAGTATTTTATTCTGTCCCAAGTTGTTTTATTAATTAAAATAATAAGTAATATTAAAAAATTAATGTGCAATAAATTTAAAAAATTTATTATTGTACATATGTGTATATATATATATATATATATATATATATCATTGTAATTGTAATTTATGATGTAATGAAACACAATTCACAATTCTACATCTGTTGAACTTGATTATAACATGACCTACCGGAAATATATCACGTAGCGCATTCAAGTTTCCCAACTAAAATTCAAATTTCACGCGTGATGTTATTAACGTAATTTCGTAAATAACATGAGTAACTTGTGAGTGATTGTATGTAAATATATTTAGATAAATCAAATCTTCTATTCAAATCGCGCATTCGATTAAATAATTAGACAGTTGGAAAATTTATTGTAGGAATTTAAAGTAAAATAATTTTTCGGAATAAGTAAAAATAAAGTTATGCATTAAAGGCATCGAGAGGATAAGACGAGTGAGGATGAGAAATAAAACCGGTCGTGGTTGTATTTCTTCATTGACCCCCTCGTGCCCTTTGAGATGAACTCGGCTCGATACGATCTGCACCGGAGCCATGTAATTGTGGATGAAGAGTGTAAAAATCGTAATTAGGTTCGTCGAGCTCAGCAACTGACCGGGTGAGAAAATGAATGAGATAAAATAAAAAAATGAAATTAAATAAATAAATTGAGAAAAAAATAATCTGACGAGAGACTTAAAAATGGAGAGTGAATTCACCTGCGTAGTCCTCGCTAGCGGGGACGTAAAAAATGAGATTCCCGCTTCTCTTAAACTCATCCGCGTGCTGCAGCATGAACAATATAATTACTTATTGGCAATAACTAAATGGAAGGTGAGACAGAGAGTGGGACAGAAAATAAAAGACCATGTGTCGGGGGTTGGGATATGTATAAAGAGAAAAGATAATGAAATATAAATAAAATAATAAATAAAGAATGGGTACGAGAATTAAGGAAGAAGGAGGAACAAGAAAAGAGGAACAAGGAACGAAAAAATAATAAAAGTACCAAAGGCTTCTCAGATGCCGCCGGGGTGGTACTGCGTCGCCGACGACGTTAAAACCCAACTCTGTTGAAAACTAATCGAGATATATTAATTGCAGTATATACTTCACTTATATTGCTTTCCACGGGCTCTTGCTCACGTTCAGCTCACTATTATTACAAATCGCTGACTTCGATATAATCTCACACAGTCATACATACATACACATATATATACTCCTTTTGACATGTTTTATCAAGCTAAATATATTACAATAATAATAATAATAATCAAAATTACATAATTTCAATCTACGAGACACTTCAAGTTTTTTTTAAATTTAAAATTTGATTGATTGTCGTATAGATTCCCTCGGGTAATTGATTTAAAAATTCAAATAAAATTGTCATGTCAGATGTCATGAAGTCATTAATTTATGTACGTATGAATATTTAGCTTAATGGAAAAGAGTAATTATATATATATGTATATGTATATAAACTGAGAATTCAACTTTTGAAACGTTTTATCATAATTACATGATCTCACAAAATTGAACATCAACCATCAACAATTTAACTTAATTAATCCATTTAATTAAGCTTATACTTTACACATATGAATACAAGTTTTGACGGAAACATATGATGATTGTAGACTAATGTATGTAGATTAATTAAGGATTTAAAAGTTGTTTGAAAGCTATGTTTCGCAGACTTTTTTTAGCACTTATGATAATTAATTAAAAAAAACCTAATTTCGAAATAACTGTTAGTACTTGTTCGTAAATTGTTAGCATTCGGGTTGAGGTAATGAGAGAAACATTTGATTGAGGAAAAGGATAAAATACGAGAGGTAATCATCAAAAGTTTAATTAATTCCGAGTTAATAGATCTGATCAATCAATATTGATACTCATTAGCTCTGTTAATTATCGAGTAACTCAATATAAATAACTTTAGAAACAATATTCCATTAGGATAAAAATTTAATTATTTTTATAAATTAATTAATTAAATTAATACACGGTTTTTAATTGAATATTTCAAATTATCAGTACAATGCCGCGGATAATTATTTCAACCGGCGGAATTTTAATTAAAAAATCTAAATTGTAATTAAATAGAAAATTACAGATAAAAGTTTAATATAAAAAACAATTTGTTGGTTATTATTAAAAATTTAAGTACACACTCGACTTTGTTACAAAAAGTTTTACCACCTTGTAATACGAGGCTCACGATCTCTGTTAGCTGTTATTATTGTTATTGTTATTGTTGCTGTATCCAAGAGCGGAATTGGACTTGTATATTGGAAGCTAATAGGAATTTTGATTGACTGAATTAAATGGTTATTGGAAACGTCGGGGTTTTTAAATTGATCATCTATATTAGTGCTCTTACGGTCTTTCTCACCGCAAAAAGACAGGCCAGTGGGTGGGGCTGTAACTGGTAAGCACGAGTGAGGGTGGAGAGCTAAAATAAAAATGTAATTGAAAAAACCGACCGTGAAAAATAAATAAAAAAATATAAATTTTAAAACAACAAAAAAAAAAACTCGAGGCAATTTGTCGTTAAGTCAAAACTCATTTTCCAGAACGCAGCACCTCATTATAGGATCGTTCAACTTCAATTTAACTTGTTGGTACTACAGTTTTCCCGGAGAATAAAATTAATATCCACGAATCTTGGATTTTCCTCACACTTTAAACTACACGACTTAACTTTTAACAGACCTACTGATTATTAATACAGTGTGTAATTAAAAAAAAAAAAAAAAAAAAACAATTCAATTTAAATTTAATTTAATTATTTTATTTATATTCGGCAGAACTCTGCACGCAATAAAATTAACTTTCAGTAATTATTGTAATTAAAATTTGAATCATTAATGTCAGTAAACTAAATTAAAATACGGTGTAATCGTCTATCCGTTGCTAAAGATATATCGTAGATAAAACACAAGTTACGAGTTACGTATCTCAAATTGTTCTTCACCCTCACTACAACACAACACACATGTGTTTGTGTGTGTGTTTATGTGTGTATAAAGCAAAATGCACGCTCCATTCACACAAGGAAGTACACATACAACTGTATATGTAGGGACTGGCATATATGAGCTGGGGCTGCTAATGAGTTAGCCGGCCCGTTGGGTCGCTCCAACTCTCCTCCTCTCCTTCAGCGCTTCGTCACCATTTTAATTGTCTAAAGCGCAAATTGGGCGACTTTAATTAGCGTAATTATTTTCGGTCATTTCTATAGCTCTTTGTTATACATGGACATTTTATTATTACTTTTTTTTATCATTACCATAGTTTGCTTAAGCTTTAGTCGACTGAAAATTTATCCTCATAATTATATTTACATTTTTTTAATAACAATTATTTGAAAATATGATGAAAAATTAAAAACGGACTTTCCTACTCTGCTAAGTGCCAAATATTTCAAATTAATATTCCCGTCAATGAAAAAAAACAATGTGGGGTAAAATGGGCCGCCTAAAAAAAATTTTCTCCAAATTTTCCATCTTCATTTTATTTTTAATTTTTTCTATGAACAAATAAAAATTTTTAATTCATCGTTGAAAATTTTGTGTCCCAATTTACCCTACTTTGTTTTGTTAGCCCGTATGATTTTTTAAAAAACTTTAAAGAGGTCTATTTTTTCCCCTTTCATAAGGGATAGTAGTTGCTGATAAAAAAAAATCAATCACTAAATTAAATTCAGTAAAGAAAAAAAAATAATTGATTAGATAATTATCTATTGAAAGCATCGGGGTGATGGTAGAGCTTGATATCTAATAAACAGTGCGCCATATTCTGATGCTCACGCGAGTACATTGTAGTTTAAGTTAAGTAAGCACTTACCAGTGGTAGTGCTAGTAGTAGTACTAGTGTGGTGCATGTACAATTATATTATAATCCAAAGGTACGACGCGTTGCTGCTACGAGAGTGATCGAACTAATTATTGACTTGTAGGCGTTCTATTCTCATTTCTCCGTAGATCAAATGCCAGTCTAATTATACTTGTGTCCTCCATTGTCCTTGGGGTGCAACACCGCTGGATCATTTTCTCAGATTTAACGGTTAGGTCTCACGATCCAGGACGATGGCGTTGAGGCAATCGAGCGTGATCCGGGAATAGATCGGATCGCCCGAGCGGGAAAATGAATCCTTGCCTCTACTTGCTTGCACGATCGGTGCCAATTTATGGCACATACAATATACATCTACCCACATACATATACACATATCGTTAAGCATATGCCGTTATAATCTCAGCTCTTCCTTTTTTACTCAACTCTAAATCCTACAAAGCTAATAGCTTTTGAAAGTTTGAGTTAAGTAACCAAACAGTAATTGTGGGTATGAATTAACTGAAAATTAAATTGATTTATAATTAATAGTTTTCTTAAGGTTTTTTTTTTTTCTTATCCTCTCTCTCACGAAAAAAATAAAAAATAAAATGAAATAATTGCTGAAGAAATAGAACCGGCGAAGCGCGAAGATATTAATGTAGTTGAGAATAAGAGGGAGAGAGAAAAAAACGAGTATGGGTATAAACTAACGTCGAGTTGCTCTATTTTTGATTTCTTCGTAATTACTAATTAGAAGCCGACGTCTCGCCGATCAAGTAGAACGGATAGAACAGATGGCGGCTGGTAATTGCACGGGACCAACTTCGGCTACGTTGTGAGACCTCTTTCTCTCTTGGTATCGGTCTCTCTCTTTACATTGTAAGCTCTTTCAAGCCCCTTTTAGCTTTCCATCTCAGATAACTACACACTCCCTACCCATTATATTACTTATTAGTTATTAGTTAAGTTTATTTTTATATCTTTTAATTTATTTCTAATCTACTTAACAACACACTTAGCCAATCAACATTCGTACGTGTCTGCCGATAATGAAATACTAGATTATATTATTTGATTAATTGATCAGTCGTTGACTAGAAATAAACCAATACCGTACAATTAATATTGCAATTATAATCGATCGTGAGATTCTAACAATCACTTTATAATTAAAAAAAAAACACTCCTGTTCTCATTAAAAAATTAATTTATTTATTAATCAGAGAATAAATTTTTTTTCATACCTATAATTTATTTTCTTCGATTACGTTTGATTGATGACAATATTATTTATTTATTTTTTTTTTTATATTACACTTGCAATCACTTGAGTAATATTGCATACAGTCGATACTTAATTGCCTTATCGCAATAATGAGACGAGACGAAGCGAGAATAAAAATTTAAAATTCGCTGCAGGTTGTGTACAAATCGGCTCAAGAGGACCACGTGGAAAAAATTAAATAACAATAATAATAAATAAAGTGAGATGATAAATAGTCGCAGGATGATGTTGAGCTTGCCCGGTTTACATGGGAATCCTCGACGGATCAATTAGCAATTTAATTATAGAACTGTCAGAGAATGATTAAATTAATAACGAGAAACCGCGAATCCAATCAGTGGCCCACTCTTGATTATATATCTTTTATATGGTTTTCCTCATTTGTCGTTTTCATCCGATTTTACGTTTATATATATATATATATATATATATATATATATATATATATATATATATGTATTTGTCCATTAATTCCCATGTGGTTACTGCGTAATTATCTCATTAATAAACAACGTCGATAAATGACATTTAAATTATTCCCTATAAATATACTATTATATAATAATAATGATAATATATATATGTATATATTATTGTTATAAAATAATTTATTTATTTATTAGACTGAGAATTAATTTTAAATTGGGACATTACTTAATTATTTATCAATTGACCAATTAATCGGTTCATCGATTACTCTGTCACCGAAATATTTTTAAAAATCACGTAAATTTGACAATTTGCAATGATCCTACTACTAACTGGTGAATCTCTGAATCGAGACTCGAATACCGAGTATTGCACGCAACTAATTGCTACATAAACATCAAGCTTTACAGGATGCAATTCGCAAGCACGTTGTCGTTTAGTAAACATACACTGTACTATTGACGTCCGCGCATTTTAGTTAACTGCACATACACATATGTAGAGATATATATAGGGAAAGAGCGGGCCAAACGGATAACTCTAAAAATTTTTGTACTTGAGACATATAGCAGGAAATTCAAAAATTATAATGAAAACTTATTTGAAAAATAAATTTTGAGTACCAAATTTTTCAAAATTTTCGAGAACATTAAGTTAAGAACCAGAGGAAATATTTATCAGCTAAACTGAATTTATAATTAGTGTTTTCTTGTTAGCAGAATCTTTGATGAATTTTTTAGCAGCATTAACTATGAGATAGATGTCGTAAATAATAAATAAAAAAGTTGGTAATTATAACGAAGTCATAATATGATATGATATGATATAATATAATAGCGTCTTAAAGCATTATTATGAGTTCCTTTGTACATTTAAATATATATTTAGTCTTCATTATCGAAGTTCTTGGCACAGAAAACGCTCGCCGGTGTGCAACACAAGAAGTAACGAATGAAGAAGTTCGTAAACCAGCTAACTAAGAACTAACAACTCTTGCAGATTTAGCGAGTAATTAAAACCAGTTTGGTACCGTACGCGCCCTATACCATATTAATATACTACTTACTATATTTATATAGATATATTCTGTAACTACAAAACCTGTCAAGATGCATACTGCGTAAACCAGAGCCCATCTCAGCCCCATGTCTTCATTTTTCCATCCTCATATTTATCAACTCAATCAATCTATTATCACATAATTTTATTTTCTCGCGCATTAATTAATTGAAAAAGGGCTATGATTAATAGACTCGATATTTTCATGAAACTTTAATGAGAAAATTAATATCGATCGTTGGAATCATTAACCAAACATTCGTACGTATATTTACTATAAATCAAAATCATATAAATGCGATAAAATATATGTACTCATAACGCGATAATAATTATCAGCCGTCTCGATTTATGATAAAAAATAAGCAGACATGAATCGTGGGGATATAAATCCAAGCTCTGATCGATCTTGCTCATTATGTTGCCCGTCTATGGCAACTAAAATCACCGTCTCCGCGAACCAGTGCGAATAAATAATTAACCCCTACTACGACTTTTGAACAGTTGCCCTCTCTCGGGTTTGTATAAATGTCTACAGCTTTGGTCGATGCCTTGGGATACTCAGTAACAACTAACAACTACCTTGATCCAGAAATGGAACAGGCGTCTTGCTCGCGCCCCACTGGAATCTTGATAGCAGCATTCGCAGCCGCAGAGCCCAAGCACTACTCGGTCTTTATCTCCACCGTGACTCCCAATTAAAACCCGCATTTACAACACCTTATTATAAATAACCATACATTCACTTGCTTTCAATTATCCTAGACAATATATACTTATAAATATTGCCATTTAGTTATCATCATTATTATTATTCTTCACTTTTTTCCTGTCGTCACATAAATTTTGTCTAGAACAAACACAAAAAAAAATTTTTCATGATTCCCCATTTTGTCGAGGAGAAATTTCGAATTTCCCTGGTCCTTGACTATAAATTAGTTGAAAAAAAAATCATATGTTTAATTAAATTAATAAAACTTTTAATGAATTGTGTTACAGGTTATATTGTTCAGGCGCGTGTCAATCTTGTGGAAGCCCTATACCAGGAAATGAATTAGTAATGAGAGCGGGTGGCTTAGTATTTCATCAAAAATGTTTCACATGCAGTAAATGTGGCATCCAACTGGTTGCCGGTGACAAGTAAATATTTTTCCGCTTTAATTTTTTTAAAAAAAAAAAAAAACGATAATTATAATAATGGTAATTATTAATTGGACATTTACTTTATGTCACTGTAGATATTGTTTATTGTCCGGCGCGCCAATTTGCGAAGCAGACTGGCACAAGGTGGTGAAATCATCAAATGTCTCGGCAGCGGCAGCAGCTGTGACCGGTAACGGAGGGACAACAGTAAGGAAGGCCAAGGTCGGCCGACCGAGACGGAGCCGCGAATGAGGCGGCAACCCGGTTGGTCGCCCGAAGAAGGTTCAGCCAATGACACCATTGGCCGCGTCCCCAGTCGCCCAGTCCCCGTCATCTTCGGTCCAGGCTACCTCGGTCCAGGCATCACCGTCCGGGCTCGTGCACCAGCCTAATCCCGTCGTTGACGTAGTAGACGTGGGTGTCGGGGGTGATCCTTATTCGCCGCCACCGCCGGGTCATCAGCATCAGCACTACCACCATCATCACCATCACCAGCCGCCGCCACCGATGGGAATGGGCCTTCTGGGACTGGCCCACCATCATCAGCAGCCGCTTCACCATCACCTACAGCATCAGCAGCCTTCTTACCAAGAGTGGGTGCACTGGGGTGAGCCTTGTGACTGAATTCCTTTTAATTTACTTTACTCAGTGGAAACCTAAACAAATTAGCTCTCAGTGTCTGAGTGAGTGAATAATAACTTGACAATTAAATAGATAAAAATAAATAAATATATTAATAAATAATTAATTAAATAAATTAAACAGTGTGTGATAAAATGTTACGGTATCAACAAACACTCAGAGAAGTCTGGTGATTAAGATAAAAACTGGCAAATAGAGACCAAGTGAAAACATTTTAATTCATCGACGCTCAGATTTGTGTCTACTTGACCTTCATATTAAATCATAACTGATGAAAATAAAAACAAATATGTTGCCATCATTTAAGGAGCTTATTTTTTTTGATGACCCATTGATTATTATTGCTAATAATTTTGTACATCACTGAGGAAATTGTTTATTTAATTACAATAATAAATAATTTATAATTTAATTTCGGCTTGAATTATTTAAAAACATAATTCACTGGTTTTATTGACAAATAGACTCTTTTCTTAGTGATAAAATGGGAATAACCAAACAAAAAAAGTAAGAAATAAATCCTCGAACATGTAAGAAATAATAAAAAATATTAAATCAGAGTACTTATATTTTTACTTGGAATTATCCGCACGTGATTAGACAGTTGACGCACTTGTCATGTTTATAAAAAAGTAAAGTTAATGTACTATACGCGAGAGCTAAACTCAATCCGTGATTCTGATTGGTGATAACTGAGTCACTAAGGCGGAAGTACCTTCGCGTGATTGTTGCTCAATTTAAAAAGAACACTCAACATTGTTCTTTTAACACATATTTGCTCACTATCATTACTTTGTTATTCCTCTGTCCCTAAATTACCGCGTCCATCCCAAAACGACCCTCGAATCCCCAGTAAACCAACCACTCAACGTTTAATTTCTGCTAAATCTTGCAATCTGTCACTGTCAATATTTTTTTTTTTTTAATCCTTATTAAATATTTATCCAGTAAAATAATAATAATTTAAATTCAGTGCATGTTAACGAGTCAAAATAGCCGTCAGGTATTATATATATATACATATGTATACATAGAGCTGAATGTTTTATGCCGCCAGGTGCGGAAGTACAAAATTACTCGAATGATTACCATTCAAAATTACAACACGGGCAGGTGTTTAAAAAACCTTTTGATTATTCTTAAAACAATCTGTCTCGATAATTAAATAACGACATTTTAAATGAAAATCAACAAAAGCGAGCCCTAAAAAAAAAAAAAGTACGTAATAATAAATGACGAAATGTAAATTTAAAAAAAGTCTAAATGAGTAAAACCCGTGGGCTCTTAGAAAATTATTTTTCTTTCAAAATCATCGGTCCTTTTGCTTGGGCGAGCGCGAAGAGAGACTAAGCTCGTTAGGCGGCCCTTGTTTCCGTGGCCGAGGTTACAGTTAACGGTTATACCTTCACTATTATTATTATTATTTATTTTCACACAGCCCTCCAAGACCTTGTCCCTACTCAATAGTCCGCTCGCACTCACTTCCCTCAAAAACGACCTGGGAGATTAAAAAAAAAATCTAAATTTTGATTTTTAATTTTTCCACACAAAATTAGGACTAAATTATTTTCTCATACACGAGCTCTGTATTAATCTTAGTCACGGCATAAAAAATTAAACGTCATTGTACTTAATTGCACTTTTTCTTTTGAGAATACGCGACTCCGCAAGCAATATGTTACATATATAAATAATTATAAAGATAAAAAGTGAACAGAATTACTCGCGTATAAATTAATAATAATAATAAAAATAAAAGTAAATATAAAAATGAGTCAATTTGAGGTAAATAAAATAGACAATGGTAAGTAAAAATAATAAAATTGATCTCGATAATATGAAATTTTAAAAATCAATGTATCCATGACACTATCAGATAACTTTATCGTCGTAATTAATAATTAATCTAATCATTTATTATTTTTTTTAAATTCTACTTTCTTTTAAATATTTTTAATTTGAAAATCTCACGACGATGAAGTCAGGGCGGGAATTATCGGACACTTGAACAAATATATATAACAAGTATGAAAACAGGGTTACAGTTAAATGTTACATTAATATGTAATCTTTGTACAATCAATGATATTTCAAAGTGTGAATTTTTTTTTTTTAAATATCCGCAGCCTAACTGACACTTGTCTTAATATCAAATGGAACTCGACAGTAACGCAGTTTATTCATATGAAAATTTATGTTTAATCAAAAGGAGAATAAAAACCGTTTTTAAATAATTTCTAAGTGTATTTTGAGTAACTGATCGTTCACTCGTTCTGTTCTTTAGCAAATTGTCTTCATAAAGTTCCGCATACTGTTGAAAACCATGAATTCAAATGAGTAAATCATTTAATAAAATAAAAAAAATATGTAAGAGGATGATGAGATGGCGGCGAGTTTGCCAGCTGGCTAAAAAAATATCAGGTCAATTTTCTATAGTCAATAATCTTGAAAAAAAGAAAAAAAAACACTACAGTAAAATATTAATATTTTAAAAAATAAATGTTGGCCTGATTTTATGAATTTCTTATTTTTAATTTTAATTTTAATTTTTTTTTTAATTTTTCCATTAAATCCAGCTGGCAAGAATGTGTAATTTAAACTTGTATATAGGTACATTTTGTATATTGTTAAAAAAAAAATTTGTGTGATATAAATGGTTATTTACTACTATTACGATAAAATATAAATAAATGAAAAAAAAACACTTTAATTATTAAAATAAATAAATCCATTGATTAATTATTAATAATTGTGTTTTAATGGGTAATTTATCCAGATCATGAGGTCAAATTAATTTTCAATAGACGGTTGTAATTGAATTTTAAAATTTCATTATCATTATTATTAATATTATAATTAAATTGTTGATTTTATATTATAATACAATTGATTTTATTTATTAAACGTAATTTGATAATTAATTTGACTCCACAATCGCTCGTTTTCATTCTTGGACACTATAAACTAATAAATAAATAAATAAATAAATAAATTGCTGGTCGTCTTTACACAGTTTTATGATTTAAAACAAATAAACTCTTGCCCATTTGTCCGAGAATGTGAATATGAAGGATTGAAAAATATAAATTTAAATAAAATTCGTTTAGTTAATTTTGTTATTTGATTTATTTTAACTTTAAGCGTCGGCGTTGGGGTCTCTAGTCGACCTCAGGCTCTTGTAAGATATATATTTACGGCACATACGTTTATTAATTAATTATTAATAAATAAAATGAAAATAAAAATAAAAGTTTTTAGAAAATTACCCGCCGACTTGTTATTTAACGCCAATTACTCCATTGCCAAGTCCTCAATGTTCCTCTATTGTATTTCAGCTATCGATTGTCTCGATGTAGCTACGCAATGTTATCAGGTAATTTAGTTTTCAAAGAAAAAAAAATTAGTAGATAAGTCGCGAGCGATAAAATCAATTTTCTTAAGAAAAATATCATCGTCTGTTGTCATGGCTCGTGACTGAAAGAATGGATATAAATATATATGTATTTTTGTGTGATATTTATTTAAGTATATTAGCATGAAAATCACCGGCCTTGGATGGAATAATAAAAATTTACGACAGACAATTTGTATTAAGAAACCAGAGTTTAAATAAAAATAAGAGGGGGAAAAAATAAAAAAAGAATTGGATGAGAAACAAAATTCAGCGAGACTCGTCTTCCAGTTTCGGCTAATTGTCAGGTAAAATAAATCGACGGACTGTATAGTAAACACAGCGAGCCGACTTTCGTCTCGTGTCCGTGAATCTTGTGATCTTTTTTCGTTAATTGGACTATATACCAACGAATTCCGTAGACTGAGGAAACATCTGATTCTGGTTCTCATTTAATTTTTTATTTTTTTATCTTCATTTAAAAATAAGCTGCTGTGACAGCTTCTGCATAATTTCTTATTTTTACGACAGACTTTCCTTTTAAAATTAGCAATCATAAGTTATTACATTTGTAATGGATCTAGTTTTAATAAAATACTTAAATTTCAAATTCAAATTAACGTTATTACTTTTTTTTTAAAATATGACGTTTACTGAAAAACAGGATGCGGTTTAATAAATGACAAATTTCATTTTATTTTTGATTTAATTACAGGTATAGAGCCATAGAATAATTTAACATTTCCTACAGACTGTAAATAAATTTATTAATAAAAAAAAAAAAAAATATTTAATTACGAGGAAGTAAAAAAATAATAAATTGTAACAAAAAATTGATAATCTAATTAAGAGACTTATTAACTGTCAATTAAATATTCTCTTGAGAGACATTGAGTAATTAAATGGTGACATTAAAATGAAATTAATTAAGAAATATAAAATGTCTGAAATAGTGTGAGACTCGAAATTTAATATTAAGGATTTAATTGAAGAATCTATTTAAAGTTTGACATCTGTTTTCTCAGCATCTGTCTCATCAATCCTCTCTTATGAAATATTCCCTTTAATCATCATCTCCAACACCAGTACTAGAGCTAACACTGGCACCAGCGCCAGCACAAGTACAAGTACAAGTCGAGTGTATATTTGCACTAATAGTAAAAGCTCCCGTAGGAAACTCACTATACTACCGAACTCCGTCTTTATGCCCACGTTATATAAACTACCACTAACTGCTACTGCACTCATTAAATATATACCGAGGACCGTTAAGATCGCCTAATGAAATTCAATTCCCTCATATTCTCCATACCCTACTCTGCCTTACTTATACTAACGTACCACTACTACTAACTAAATCATTAATCACTACACACTATAATTGACATTTTATTATTTTTAATTAATTACTATACGGAACTAACATTTTAATATTTCTAGTTATACAGACTTTTAATTAAATTTTAAAAGAAAATAAAGTAATTAAATATGAATTTATATTCACAGTCTAGTTATTAAATTTTTGGTGACTAAAAAATCCAATAAACAAGACAAGAATTTGATTATTTTTTTACGATGAAAAATTTTAATTCTCTTGGATCAATGAAAATAAAAATTTTTTTCAATGATCGAAATTTGTACTCGACTTATTTATTATTAAAAAAAAAATTTTAATAAAAACTATCCTATAAATTTTTTTTTAAAAATATACGACACATTTTTCATTTTTTTCAGATTTTTCTGGCCTTTCAAGACTAGGCTGCACTTAAAAAATTTTTTCATTGAATTTCTAATCAATAAAATCTAAAAAATTCAATAATACAAAACAGAAAAAATTTATCCCCCGAAAATTTCAATTTTTCCGGACTTTTGAAAAATTAATTTCATCCCCATGCCCAATTTCTATTGTAACAAATAAAATTTCCATTGAAAATGTGGCAGTGATTTTTCAAGTGTTCCACAGCGAATTAAAATCAAAGGAGAAATTAAAATAACTGAATAAAAATAGATATTTACATAAAATATCTTTATTTAGATCAAGAGACAGCAAAGATTGACCAATATCTTAAGCATCTTGTAAGCTGTTTTTTTATAGATGTCAACTTGTACCATCCAATCAAAATACTTGTACATGCGATAATATATACAAGTATATGTGGTTTATATATATAGAGTATATCGCCGTCAAGCTCGCTAATTAGACGCCACGTAAATCAGTCCCGAACGGTTGGCGTTAATTAACACGAGTTTCCGTTGGAGTCGCTTATATACATCTATACCTACACTATCTGTATTTATTGTATGACGCGCTTGCAATATGCCGAGGACACGTGTGTGCTCCTGTAAAACGCTCCTCAGAACCCGGCTTCACCATAATATTTAAACACCAGATCACCATACAATGCCATCGATTAATTAAATCCTCTTGATAAATACTAAAGTTAATAAACAATATTTTTATTTAAAAAAAAATTTTTTTTATCCCTTTAAAAAATGAAATTTATCTTTTGACCAGGTCACGATTATATAGAACTCACGCTTCTTATATTTATCGTCATACACATTTTGTTTTTGTGCTGGGACCCGCGGGCACTTTAATTAATGTCTGGCTAATGAGGGAGTCTGATATACCGACTAAGGGTGTCAGAGTCTGCCTATACCTCAGTCTCAGCTTCTGCCTTTGCCTTTGCCTCTATTTCTACTCACACTCGCTTACAATGCCGGGTATAAACAAATACAAATGAGAAAAAAAATAAATAAGATGAGCAAAAAAAATAATAGCGGGTTAATATAAAGCTGGTAGTTAAAGTTGACTTATTTTCAACTTAATGAGGTCCTGTGCCTAAGGATCACTAAAATTTACAGTAAAAAAATTCAGTTTTTTGTCATAATTACCTAAAGTCTTACTTTTCAAATGCAAATAAAAACAAAAATTACGAAAAATATCTAATTGTTATAAAAAATATTTTTTTGGCCAAAGTGGGATATCCGCCAAAACGAAATTATTTTTTTCAGTTAGCAAAGTAATTTTTTTAAGTGAAAAACTGTAACGTAATTTTAGCATAGACTTAAAACAAGTAAAAGTACAGAATATAATATTGAGTATTGAGTATTATTGGTTCTATAATTACTGAAAATGAATTGAAATTATATAAGTAATTGTATTTGATTTGAAATAGTATATACATTGTTACCAAATAATCGTACAATCATACTGTTTCACCGCTTATTCAACAACTTGATTGTATTATTCAAAGGCTCTTTGTCGCTCATATATATCTGAAATTAATTACGGCATTCCGGGATTGGCTTTACTATTTAATTATATTATATTATATTATATTAACTTTAATGTCAGCAGCCAATAAACTAAAATCGATTGCTGTAATATTGAAAATGTCTCAAATACTTAGCTTGATTAAATATCGTTGTTATTATCATCACATCGCATATATTATAATTATAAGCCGTACGATATTATTAGTTCCATGCTAACCTTGACATTTTAATTAAACATCGCATTTAATTTCATAACATTCTCTGCATTATTAGTTTTTCAATTCGACTACAGTGGAACTCTGCATTGTAAAAAAATTGGGACCAAATTCGGAGTGATATCGGGTTTCAATCTAAATTTACTCCTGTACTCAGTGTTCCGGAGTTTAAAAAAACGTCACTCTACATACGGAGTAAATTGGGAGTTTGTTTTTTCAGCAGAATAATTTCGAAGTGATCTGAATTTTTTTTAAATTTGCATTCACTTCGAACTGGAGTTTGAATATTAAAATAAACTTCCCTTCGGAGTAAATTTTACTCCGAGAGGATCAAATAAATAAACACATCCACTCCGCATTCACTCCAGATTTAATCCATGTTCACTGCAAATTTTTTGTGTATAGGCAGTCGTAGGATGACGCAGCACCTTCAAATTTTTATGAATTCAAAATTTTTTTTTGTAAATTCCTTTTAAATTTCGCGGCTATTTTTCATTTTATAGCAAAATGAAATATCCCCAGTAAAATAGGCAACTACAAAATTTGGCGGTAGTCCGTGTCTTGAAATTTTGTTTCTAAAAATTACTGAATAAATGATGACATTTTTGTGAAAAAAAAAATATTTACAGTAATTAAACTCCATAGGAATTAAATTCATTACCACTTCAATTTTTTATGAAGTTAATAAATATTGCCTGTTAAATAATTAGTGTCAGAATCAGCGAAGTCGAGACATCGAGGGTCCGAGAAAGTCAGATATTGTCTTGGATGCAGTACAGTGGATAATCTAATCTATAAGCTTTCGGGTTTAGTGTAGGTTATATAGATAGACGAAGTGAGTGAATATAGAAGGGCTTACTGGCGGTTAGGGACTAGGGAGGTCGTTGTATGAAGCTCGGTCAAATGCGGCCATACCGATAAGGATACCACTGCATGTTAATTACTAGCACGACCCACTTAATCACTCCGTTAAAGTCATCGGCCCGTTCGAAATCAATATCTATCTATACATACACACATAAGTCTCGTCTAGCCCACTATCTTGTCCTTACCGGAAATAGACTTTCATACCAACAGATCGGCTTCCCGATAGCGTTGATTAACTTTCTACAATAAATATCACCCGTCCATACATTAATTACAATACCCATAATCTAATAATACTTAAATGAGTATTTAATTATTTATTTATTTATTTTTTTCTGTGTCTCTGTGTACTTCGGTTATTTTTATTGTAAATTATAGTCTTGGTTTAAACTTTGACTTTTCATGTTTGCCTTCTCTACTATTGGCCACAAATATAAAGGGAGAGAGAGAAGAAGGAAGAGTGAGTGAATGAGATTGTATGGGGTCTGCATTGGCGGATTTAATTAAAGATGGGATCTACGTGGCGGCACGCCGTGCTTTTTACGTAAATAATTAATATTGTAATGGGTTAGAGTGAGGAAATTCTGGATGTTATGAGAAGAAAGAGATGGAGATTTAGACAAATACAAGTTAAGATTATTTAAAAGTTGTTAGATCGAGTATAGAAGGGTAGAATTTAAATAAAGAATACACCGGAGGGTTAAAGTTGTGGGAGATGAGGGTCAACAGGATACGGGAGGTCAAGGGTCAAGTTAATTTGTTTATTAGAAATTACGGTTGGTTAATATTTTTTTTTGTTAATAATAATATTTATATATATATTATATGATATATAACGATTATTTGTTTTACTCTATGGCTATTTTACGGTTATTACTTTTAATTATGTAAAATATTCAATTGTCTTATGAAAAATAATTACTCGAGTTTTAAAACTCGTAATAGTAATTTAAAAGATATGAATTATATTTTCCTGGTAAAAAAGTTTAATTAAAATTCTTAAACTTGTATCACCGGCATTTTAATTACTTTTATTTATTTAATTCAATATCCATTAAGAAAATATAATTACGAGAAGAGAATAAAAAAAAAGAGCTGGGATTTTTTTTTTTTTTTTTTTTTTTTTTTTTTTTTTGAATGACTCATTATCTTGATATCGCGTTTTATTATTTTTTTTTGTCGCGAGATAACGATTATTTTAAAAGTAGGAAATAGTGTAACAAGGTCGAGCGTACAAAGTCACTCTTAACTCAAGTTTCATTTTTAATTTTATATTTTTTATATCTGATATAATCTAAATGAACTTCATTACCTCTTACCACGTTTCGGTGCCCGCGATAAGATCCAAAGCACCTGAGTATGGCGTTCAACTCTCAGCAATTGCATTTATTAATTTTCTCCGTCGCGTTTATATTTTTTATTTTTTTTAATTATTATTAAATTTTCTTTTTAACATATTTTATTTATCAATGAAGCCTAAGTGATTTAATTATTTTATTTTACTTCCCGTTCTCGGCATTTATTTTCACTGCTTTCAAAAGTTTGCTATTAAATCGTTATTTTTTGCTCCTCGTTTACTTAAGTGGAATACGTACTAAGTTTATAATGTGTGAATTGTCACTAGAGTTTTTATTCTCAAGTTTGTATTTATGGGAAAGAAATAGTCTAAGCTTGATGGATTTTTTTTGTATTTTAGCTTCTAAACGCTTCGATGGACTCATTGTCCCTTTTTTCGATTTTTCCGTGACGCCAGTGTGACCCGAAAGTTTTCTGTGCTAATAAAATAACATCTAATGGAGTTGCCTTCGACTTTTGTCATTTAATACTTTGCCCAAAAAAAGAAAAAATTCAAAAAAAATTTTTGAAAACTGACTAAGGTTCAAAATCTTACTCTGCCCCATTTCCCTAAATTTACTTCCTCACATAATTTTTAAAAAAATTTCCATGCCCATTTTGCCTCTCAGATTTTTTTTTATTCCAAATTTCAAATTTTCCCCTCTTTCTTTTTGCTCTCATACTTATGAAAGAAAAAAAAAGTTTTAATGCCTATTTTGTCCATACAGATGAGAGGATTTTGGTGATTTATATCCATTTTATGTTTTATCAATTTTTTTTCTTTTCAAAAGTATAAAAAAAAAAAAGTGATCGCTACAAGTTAATGAAGGAATAAAAAAAGACTCGGTACCAGTAAAGGGCAAGTTGTTTTCTCGTTAACTTTAATCCACCAGTTAATTTAACTTAACGTCACTGGTAATTCCATGATGGACCGCACAACACACACCGACACCGAAACGCACACACATAATATACTTTTGATTTCTCCTCAGTACTCGTTTCCGCTTTAAACTGTGTACATGAAGCAGACAGTGTACTGAGTTAGATAGTATAGATATTTTCGTTCTCTTTCACTCGATTTCCGAGTAGAGTCCATGCTCACTCATACACTCGATACATTTAATACTACGTGATATCGAGAGGTTGTTTTATAGTATAATATAACAAAACCCTCTCTATCAGCTCTTCTAAAATACAGAGTACATGTTCTGCGTAAGTATTTGTTGGTATCGAATTGAGAAAAATGATCGCGTAATTTGATCGTGTGGCGCCAACTGATTCAAAAGCATGTGCACATAAAATACTCGTCGAGTTTAAATTAAATTGTGTAATTAAAAATACTTTAAAGTTAATTAATTAATGGGATGAAAACAAAATATTTAATGGAAAAAAAAAAAGAAAAATTGTCTTTCTATAAAAATATTTAAAAGAGTCTGTGCGGGTATTTTTATCATGTGTTTTATTTGGTACTAGTTAAAACTGAGACGAGCACACATATTGTGCCCCGGTGTGCTGGGAAATAAAGTATATCCAGGGGAATCTCGGGAATCCCTCCTCGTTAAGCCAACTCGGCTCATTCTGGTTGTGCCGATGCCGATGCCGGCGACTACCCCCTCGTTTCTCGCGCGGCTGATGCGCCTTTAATGATGCGTCGTCCTCGTGTGCGAAAGAGAGCGCACAACGGATAATAGGCGATGATCGACGATTAAAGTCTCGTTATTCCGAAAAATACGGTTCTGCTGCTTTTACTTCTGATACTTTTGCTAGACGACTGAGTTCGACAGTATTATTTTCGTATCATTCCAAATATTATTATTATTTTTTTTTTAGCCGTTGAAAAAATTTTTAGCCCATCGTCGTTACTTTTTTTCTCTGTAATTTAATTAGTAAAATGACTATTTCATATATATTATCTCAGTACGATACACGTTTATTTAAAATTTAGTGAAGTGAAATTTTCAGTACCAAAATATTAAGAAATTTCGATATTTCAAAAAAAAAAAAAAAGTTTTCTTGAAGAAAAATAACTATATATTATACATATATGTTATAAATGTCGTTATATATTCGGTACTGTATGATAATGTGAAATGTATATGAGAAATATTTTATTAATTCTATTATTTCCAAAAAATTGGAGTCAGATTAATTGAAAAAATTTTTAATAATTATTATTATTATTATTTGTATGCTAAACAAAGTATTATTTAATACACTAATTAATTTTTTGTAATTTTTCATTCTAATTAAAATGACTATCTGCGTTAATTAACTGAGAGTCTTTATTCTCTATACAATATATATACATTTATAAAATATATCTTTGTACACACAACTATTCATATTTACTATGGAATAATTAAATACTAAATTAATTACCTTCTGCTTCAATTTTTTCATTTAAACTTACTTACTTATTTAATTTTTAATATCCTGCTCAAAGTTACATAAATTATAAAAAACGCATAATTTAAATTTATATGACGCACTAATTAGATTTTCTAAACCTCGTCATCTGTGTTATCTAGAGTAACTTTGAGTTGAGTTTAAAAAAAAAAATACTAATTAACAGGCGAAATATTTAAAACAATATAAAGTTTTTAAAATTTAATATAAAGTAATGACACTTTAAGGAATGGAGAGAATACGCAGACGGGAAAATAGACGAGGATAGAGATAGAGAGAAATTCATGCACGCTTACGACCTAGCCAACCCCTTGTTGTGTTTGCTTTTCATAATTGTGCGCTTAATTAGCTGTCGGATAATTAAAATAACATAATTAATTATACCACAAGTGAGTTACGGTGCCCTCATGCTACAAGGGATGTTCTATATATTTCTGTGTGCATACTTATTTATTATAACAATAATAATAATCAAAATTACTATTATCATTAGGACAGAGGAGTAAAAGTAGGGGTAGAAGAGAAATGGACGCTGGTAAAAAAAAGTTGCTGGCGGTAATTTTTTTTTAAATAAAAGTTATAGACATTTTTAGTGGTTTTTATTTAAGCTGTAATTATATGTACGGATGTGTGTATATGTTTAATTATTTAATGATACGAGTAACCATAGTTAATTATCGAAGTTACTGAGGTACGATATGTTTGCAGTAATGTTTACCTATTTCACTGGAATAACTCCAATTAGCATACATATATACGTGTGCTCGTAACTTCAAAGTCTAAGTAAATAATCCGTATTTGTGTAACGGACATTATATATACATATACATTTACATATATATTGTATATATGTATGTATATTTTATAAATGATTAAAAGCATAATAATAATTTTATCAAAGTTAGTCAAGGATTATTAGACAGCTGATTAAACTCCAAATATATATCATTATTGTTATTATTATTATTATTTTTTTTTTTTTAGTATTTGTGTTATAAATATATATTAATTTATTCTCTAATTATTAATAGTTTGTTAATGAAGACGACATATAAGACTGAGGTTTTGGTAAAAAATTTTTATTTTTTGTCATACGCCGATTTTTTTTTTTTTATTTAATCTGCTGTCGCAAAAATTTTTGCAAAAAAAATTAACAGCGAAATTTTTACAGACAGAACTCCATAAATAGATCGAACTTTACTTTCATATATTTATTGGTCTCATGGGAAAAAAGAAAAAAATCTTAAGAAAATTTGATACTGGAAATAAAAAAAATTTGGTCTTCAAAGGTAATTTTATTGATAACCGGAATTAAATGTCGTTTTGACGAGTCTTCGAAAATAAATCATTAATTATATTTCGTAGCTGAAATTTTAATATGTAATATTTATGGCTGACATATATGTAAGAATATTTTCAACAGGTATTTTAAATCATGCATATTAAATATAAAAGTCAATAGTTTTTCATTACTTCCATATATTTTAGTCAGCTACATGTTAATTTTATCAATTTCGATCTTGAAAATTTATTTTAATTATAATTAGTATTTCATTTATTTTTCCAAGTTTCATTCTCTCTGCATTTAATTAAATGAAAATTAATCTCTTTATTATTCAAAGCAATTTTAATAATGAAAATAAAAATATAACGCACATGTATACATATATATATATTGATAAATTGAAAAGCATATTGAAAAATTTATTAGCAGCAAGCTATTACGGAAATGAAAGTAGTATTTTGACCTTGGCACTCTTCCATTCTTATTTGAAGCACTTTAATTTCCTGAAAGCGAGTAGAGTAGAGCTGCTCTGTGGCAGCCAGGACTCGAGAGAGAAATCTAATGTAGAATAGAACTTTACCCCACATCGGTATAAGAGGTTGCGACTCTAACGCATTCTCAACTGGTATTTCATCTCTGTATACAACATACATATATACAGAACACGAGTACTCACATATACACATATATATGTACAATCCCAGACATTGATGTGCTGTCTGTGTACGAACAAGAGCCAAGAAGAGGGAGAAAAGAGCTCGGGGAATCCAAAACTGACATTGCGAGGGCAATTATTATTTTGAGTGGTTGGCGACGGAGTATTGTAATATTTTATTTAGAGCACAATCGCCTAATAGCCAGCCAGCCACTCTAAGGGGGTAGTAGCTGCCAAGGGTCCCAGGGTAAGACCAAAATGTAACACACTCGATATATGTTTGCCGACATTTACTTGACGTTATTTAATTCAATAAATACTTTTTATTATTATTAAGTAAATCATTAAAACCGAGCATCCTAGTCATGCATTCATATTTATTCAAATAATAGACTCAGTATACGAGCCAACAAACCTCAACTACAAAATTGTTGTTTATATATTTATGTAACCAAAGAGATCTTGGAAGGTTTAAGTGTTTCTCTTAAAATTGTCCCTCGCTTGAAATCACATGCGAATTGTTCAGCATCTGGAAGAAATTCAATTTATCCACCTTATGCTTCTAAACAATCTTTTATACCACTAATTTAATTTAATTCAATTATTTAAGCAAAGGAGGTTCAAATTACCATGACAAAATATCTCACATTTATATTATCAGTCAATGAAAAAAATTCGTGCAGGATAAAAAGATCCTCGGAGAAAATATTTGTTCATCTTCTGTATATATGTCATATTTATAAAATATGAATAAATTTAGTCAACTTATTAGCTGAGTGATGGTTTCAATCAAATCATTAAACACGTGGGTGTTTTTTTGGACTCACCCTCTATTCACTATAAAATTAATTAATGAATAAAATCAATAAATAATACAATTTTACCGTAGTAATAAAGCGTAATCTTACACGATAAAGGGGGTAGTAAAATCATAATACCGTTTTGCGTGAAAACGCAGCCACGTTATTCACATTGACTCCACCCAACTGGATCCACTTGGAGCGAACATAGTGTCGGGATTGTCGCAGATACCGGGAGAAATACATATAACCGTAGCTCCCAATTAAAGTTCTGCCTCATCAATTTGGTTATTTTAGATAAGTCGAGACCCCCGAAGGCTTCAAGGCTTAAAGCGTTTGTAAGTTTCGAGGGTCTTAGCCTCTACTCAGTCTCTTAACTTCTATCTCCTTTTCTTACTCTCTCTTCTCTCGTTTTGGTTGCTGCTTGTACCTTCCACCCCCTACCCCCTTTATCCTGAAGCTCTAATGCCCCTTTATGTTACATCCTGTTCTTACTCTTCATTGCTATCTATATCTTCGGGAATTCACCAGGACTCTGTCTGCTTTATCTTTAAAACATAAGACGTGTTGCAACTTTTGTTACTTCTTAACTACTATACTGTTAAATACTACTGCTACTTTGCTAACTTGTACATACTATTACTAGCGCTAAAGATTATGTTGTCGTTAAAACTCTTACAGTTTAAGATTATCAAGTTTACTCCTTATCCTTAATTATTAAATGAATTTTTTATTTACCAAAGGGACGAGCTAAGAAGACCTAAATATTTATTTACTACTTCTATAATTATTTCCTCAATTTTTTTTTCGGCTTTTTGATCCCAAATTATATCTGTTAAGTAAATTATGATCCTTATTAATAAATAAAAAAAATTATTTTCCAAATTACTCGAGCTCCTCTTGTAGGATTTCATTAAAATCCAGGCAATAGATGTATTTTAAACTCGAAATTAATTAGTTTCTGGTTCCTTATCCGTAATAGCGCATACATAAATAGAACAATTAGTAAAGATTTCTGGTAAACAATTAAGGGATGACAGAGTGAGTACCCATTTAGTCGATTTCTCAAGGAAACTCTTAACCTCATCAGCATCTACTGCTATTTCTCAAGCTTAAGAGAGGGAAAGATAGCGCGAGAATATTCTATAGCTTTTGTACTCTCCTAAACCGCTCATTCAAATTCTCTAGACTACTCTCCATCTTGGCTATATCTTATATTCCGAGAGCATTATTTGGGTTTCCGGTAATTAACGCAAACAATAATTAACAGCATGACGAGTAATCTTTGAATCGATAGCCAACTACTTGACGAAGTTGACCTCTGCTTATAAAAACTGTTTGTTTATGTAAGATATAGATACAGAAATTGGTGAAGTTGTTGATGGTGAAGAAAAGATGGATATAAAAATAGAAATGAAGTTTCGAGGAGTGAGATATCCCGGTGGGTGGTGTAATGGCCAAGTTTTGGACGCGGTTGCGTCTAAGTGCCTCTACTACTCAGCCACCCTTCTCGCTACTCTAAGGCACCCCTGCACTCCCTTTACTCACTACTCACTACTCTATACTCTCTACTCTTCTGACGACCGATCCATTTTCCCCAACTCTTGTACTACTCCTCATTCCTTGGCTCTATTCACAATACTCTGGTTTATACTCTTGCTTTTCCCTTACCTCTGACATCTCTTTTCTTATCCATCCGTCTACGTGCCCAATACATCCTAAAATTTTGATATCCGTGTGGATTACTTTGGCCAATAGTTCGCTATTATTCTCTTAGTAAAAATTTATCTTTCATTTTTATATTAAATGATGATATTAACAATAGTGATAATTTCTGTCAATTAAAATTTTGACCCACTGTCTTATGCCTTTTATTTTTTTAAATTTATTTTTTGTGCTCCAGATCTTGAAATATTTGACAGAATATTTTTTTGAGATTTAAAATTTTTTTAAAGTCTATTTTATGCCCTTTAAAAAATCGTCCTCTATTAACTTTATTTTGACATATTTATGAGCCATCAAAAATTTTTTTTACCAAATCTGGAATAATGAAACTTCATTTCCACGCCTATAATTACTGATGATAAGTTTAAAAAAATAAATAATAAGTAATCAGCAAAATACCTGAATTTAGTCTCCCCTCCCCTAGATTTTTCATTAACGTATAAAAGTAATAAGTTAATGGATTAAAAATAACTGGTTTTACCAGAACTCCATCTAATTAAGAAAATCAACGATGATCTGCCTTAAAATAATTTTGTTAATAAAATACAGGGGGACTGGCAATCGACCACTTTACCAAAGTAAAATTTAAAAATTATAATTAAAAAAAATAAATTTATAATAACAATGAGTGTAAAAAAAAATTATTTTCATTCCCTAGTTACCCTACTAATAATTCATAAGTAATATATAACAGGTGGAAGTTAATTAAATTTTAAATTGATAAAAATGTCATTTTATGGTAATCTTTGAGTTTTCGTAAAGTGGACTTTATGAATTATAAAAATCCATCATCATTTCTGATGAGTGGACGTACATCAGAGTCGTATATATATATATATATATATATATATATATATATATATATAGAGAGACTATGTACAGAGTGTACTTACCCTCGTCCGTTCTACCCCATTAGTGCAACATACGTAGAGCCCATTAGAACCAATCAAATTTGTCAGCTTTTAGGTACGATTACGTATTTATCCCAATCAGGGACGTCATTCCCGACCCTTCGAATAGACTAGTCTATTCTCTCTCTCTATTTATACCCCTGTCTTTCTCCGACTGACTCGCGAAACGCACAAACACACAAAACCAGCTCACACGCTCGTCGCTCACATACCTCATTATTGCAGGAGTGAGGATGACTGAGTCCGTAGCTCGCAATTATACTTAATGCGCATAAACACACTAATGAATTATGATTACGGTGGCATTAATCCCATTAAATAATTTAAATCATAAAAAATTAAATATTTTAAAGTTCTGCTGTCTAATTGGGGGTTAAAAAATGGTTGACATTAACTAGACGTAATAATTACAGTCTCTGAGTCGGAGGTACACCGAAATTACCGGAAATTCGTATCCATGGTATTCGTATCAAATTCGCTAATTGACGCTCCACGTATTGGATAGAAAATTTTCCGGATCCGCTTCACTGATGATAAAAGAAGGGTAGCAGGTTTAATTTCTATACACGGATATAATTTAGTTGTTTGTGTCGACCATTACGTTAATTGCAAACGCGTATCCCAATTAGGAATTCGACCTCTACGCTGCCTTTGCTCAATCGATACAACACGTTGTCGTACATCAAATACAGACATTTTTAAATTAACAAGAAGATAAAAACAAAAATCATCCCATTCATCCATTAATTAATTGAAAAATTATAAATTACTTTGCTAGTATAATTATTTAGGTGAAAAAATGAAAATTAAAATTGTGGCTCGATTGACTGCGTGACCTTACTCACCACTTATTCTTCTTATCCTTTTACTTATGCATTTTCTCACTTTTATTTTCTTTTAATGCATTTCTACCTCGTATCTCTTATACTTATATCCTTAAAAAAATTCACCACTCACCTTACGTCGGTCTCCTCGTGGTGTAACTTTAATGATTACTGCATTATTACTGGCAATTACAGACCGCCGAGCAGGGGCTTGTAACACGCGATACACGATCTCCGTCTGCTAAATTTAAGCCTATATTTTTTTTTTTTTTTTATTATTCAACACAGAATTATTCCAAACGGAAAATAACTTTCAGGCGATTTGTGTGGTCGCCGCAAACAAATGTTACAAGAGATGTTACATTAAGATATACATATTTATATGCACACTGATTTTTAAATAATACGAGTAAATAAAAATAATTCAACTTAATTGGCTAATTATACAATACGTAATTAATTAATTTAATTTAAATATTTTATAACATGATATTCAAAAATTATGATCGTCATTCAAAAATCATATATATATAAATTTTTCTTTGATGGAAAAATTGAAGCTTAAAATTTTTGGACTGAGAAATCGGAAAAAATTTTGTATTAAAAAAAAAGTCACACTATTGGGACTTTTTTTTTACAAGATTTGTTTCGACCTTTTCATAAAAAAATATTTTTTTCGAGGTTGAAAAAGTAAATATCTCAATTGGTATTCACTTTTCTCTATTAAATATATGTATGGATGATATTTATCCTCAAGTCTCGTATTATCTGTCAGCGAAGTATAGAACCAAGTAACTGAATAAATAAAAAATATAAACAAAACAAGGAATAGAAAAATGAAAAAATAAAAAAACAATCTGAAGAGTCTAACACGGTGGATAAATGTGCACAAACACGACGGCCACTTTGCAACCCCCATAGATTTATCGTCGTTTCGTGTTTGCAGTGTTTTAAGCACGTTTTATGCTATTCGACGAGCGCGTTTGGCCGTGGCTGTATCGCCGGCCAATTTTCCATTTCCACTGCATCTATCCCTTTTATTCTTTCTACTATTTTGTTTTATTTATTTATTTTAACCAGCTCACTCACTCCTCCCGCCGCAATATCCCACTTCTTTTTCTCTGTACACACTGTTATACGATCTACATACGATCCTACATGTCGGCTGGGAATCCTCTGTATTTGACTGTTGCAGTGCCAATACTGGTCATTGTTCACGCCAAATTGAATACATTGGGAAAAAAATAAAAATTAATATCAATAGTGAGTATGCAAAGGCTACTGGGCACCCCCTTTTTCATTTTCCGCGATCACTGAATGGGCAATTGAGGAGAAGGGTCACGATTGGATGCATGTGTCGTGCTTTTACGCACAAAATCAAACGCACTATATTTCATCAGTAAAAAAATAATAACAACAACAGCAACAACAACAACAGCAAATAAAAATAATAAATATGAGAAAAATATTTATATTCTTGTATTTACCGTATGCGTACTGCAACCCGAGGTATTGAATTTTTTTTTATTAACGCGTAACCTCGTTAATTGTTTTTTCTGTTTGATTACTTCAATTATTTTTATATTTCAATCATACCACCCTTTTATTATGTAAAACATCTCTCAGTGCCATTAGATCATTTTTAATTAATTTTTACACTTTTTTTAAGTAATTAAAAAATTTTTTGATCATTTCATGATTTTTTAATCTCATAGTAAAATTTATCTACGGATATAGAATTTCAAAGTCCTTAGATATTTTTTTTTGCTTGCACAGCCTGCGCTTTGTTTCATGAAACGTAACAGACCCCCACAGCGCAAGTTAACGTTGATCCTATTTGCAAATTCCTTTAATTTTTCAATAAATGACTGCTTTTTGATAGTAATTGTTATTTAATTGGTATATGTGATTTACTTTGAGAGAATTAAATAGAAATTTAAATTAAGTTTTCAAAAAATAATTAATGAATAATCCCAAAGAACAAAGGAATGCAACCTCGTAACCTGGGAGGTATCAATTGAATACTTTGTTCCGATTGAATTTAATTTGATACCAATTACATCAAATATACAAATGAATCCAGTTTCAAACATCGCAGTATATATTTGATATACTGCATGATGTAAAATAATCATCAAAAAATTCGTATTTTTATTTTAACCGTCTGTCAAAAAATTACCGTAACTTTTTTTTACTTTTCTTGATCATGAAGTTAAGAATAATTAATCGAGTGGAATATTAGTGAGAATCGGAAATAATAATAATAACTTATGAGTATAAATTAAGTAAGAATCGAATATGACTTAAAGATCAGGGCGGAAACTTGAACAAGAAGCTTATCCGACTTGGTACTCTCTTTACCTCCGTTCATGTGGCAACGAGCGTTAATTAATTAATAAATTAATTAAGTTGGATCCAGAAACCCAGGGAAGTAGTAGCAGTACTAGTTGTACTTGTAGTTGTGGTACTAGTCGTCAAGTAGTTTGTTCTCCGGTGCACTGCGGCGTAACAGGAGAAAATATATAAGGGTTCCTATAATCAATACGCTATTATTATTAATAACATCAAGAAAGATGAAATCTCCAGACTACCGCAGCCAAGTTTAAAGTAATCCCGAGTTTCTTATATTACCAAGACGTTTAATTTCGTAATTGGGCGGCCAGTTCGTTGCTACTTATTAAATATCCAGTAAATAATACTAAATAAAAAAATCAATGTTAAAAAAGAAAAAAAAAGTAAAAGAGTTGAAGAGAAAAAAAAATAAGTAATGACGGTTTTAAAAATATCAACCCAAGCCAAATAGTTTCAATATACACAAAGCGAATTTTAGCGCGCTTTGGGTTACAAAAAATATATAAAAAGGATAAAAAATTCGCTAAGCCCGTTTGTCCAAGCGATCCAACAGAAGTTGTACTAATTGGAAGCAGCCTTTTGCACACAAGGGGGTTGATTTCGATTGACGAGACTACAGCAACAGCTAGCATACCAAGTCCGCGTTGTTCATGAACGTTATACACATAACAAGAGTGAGTTAGTCAGTAAATGAGTGAGTGAGTGAGTCGCTGCGACGGCTCAGGTCTCACAAAGGCACCATTTTAATTGGATACCGTCATATCAACGCATTCACACGCACGTCTCAGCACACCTCGACGTGTTACCATGTCCCTTCTGTGTCCTGCTACACATATGTATATATATATATTTTATTAAATATACAAATTTATTATATATTTAATATAAATAAAAGTTTATTTTCAATAAATAGTTGAACAGGTTTTATAAATTAATATATGAGAAGAGTTAAGTAGATGAGGGGGCGGGACTTGATGGCATTAGGGCGTTTAAAAACTCATCTGCTTTTATCACCAGCCGGCTTTCTCTTAACACATCACACACCTATCACTCGATGAGCTATGAGCCAGCCAGTAAAACCCGCGTATGCTGGTATTTGTGGTTTATTACCGGAGTAGAGACACATAAGAGCTTAAGCGAATGAACGACGTGAGAATGGAAGTCAATCTTGCCTAAGGTACTCGTAAATTCACGAGCTCAGTAAACATTTAACTCATGCCTGCTTGTTGTCTGCTCATGCCTCTAATTATTAACGAGTCGATAAAAAATATTTTGCTAATTTTAACGCGACTTCGGTCATTAAAACCACTTGTTGATCTGTTTACTAATTAATGTGATTTGTTATTTATTAATTTTGCTATCGAGGAATAAATATCGGGGTTAGAGAAGGGATATGGAGTAAAAGGTTAATGAAACAAAAATAGCAGGTGAATAAATTAGGGCACCGATTTAGGCAACTGCAGTATTATGGGATTGTACAAGGAAGGATACGGAGAATTAAGAGGGACTAGGAAGAAAGACAGAGAGGGAAGATAATATGTATAATATAATGTAACAAGGAGTACAGGTATAGAGGGCGTAATGTGGATCGGTATAGATATAGATGTATATCCTCTGTTGAGAGGATAAGGGCGAAGCTGTTTGTCTTCCATTACGCAAGGCAATGCAGATCATTGTCTGGAACCTAACCAACCTAAAATTCACTATCCTCATCGTATTACCCATCATCTAGTCTAGTGTCTAGTCACTCGGCTATTGTACTTGGATATTGTGCAGACTGATGAGCATCTCTTAGCCCTGATTACTGTTGTCGTGATTTTTTTATTGTACACATCAACATCTTTGGTGTTACATTCATCATGGAAAATGCGTTATTAATTATTGAAGAGGACAGGGTAAAATGGGCCACTGAAAAAAATGAGGTATCCAAAAAATGATAGAAATTTTTAAAAATCGACATAAATCGTCATGTCTCAGATTTTTTTTTTTTTATAATAGCTAGCGTTCTTTCAGAAGACTTGTTTGATAAACATGACGTATAGCGAATTTCATCACCGTGGTTGTAATTTCAGTTAATGATTAAAATTAATTAAGATAAAATTTAAATAAATTTTTTAATGTGAAACTAAAGATACCAGAGATAAGACGAGGGTTGTAAATAAATAATGAAACTTGTGGTATACATTAGGTCGTAATATACGATTACGTTGTATTAAACGGAAGTCTATTCTAAGATGTGCCAGGAAGTCGAGGCGCTTAGGAGTATGAGTTTGATTTTTCACCGGTTAATGAATGATTAAAATGCAAATACATACAATGGTATGAAAAAATAATAATAAATATTAATATTATAATAACATAATTTTTTTTACCCCACGAGTAATTGAGTTTAATAATTAAGAGTAAAAAAAAACTTATTATGGTAATAAATAATAAGATAATTGATTATTTATTCATTGTACGAGAGTGGCTAATTAATGGGTGATTAATTATTAAGCAAATCATAATTACAGTATAGGGGAGGAGTGTAGAGTGCACTCGGTTTTGTAATGAGTGGACCCTCTGGTTCATTGAATTTGCATTATTAAGAAGCACGCTAATTGCAATCCATAGTTTCGTATTTCCATGTTGGTTTACTTCCCATTAGGTATTGCACATACTGTTCAATTTATCATACATCGATTTATTATTCAGGCTATTTATGAAACACAATTATTTCATTATAATTATATTTATTAATTAAATACAATTTTCTTCTTTTAAATTATCATAATTAAATAATTAAATATCGGGGTAAAAGCTGTCAATATTTGGAAGAGAAAAAAAAAGCGATTGATTAAATTTTTCCATTTTTTACGACCAGCATACTTTTAAATTTTAATGGGGTAAGCTGGACAGCTTGAAATTAAAAAAAAAAATTTTTTATTAAAAATTTTCGAGGGCTCATTTTACCCCCAGTGATGAAGTATAATAATAATAAATTATTTTTTTCTAAAATGGTCTTTTATTTGGCTAAAATTTCCTCAGGGAATAAAAAGTATATAAAAATATATATATAATTAGTAAATAAAATAATAAATTTCAACAATGGAGATAACAATAAATAATTAAATTCATGGGATTTAGATCAAGTGTATGAAATCTCTTTGATATAGCTGCTGTCTGTGAATGCAGTTGAGTTGTATACTAACTGCTATTCTTGCGGTAGTACACTCTACCCAGCCAAGTAATTAATATCAAATTTAATCTAAGCACAAGTATATACATATATACCGAGTTTGGTAACGCAGCGGTTAGGACAGCGTTAGTTTAAATGAGAATTGTATTAGTGGGTACAACTATACACATACATATATATGGACATATAATATTGTATGTCTGGTGTAATAAGGTTGTAGAGGGGCTGAATGATGGAATCCCAGCGAGAGCGAGTTACAGCGGACCGCGATGATGACTCGAGGCTGATGAATCTCTATCGCTCTGTACTGAATTTAAGGTCCTTGCTCACTTCCCTTATTCGTCTTTTGGGTCCGGAGGTTAGCGACTCATTACTGTGAAATTAATTAGGTTTCAGCGGGTCACAAAGGCTTCATTCAATATATGTAAATACATGTGTGTATGTGTATATAGATGAGCCAGACATTGCACCAACGTTCGCAAAGTGTCTGGTATGGTTAACCACAAGATAACGCCTTTTAGTCACAGCTTTCAAGAAAACAATTTGCCGCTATGCCTCACAATTATTCATATATTTTATTTAAGGTCAGAGATTAATAGTCACTTATTATATATATATTTTTTTTATTTATAGCCATTTTATTGTTATAGAGGAGGGCAGGGCAGGCTGGGGTTTCAAAACAAGGAAGTCAATTTTTTTTAGCTCGCGTTTTCATAAATACGGTCGCTCAGGTACAAACTCGGATAATAAACATGACTTGTCATACATCGAGAACGTAAAAGTAAAAAAAATTTTGTACTTTTTTCGGGCCTTTTTTGTGATCATCAATATTGGGCTGGATAAAGTTTACGGTATTAAAATATAAAAATAATAGAATATTGTTAAGAGGATAAAGTTTGTGGTAATAAAGGATAATAGAAGGATCGGACAATGTAATGCTCGGGAGATTCATCAGTAATTGCAATGTAGTAACGACAATGCTGAGGAAACCGGGAGTCAGTTAGGACAGTGAGTTTGTAGATTGAGTAGAGGGAGGGCCGAGGAGATTCGAGTGCCCCAGGCAAACGAATCTCTTGGCCTATTCTGTACCGCCACCGCCCGCGGTACCTCTGCTCAACAAGGTTTACTGACTCATTACCGTGAAATTAATTAGGTTCTACGGGTCACAAAGGCCCATCGGTTGAGTATGTAACCAGTACATGTATTCACGTCATACACATACATATATCCATGTGAATTTGACAATTCAATCAAGTGCTTTATTGTTTGAAATACACTCTCTCTGTAAGCCAGAGTAATAAAAGTTCCCCTAATTGACCTCTACCTGTTCGTTCTCGTAAATAAATGCTTTGAGTGCGCCGTTAAATCAAACACTTGGCAATATTGTCTATCAAACTCCCAGAGTTCACGTGCAATTTTATTTATTGTATTATTTTTTCCATGAGGTTTTTTGGGGCGGGGGTTGTCGCAGGAAATAATTAGCACGAAAGTGCATGAATATGCGAAAGTAACTTTGGGTAGACTGGAATTGTTCCTTAACAAGCTTCAACAGTGACTTGGCATTTTGCGTCTGCTCTCCGAGTCTCTACTCAAAGTCTTGGCCAAATGAAAGTGGTTTTCGTGGAGACTGTGAAAACCCACAATGAGGTCTCCAATGTGGAAGCTGACTTGATGAATTTAAGCTCGAATCAGTAATTAACTAAATCTCCTTCCATTTGTTATACTTGGATGTATATTTAATTTATAATTTATGGTTATGGTTACAAATTGTTCGGCTTTGTTTTATGTATTTGTATTTAATTGGGCTCTGAATATAATCACTGGCTGTGGTGAGAATTAAAAATATAAATGAATGTTGATGTGTGTAAAATAACACAGATTATGCATTATTGGATTTAATAATTGGTTTGTTGTCATAATGCGCAAATATGATGGAACCAATATGGCTTTCCATAAGCTGCTGCGTCCAATGATAAACCCATTAATATACAGGGCATTAACAATGTGCCTTCCACGCTTTGCTATTTTATTATATTTTTATATTTCATCCCGCGCCGATGATAAAAGGATCGTAAATATGTTATGTAGTAATGGATATTAAAAATATATAATACTGGTTTATTATTGTAAGTATTCATTATTTTGGAATATTTCAGTATCGGATTATCCGTTTTTTCAATTTTATGCTTTGAGAAAAATTATCCTTCACTTTTTAGTACGCCTGTGATGGAAATTTTCATGAAAATTTTATGAAAACATTCATAACTAATTAATACGAAATTTCACTCAGATGAAATTAATTTTGCGGAAATAATTTTTCTAATTTAGATCAAAATTATGGTTAAATTTCTTTATGGTCCGAATTAAAGTAAAAATGTAAAAGAAAAAGTTTTAAAAATTTTGAAGAAAGAAGTATTCAAAAAAATGATTTCCTGCCACAAAATTTAAAAATTATGGATTCAAGTGTTAAAAAAATTTGAAATATCGATGGTTGGAAAAAATTTACAAGCGAAAACTTTAAGTCTCTTTAATTTAAGAAAAAAAATTATAAATTTTAGTAATTGATAAAAGTGACTTACGTTCTTTTATGAAATTTATTTAATAAAAATAAAATCACTAGTATAAATTTTTTTTAAAAAGATATCATTACAATAAAATTTTACATGTCAATGAATTTCACTGAAATATTTAAAACATCTCTTATTTCTCTACATTATATTCATTCCGACATCTTTTTTATAATTAAAAAAAAAAAAAACGTTGTACAAACTCGTGTTTTATTAAAATGGAATTAGAAAAAAATACTAAATGTAGGTACAGAATAAAATAAAGTGGTTAAAAATGAATCATTGACAGCTCGGTTAAATATTAAAGGGACTATCGAAACAATTTATCAGTACATCTCACTCTAGCAAATCCCTAAGGGTTTTTTTCATTGCTTACGTAGAGTATCGCTCGGTTCGATTTAAGCCAAGCAAATAATCGCCGGATTCGCCTCCCGTTGGTTACTTAACTTGTCCAGTGCAGGAGCGAGCTTCAACCGTAACATGATTGATATCAGCGGCTGGATATGATTAGTTCAGTTTATTAATCGCTGCCGCTGACCAACCTGCGTCGGCATATTATATCTCTATTTTTTTTCCCCACATTTATTTGTCGTCATTGTGCTCGACATTTTCTCCGGCGATTAAAAATATCATCATTTTTTTTTCCCCGATATTTTTTACTGTATCTCAGCTGACTCAAATCATATTTTTATTTTCCTCAGCTCAATTATTAATCATCATGATCAATCTTGTACTTTGACAACGAGACAACATTTTTCACGGGATCTAATACTCTGGACTCTATTCCACAGATTTCGATAATAGTTAGATTGTTGTATTTTATCTTAGAGGAAATCGAATGTCACTTTTTTATTGATAAAAAAATTTATAAGTATTTTTTTAAATTAAACAAGTTATTGAACTCGAGATTAATGGAACTATTTAGTTTTTTATTGAATCAAATATAATAAAATAAATTAAACTGTCAAGTGGAGAAAAATCTTTTTTTTTTTTCAATTCCCATAAAAGATATGAAAAGTATGGGAGGCAAAACTATTCGTGACTTTATTGGCTAATGGCTCAAAACACCATAAAAGTATATACTACAAACACAACAATATACATTGAAATAAACATATATGAAAAACAAGACGCGCATGTGAGTGCAACACATGAATTCTAGTTTTTTATTATTTTACATTAGAGGAGCATCAAAATTGGTGCGGATGATTATCAGTAGGCAGAGAAAAAAAATCAACCGATCGACCCACAAAGAAGATGGCCATCGACATGACATCGAGATGCTCAGACACATGTCTCTGTGATGTTCTAGGACTCAAAAATTTTTTCCTTTAGTATTTTGAATTATTTTATTTCAAAAGAGCTTTAGAATTAATGTGGGATGACAATTAGTAGGCAGAGAAAAAAAAAATTAACCGATTGACACACAGAGGAGATGGCCATCGACATGACATTTTGAAACTTAGACTTAAATCTTGAATATCTCATTTTACTTGGACACGATAGGTTATCAAATACTTGAATACTGCAGTGTATAAATAAGAAAGCAAATAAAAAATAAAAAATTGATATGAATAATAAAACAAAATGTAAATTTATTCAAAGTTATATGAAGAGTGTCATCACAAATGCAGTGGACACTTAGTAACTTGTAGTTTAAACTTTATCGTCAAGGATTTCCCGTAAGTTATTTCTCCTATCGACACACAAACTTTTCGTGAGGAGCACTTAGCCAGCAGAGCATGCACTTAGGATTTAAATAAACCTACTACGAATGTTTGTATAATTGATATCGTAAATGCACATTTAAAACTTTTATTCCACCCAAATAATTAATAAACTAAATTTAAAAGCCTCGACAAACTTTCAAATTTACAGTCATCAATTATTTACGTTTTAACTACTTACTGCTTATTACCTCCTTAACACATAACTATTTATATTTAATTTATGTTAATTATTTATTATTTTGTCTATGTATTCACCTCAAATAAATTTTTTTTATTTAATTACGTAAGCCCTATTTTTTTTTTTTTTTAAAAGTTGATCTTTTTTAGTTTCCATTTTACCAGCCCCCAAATATTTAAATAAAAAAATTTTTTTAAATGAAAAAAAAATTTTTCATCAACAAAAAAAATATTAATGATCCATATGTAGAGTAATTCGTAGAATGAATATAAACAACGTACTGGAGTGTGTACGATTACACAATTGTCGAGGTAATGATGAAAATGACATCGTGTATAAACTCGTCCAGTACATGAATGATTCGGTGACACACAAAGCCGATAGGCACCGGCATCAGTAGTAAAGCAGTGGCACTAGCACTACTGGCGATGGAGGTGGTGGTGGTGGTGGTGGTCGCAGTGGTGGAGGTACCGTAGTAGTTACAGTGCGCCTACTGCAACAGTGAATAGGTATTTTGGAGCTATTGTGCCACTGGCATTATGCCAATACCTTCCATTCAATAAATATCATCTTAATGAACTCATGTATATTTGATTGGGAGCTGTACCGCCGTCAACCCCTCGCTTCCTCCCTCGTCCTCACCCTTCTTCCGTGTTCTCCGGTTCGTTCTCCTCCTCAGCTCTTCACTACTCCAACACACTCTCTGCTCAACCCAACTCACTACACTCTCAACATTTCCATTTCCCTGTACATAACAGCACTGAACACATCTTTCCCTCCTGCGACCAACCTTCGCTACCCCTCACCCCTTACCCGCTTACCCGCTTACCCGCTGGTCCCTCCAACTCTGCACCCTACTCTCTACTCTTATTATACATACATATATATACATAGTTATAAAAGTACGTTATGTAATTCAAGTACTACACAGTGCATATGGTTACGGGACGGCTTCATTTCCCTCGATGTCATCCAAACTCGTTTACGCACTTGTCATTCGTTTCATCATGAATCTTTTCCCTCGGTGCTTTACACTATACCAATCATCATTCTATAAGTCGGGAGTGATATCTGAATAATGACAATGATAATCCAATCATATATATTCAAACAACTATAATATAATACAAACAACTTTTCCAATTGTTTTTTCATTATAAATTTTAAATTAAAAATTTTTTATGCGCATTATTTACTTTTTTTAATTAATTTGTAATCGAATATTTTTATCAAATAGTTGAGTTTTATATCTAGTAATAATTTCTATCATATTTTTAGGGTCTTATAATTTTTGCGAAGTGAAGGGTGCGATCGAAAATTCTCAAGCTCTGGCTTAATATAGAAACGCCGAGAAAATATTAAAATTTCAAATATAAAATGATTGTTTTTTTCACTTCTCGCGAGAGAAATTAGAAATTAAAAAGAAGAGGTTAAATAAATAAGCAATTGATAGTTACTGTGGATCTCTTTTCCTGCGAATGACGTGAGCTTACTGAGGGACATAAAGAGCAGAATAGTAGGAAGTTCGTGCAGTACACAAGCAGTAGTACCAGTAAATAGTAGCAGTAGTTGAGGAGAAAAGGGAGTTATACGAATATAAGGAGGGCTGGATGTCATGCTCGCGTGTTATTTATACGAGGTCTGGCTGCGGCGAGCCGGGGGTGGGTGAAAAGAAGAGGGGCCGTTACATTAGCAGGATTGCCCCCTTTCCACTCCCGGTTGGAGCTGGTGTTCGTATCACTGAATTTCCGGGCACCACGTGCTTATGCTCTTCCCCGTTTCGTTACTAGAGCGCACTGCATATCTCTATTACTTCTTCATTTTTCGACTTTATCTCGTGGCACTGGTACTGCCCCTCGTCAGTCCCCTCGCCATAACCATCACCATCACCGAAACCGCACCCTTTCTATCTTCATTCTCTTTTTGAAACTCTCTTCTTATCCTTTCTCTCCATCTCACCCCAGTAATCATTTTCTCTCAGTGTTTTTACTTTACCTCTACTCTATTTTATGTACACTATATTCTCTACACCCAGTGTCTGCTGTCTCTCACCAGTTTTGCTTAAAAAAATCTCTCAACACTCGGAAAAAAATTTTTATTTGTACCAACATGTTATTTTTATTAACATCCACAACTCATCCAATCATATAATTACCCAATTTTTATCAAGAAGGATTAAAATTTATAAATAAATTAGAATGACAGCTGTCGTCGGTTTTTTGTTTGAATTTCCCGGTTACTGTTATTTATTTTTAGTGAATCGGACAGCGAAAGTTCAACGGCAGATCAAGAGTTGATGTTCAACTTTTCAGCTCATGAAATATACATCCCACTTTACTATTTTCCTTTATCGCAATAATTATTTATATTTTTATTTCTGATATCTCAGTCTGCTCGCACTCTACTCAGTGCACTGATGACTGCTGGCTGGTATAACCTAGAGCTTGACAGCAGTGCGTTAATTGGCAGCTCCTGCCAATTGACACTCATTAGAGTACAAGATTAATTACGAGAAACCTCGTGCAGCAGTTTCGCAGCCTCTACGACGTCCTCTCCAATTAACGAAAGTTATGTCCGACACTAACAAACCTTATGATACCAACCCTACTTATTATTATTATTATTATTATTTATTTTTTTTTTGCATAATTATTTTTAGATTTTTTTAAATTAATTTTATAAAATATTCCATGTTCGGGAAATTGAAGAATAAAATTTTTTTTTAAGTCTTGGGCATCTCCGATTGCGGCAAAATAATTGTAAGGATAAAAAATGATGACAGGACTTTTTAAAAAAATTTACCGAATTTTTATAATATTTTTTTCGACGTTCCGTTATTCTGGACATTAAATAAAAAATTTAACAACAAATATAATTTACATAAATAATAAATAAAAGTGTCATGAACAAAACTTTCAGAGTAAAATTTACATAATTTTTTTTTTTACCCTCGTTTATTAATATTTTATTTTTGTCGGGATTAAAATTATTGTCAAGTAAAACGACAATTCATGTGTACATACATACATTTAGTATTTATATTTATATATGTATATATTTTAGTGACATTTTGGTTACACAGGTCCTGGCAATAAACACTGGGAGCTCGAGGAGTAAGGAAAAATTTTAGTGGCTGTTTCAGGTGTACGTTATGAGTACACTTCATACCACAGCGTCAAACTCACCTCATGTGTGACTCTACGTATACATGTTTTACTTAGTCTGGGCATTTACATGTTACCTCTGACTTTTTATTTAGCGGCTCGCACACGGCATTCGGGTTATATACCTCAACTGTCTGCTGGGACGTCAAGTGGCTTTAGAGGATCCTCTTTTTTTTTATTCTTTATTTACCTTTTTCATCCAACTCGTTCGAGAAAAGTGAAACACCAGGGATATACAGCAGTCCCGCGGGTAACGCTAAACCATCAAGGGAGGTAACACGTGTTAGATAAATTCCTCCAGCTGTAAATTCTGTCCCTTGCATATTGACACGTGCTCAGACGCGAGATCATACACTAATAAAATATTTTTAAAGCTCAACTAAATGTCATAAAAAATAATTTTGTTTTTGGAAAAATAAATTTATTTAAATTACAGATAAAAGTTTATTTTATTTTTTTATACTTTACTCAATTTAAATTTTCAAAAAAAAAATTAGATTAATATTTTTGGAGCAATTATTTTTTAAATATTTATTTATGCCGTCTACGCGATAATGGGGCAAAGTGACCACACTCAGCAGTACAGGCAGCTTAAAATTTTCAATATCAGTTTTTAAAAAAAAAAAAAGTTATAAATAAATTTAAATTAATAATTAATTTTAGTACAAAAATTTTAACGTCAATCGAAAAATTCTATTCTCATTGAATCCCATCTCCCGAGGAATTTAAGTATTGTAAAAATAAAAAATAAGCAAGATAACTTGATATAATTCAGACATAGACAGTGACGGTCAGTATATACATAAGCGTATATACTGACGAGCAGAAATAGAATAAAGCGATCGGGAGGGTAAAAAAAAGTAAAAATAGTGTAATAAAAGAAGGAGTATAAAAGAAGGAAGAATTTAGTTTGGCACTTTTTCGACGACTAATTAACACAGTCGGACTTGCCAACGTCACTCAAGGGAATGTATAATGATCGGGTTAACGAACCTCTGACAGTTTTTATGGATGCATTTTGCTGGTAGTTAATCCGGAAATATTCAATAAAATTACCAATTTATCCAACATTACTCTGTCGTTTAGTTTATTTTACTTTTTATATTTATTTTTAGTTTCATCTTGCTCTTATTGATTTTTCTCTTCCATTACTAACTTTCTGATAGTTAAGTGCTTTTTATACTATTTATTATCGCTGTCTATTATCATTTATTTTATAATTTAAATATTTAAACTTTTAATCAATTCATAATATTATTCAATTTAAATATTTTCATTCAATTTTTAAATTATTTTATTAACATATTGATCTACATCAAAATTTTTTAGTCAAAATTATTTGAGATATTTTTTATCGACCACTGGTTTAAAAAAAAATTGTAAAAATATTTTTTACATTTCACTAGAATAACAGAATAAAAAAATACCAGCAATTTAGCCAATGGAAGTGTCGAATTCAATTTATTTATTTAATAGAATTAGAAATTTAATTTTTAATTTATTTTTGATAGTTTTTTTTTTTTTTTACAGGTGGCAAAGTGATGACTGATAAAAAGTAAATTTGAATCAATTGAAAAAAATTTCAAAACTGGATTTATTTTTATACGCATTAAAAAAAAAATTTTAATTGAAATTGTCAAATAATTATATTATGTAAGACAGTATGGAGTAGATGTAAAATTAAAGTAGGATTCGAATGACTGGTAACGTTAAAAGTAACTTGTAAGAGAATGTTGTCGACAGAGAGTTAAATTCCGTCTTGGAGTCTTAATGAGATTTTATTCGCAAGATAATTAGTGCATCTCATGAGTCTATTTCTCAGAAGCCTCTCTCTTTTCCACCCACAGCCGTCTCGCTTACTCGCATCCCTTTACACTCGATGGCTGGTTCGCACACCGGCCCTTCGTCTCGTCTTGCCTGCATCCCCTCATGTAATTACAAGTACAATTATCATGTCCTCAGCTCTCCCTTTCTCGTTCCCTTCTAGTCCCCAACAGCCGAGTCTGAAGGTTTCACACGCAAACCTTCCACCCTGCGTTGCACTGGCAACAACGTGAAACTACTGCTTTCCATTTCCACCACACACCCATCCGTCTACACCCACATACACGCACGTAGTGCTCATCATTTTCTTCTCTAATACACCCACATAAGTACACACGTAATTTTAAATTAATTTTATTATTGTTTACTACGGAAAATTCATTATACTCGCATCTGTAAATAATTTAATTTTATAATTTAAATCAACTCTATTATTCAAATATTTAGCAACCTGTTTAATTACAACTATTTTTTCACATATGACATATATATTTTTTTTTTTTTCTTATAATTAATGAGCAAAATCATAATTTCGGAAAAGTTCGAGCAAAGTTGGGTATTGCAGCCAAAATAAGATATTATCAAAAAATATTTTACATCAAAATTTGTTACATTACAATTTGAGATTTAGTTTTTCAAAATTATTTTTTCACAATTTAAAATTAGTCTTATTTTCTTTAAAAATTCTACCCTTCAGCATAATCACCTAAATTATTAATTTCATGATATTTTCTCTCTTTAATGGAGTAATTAAAATTTTAAAGACAAAAAAATTGAACCAATACTAAATTCATCACTTAAAATCTATTAATTAGTTTATAAATACCTTGGGATAGAACGCAGTATTTTTTTTTATAATTTCCTACAATTGATAATTAATATTTTTTGTTCAACTCATCAAAGCTTAATATTTTTTCAAGTGAAATTATGTCTAAAAAAAATCTTCATTTTTTTCCAAATAATTTTTATAAATTTATTGGAGAAAAAAAATTCTTCTCAATTTACCAAAGAGATCTTACTACGAACTTGTTATTTTTCGACACTTAAATTTTATCGTCCGTGTAAAATGATTGTAAGTCTGATGAGCTATCTGTTGGTATCATGTCGACTGTATTAAATTAATAAACAGGAAACCACGAAGACCGGTGCATCGAAACCATAACAGACTATCGAGCGTTAATCGGTATAATAAATAATCCGTTACGGTTCATTAATCTCTTAAACATCTTTTGAAAAACTTTCCAACAAAAAAGACATTAGCATTTATATTAAATACCAATATCTAAAAATATTAAATCGTCAAAAGTGTATTACGTTTTAAAAATCATTGGAAAAGAGTATCAGTGATTGGAAATAACAAAAGTCAGCTTATATTATTCTCAATTATCGTTTATTCATGAAAATAAGGGAATCAACAAAAGCTCTCGAGATATTTACGAGCATGATATGGCTGCGAGTATAGAGCACTAGCTGCTGCTGCTACTGCCACTGTTGGGCTCTATAGTATAAGAAATACACGCAAAAGCTCTAAAGGGGCGCGAGGGGGGTTTGGGTAATCAGTAAATGCGTCCATCAGCGGATTACGGGGGGACCACACTCTCTTCCATTTCTCTCTCCACTTGATCCATCCTCCCCGTCACTCTTCCCACCTGAGCTTCTCTATCCTGTTTTTATCCACCACCTTTTAACCCACCTCTCAGTTCCTCAACCTCATTCGCTCATTTCTTTCTCCCATCTCTTACTACAATCACTTATTTTACTTCTGTTTCAATTTTTTACCGACGTGTTTTTACATCCATTTTAATGGTTTTTCATACAAATTAGTTGTGATCCACATTCCGAATCTTGTAATTATTAATGAGATTTTAATGCAGTTATTAAATTTTAATAATCCCCGTTGTAAATTTTTCATGATCAAGTAGAGGAAGAAAATTCATCGACAAAATTTAATTTATTAGTTATTAATTTGGTATTCTAAAGGAATATCCAGTTTATGACATTTGAATACTTAAACAGTTAATTAGTATCGATTAACACGATTTCTAATTGAATTAATTTTAATTCGAGTTTTGCTGTCAAATCACTTCCAACTTGTAGAATTTTTTACCCCGCAATTATCAGTACATTAAAAAAATCTGGTTTATATATCAAAATTTCTAGAGAAATAATACAAAATTTAAGAAAACTTTTTTTCAAAAAATTCAAATTGTGGGTCGCGATTTCGCGGTCGATAAACTTTGACCTGATGCCTGCTCAGTAAATCGCGAAAAATTATTTTCTGTATTGAAATTGATAATGCGCATTAATAAATTCATTAACTTGTTAGCGAAAACATCAAAAGTTAGTGAAAAGTTGATAAATAAAAATATTTTAAATGTTTACTCAAAAGACACTAAATATTAGAGCTTGCCTATTTAAATTGGCTCGAGAAAGTATGAGGGTTGGGTATCGGCGTTAGCGAAGTGGTGTCGGCACTCGGGGTGGAAGTAAACAAGTGAACAGTGAACGAGAAAAAGACGTGGCTGTGTGATGAGGTTTATAGGCGGGGTGGAGGCGATTGCTGACCGTCGGCTGCAGCCCGAGTTGGGGGTCTCCCCAGTAGTTCCATATATATTTATAGAAGACTACAAAGCAAATTGAATTGTAAATATAAAGCGTTTAAAAACAGAAACTCGCAAACGGATTCCCTAATGAGTGGCAAGAGGGAGTACTAGTACGAATAACAATACTGGAATACATTAGCCGCTTGAAATGCTACGTACTAGTGGCGTTTCCGCAAAAAGCCCAAAATAAAAAGGCCTCGCGCAAGTATAATTGGACTGAGATTAGTTCTAGACTTTTCTTCGTTGACTGACCAAAAAAATATAAGACTATATTTTTTTTTATTTATTTTTTCTACTAAATTTAATTTACTCTACTTTTTTTTTTTTTATCAAAAACTGAAAATTTCATGAATTTCATTTATAATTTGAGATCGGGACACTACGAAATTCCCAGAGTACGGCTATAAAACAAAAAAATTTTTTTACTGAACATATTAAAAAGTAATTGGATGTTCATTAAATTTAAATGAAAATAAATCATCTATTAATTAAAAGTTATATTCAGTAAAAACAATACATTTTTTTGGGACGTTAATTAAAAAAGTTTACTGATCATTAAATAATTATTTTTTTACCTTTTGTGTACACTGATAGTAAATATTTTATTGAATATTCCCTATAAATTAAATTGATAATAATAATGAATATTATAAAATTAAAAACATTAGAAAATTTGAGTCGTTTACAAAAGACCGTCAGATTAATTAGCGAAAGAGAAGCTTGTTAATATAAGCGAAAGTCAAAGTCTAAGTAAAAAGTGGCGAGCTTGGGGTATTTTACTTGAGGCGAATATCACGCATAAATGAGCCAGTGGCCGGAGGTGCGTTAAACAATTTCAGCTAATGAACGAAGTTAATTACCGCGCTGTGAATCACTCTCTTTTTATTTTACTTTTCATTTTTTATTCTATATATATATATATATTTAGCCATTATGTATTATATTCACCCCAAACCCCTCCACTCGTCTCATTTAATTTCTCGCTTTTCCTTCAAGTTTCTCCACTTCCAACTTCTTCCCCTCCCCGCCGTCCAGTCGCGATATATATTCCGGTAGAATAGCTCGAGAGAACGTCAGAACCTCGGCCAATTATAAAGTTACACCACTAAAATTTGTTACAAAAAATTATCGTACAGTGCGAATGAGTGAATGAGAACTCTGTTTGAATAGTTAATGCCCTGTTAAATCAGCAGATTTATCTGTGGGAATATTTATATATTTTTTTCAACGTCAATTATCGACGCATTACACTGTGAATAGAGAGGTTTTCAAAAGACCATGAATTTGAAATAAATAAGATACTTAGTCAAAAAAAAAATTTAACATAAATGCTGAAAAGTGTGATGTTGAACACCCATTCAATAAATTCAATTTATACGGATTTAACAATAATGAGCTCTTTGAAATTTCGCTCTCATCAATTTAATTCCAATTTAGTCTGATAATTTAAAAAAACAATTCAACAATTAATTACACATTAATCATTATTATTCATTTTTTTTCACTGGCTTTAGTTAGAGATCACAATTTTGTATTTTCAAATTTTTTGATATTTGCTCTATCAGAAATGGCTCTTTGATCATTTTGAATTCTTTTGAAATTTTCAAACAATTTAATTCGGCTGAACGATCAATCGGCTGCCATTCGAAATGGTATATTTTGACGCACCCACTTTAGAGCATGAACTAGATCTTTAAATCCTTGATTACCGGATGCCTCTTCATCATATAAATTAAAAAATCCTACGGCCAATATTCAAAATAAAATATCTTCATTGATGTGGAAGTTATAAATATATGTATAATTGTTAAAAATAAAGCAACCTAGTACTCCAAGTCGGTAATTTGCTGTAACTAGAACGATTTCTTTTTCAACGAGGTAATCTGACCCATGAGTTTCATCGTTGCTGGTTCCGAAACTAAAATTTCCGCCGTGAATACAAAACATAACAGCTCTCGGTACATCAGGATTCAATTCCGTCGTATAGACATTTAGGTAGAGACAATCTTCCATTCCTACTATTTTTCCGGTAACCCAGTTAACTTTTGCGCATTTATGACCATATTCAATCGCATCCTTAACCCCGGACCAGGGTTCTGCTGGTTCTGGATCCTAATAATTATTATTAGGAGTACAAATAAGTTTCCGCCGTTTTATTGTAGATGGCGCGGCACGGAGTTTCGGTTAGCTTTCGCAGATGATAACCGGCTTAAAAAATAGTTTGGACATTCAAGAACAACATAACCTATTAATATCATTGATTTTATATTGGTAAATAAATTTATATTACCGTTCTTCTATAATAAATATTTAATTTGTGTTAAAAAACGGCGGAAACTTATTTGTAACCCTAATAATAAGTTGTTTATTATCTCGAAACATCGAACACATTTTCTCTATTAACTAATTTTGAGTGCAAAAAAAATTTTTCTTTATACGAAACCTTGAATCGCAAATCTCCGATCGGTGGCTTTGCATACGGAATACCGCGAAATGCATAGAAATGAATTCCATTGATATTATTTTCTTTGATTCCACGTAATTTTCCTTGTTGAACTTCAATAATCGGATTCATAATATTATAGATAATTAATTGTGTCTTAATGAGAATTAAAATTACTCGGGCCGGTATATAAGCTCTATTTTAAAAAAGAAAATCAAACAGAAGTATCGTTAATACCCAGCAATGCTTCAATAAAATATTTTAAGAGTTTCAAGTATATTTTTATCATGTGTTTATTTATAAATATACATAATAATTCAAACTTCATAACCAGAATTATACTTAATACCAAAAATAAATTTTCATTGAATTCTAAATTAGTATAAAAGCAATTTTATATAAGCGGAAACTGCCAATTAGATTGTATTTAGTAGTCGAGTTTAATTGTTCTTATAAGCTATTATTACATTTGGGAATTTCTTACGACAATTATAGTATTTAACAGCTTTTCTAATAATAACTCAAATAAAAAAAGTTGATCACGTAATAATTATTTATTTATGATATTGTAATTATTATACTTACCTTAGTCTAAAAAAACATCAGTACTTAATTGAAATTTGAAGCCTTATTAACTGGTTTATGTGACGTTAATTCTATATATTTAAGCTGATATTTTTATGTAAATATTTCAAAATACTTGATTCCAATTTAATTAAATTATTTGCTTTTTCATCAAAAATGATTTATGCAGAAGAATTATTAATGGGGATACTAATTTTAATTTTAACATTACATTTATACTTTACGAAAAATTATAATTTTTGGAAATCACGAGGCGTAATCGGACCAAAATCGTTACCAATTTTTGGAACAATTAAAGACATTATAATCGGAAAACGCTCAATCGGAACATACGCAAAGGAAATCTATGATAATTATCCAGCAGAAAAGTTTGTCGGAGTATACGGAGGCTCAAAACCAATTCTAGTTCTCAGAGACACCGAATTGATAAAAGATGTATTGATAAAACACTTCAACGTTTTCATGGATCGTGGATTGGGTTACAACGAAAAACAAGAACCGCTTTCTGCACACTTGGTTTCACTAGATGCATAAAGATGGCGCTTATTGCGCCAAAATTTGTCGCCAATGTTTACTTCCTACAAGCTCAAAAACATGTTCTATCTTATTGCTCACGAGTCCGATCGTATGGTCGAACAGTTGTCACTTTTTGACGGCAAGGACATTGATATCAGAGAAATAACTAACAAATACACCATCAATGTAATCGGAACATGTTTTTTTGGATTGCACATTGACAGCGAGAGCTATATTTTCTACAACATGGGCCAGAGATTTTTCAGGAAAAATTTAAAGAACAAAATGAGATTTCGATTGAGAACTTTTGCTCCATTCTTATTCAATTTCATTGGCAGTTGGCTCACGGATTGGGAGCTCCAAAATTTTTATATAAACCTTACACGCGAAAATATAAGTAACCGTAAAGAAAAAAGTATCAACCGTCACGACTTTATTGATTTGATGGCCAAGTTGAAAGATAAGTCTGATAAAGTTGATAATATGGGTAATTTTGAAGCCTTTTGTTTTCACATTATAGTTCCAATTTCCCAATTATCAAAATTATAACACAGATATTAATTTGTTTGCTTAACTAGACATAACATACCCACTAATAGCAGCCTAATTATTCGCTTTCATGGTTGGTGGCTACGAAAGCTCGTCCATAACAATAAGTAACTGCATTTATGAACTCGCATTGAATAATGATATCCAAAATAAATTACGAGAAGAAATAAATGAATCATTTATCAACACCAGAGGCGTTATTACGTATGATCTGCTTGAGGAAACGAGTTATCTTGACAAAGTATTCAACGGTATGCTTATTTGATTTTAGTCTTATAATTATATTATATGCCAACGGTAAATTTTTGATTTTTGTAATAATTCACAAAAACATTGAGAAAGTATCCTCCGATAAATTTCACGATGAGGGTATCATCTGAAAAGTATACGTTTTCAGGAACTAATTTAACGATACCAAAAGGAGTTATTGTTTGGATTCCAATAATGGGTATCCAAAAGAATCCAAAATATTATCCAAATCCTGAATTATTTGATCCAGAACGTTTTGAAAATAGAAAAAGTAAACGTCCGCTGATGACTTACTTACCTTTTGGTGATGGTCCTCGTAATTGCATTGGTAGAATTATTTGAATTGCATTATAATTATCTGAAATAAACATTAAATTCCATGGAAAAGTAATACACTCTTGTAATAAATGAATAATTTATAAATTTATAATATGGTTCATTTACAGGATGGCGTTTTGGAGAAATTCAAGTAAAAATGGGCCTTATAAATATTTTGAAAAATTTCAAGGTTCACATTTGTGAAAAAACTGATAAAAATTATACCTTTGATCATACGGCATTTTTTTCAACACCTTTAAATGGCATTTACGTTAAAATAGAAAAAATAAATAATATTGATAATAAATAATTGTATAGATTTTCAAAATATGTAACGACATATTATGATTAAAAATATAAAACTCAGTACTTAATACCTTTGCTTCATTTGTTCTCTACAAATTAACCATAGAGATTTCAATTACTCTCAAAAAAAAAAAAAATAGTATACTGAGGTCTAGTTGCCTTCATAAATAATTACATATGCACTCATATTTACTTGCAACAGCTTTTCGAAGCACGCGTGTTGAACCTCTGCACACACACACACACATATGCTCGCACACTAATTAAACGTACAAAAACACTTACACACATTAAGCTGAATATAACCGGGACGATAGCGATTCTCGACGTACACATTGGAGCTCTTTTCGTTAAGCCTTCTCCTTTGGCTGGTGGATGCGGTCAGACGGAAGGGGTTGAGAGGGTAAGAGAGTGAAAGGAGCGCGGGGGCTGAAATGAGAGAAAGGGAGCTCGGAAGGGTGGCCGACGTCAAGTGGGGAGGGATAGAGGCGGCCTTTAATTAACAGAAAGTGGTTCATTAGAGCTTATTCATTAGAGAGAGCGCGCGTAATTAGCAAACTCCACCCTTTCTCCAAACCTCCTTTCGCGTTTCACCCTCTACACACTTTCATCCCTCAGTAGTTGTTCTTCTCGTTTTTATCTTTCTCACTCCCACATCATCTTTCACATCTCTTCGATGCCTCTTTGCTCTGTTTATTACTCTGGAGCTTCAACCCTTTCTTTTCCTTTCATACTTCTTCTACTTTTCCCATGACTTTATTTTGTTTTCGTATCGCTATTCCAAAAAATCACACATTTGATTTCCTACACGTTATCATTTTCTTTACATAAACTACTGTAATTAGAGTGGAATTTTTTTTCTAAACAAAATGAAAATCGAGATGAAATTGATTAGAAATTTTTAATTCATTTATTGATAACTGTAATTAGAAAATGAAACAGAATAATTACTACAGTATTGTGAAGTAAAGAGACAGAAGCTTTAGATTTATTTCTCAGTGACATATATATATTTATATATATATATAACCAGCAACATCATTACCGAGCTAAACGTAGTCTGGGACTTAGAGAGAGTAACGAATGTACATGAAAAGAAATGACAACGCGGTGAAGAAAAAAGAGGAAGTAAAACTTCTAATTACCGTAGAGCAACGTGGTGGCGATCTAATGAGGTGACCTGAGGCAAAAACAAACTTTTCCCAACTATAACAAGACCGATTTATTATAAAATGTTTACATTGCTGCGCCGAGGACTGAAAAATACTGGAAAATTGTCTATTATTTTTTCTTTTTTTATTTCACTCTATTATTTTATCTGTAAAAAATTAAATTGAAACGTACACCAATTTGCGTGGATATTTTTTTTGTTACGTACGAATGGATCACGTCAGAAGAATGTTGTTATTTATTTAATTGAATACCTGCGGATTAATTATTTGAATTGTATGTACTCGTTAAACTTTTAACGACACAATCTATATATATTTATATATAAATGTTGATTTTTTAATTCTTTTATTCTGTATGTTGGTTAAATATGTAAAGAAACTCAAAAAATTGTGGCACTAATTAGCTTCAATATACTACTGACGAGCTTATATATTTGTATATAATATATATACAAATATGTGGATCATATGCAACAGTCGAGACGACGGAGTCAGGTATGCATGTCCAATTAAAGTGTCATAAGTTTACATTAAAAATATATATTTTATTTTTCTATTTTTAACGAAATTTTTTTATGATTTTACTAAATATGACCAGCTTTGATTTTAATTTCGAATTTTTAATTGCTGTAAACAAATTATGCTGCACTAATTATCAAATTAATTTTGAAAAAAATTATTACTCTATTTTTGATAATTAAAAAAAAAGTTGATGTCAATTGAACTTATATTCGAATCATTTTGCTGATTGGAGGAATAAAAATGAGTCTTTAAATTATTTTATTAATTAACAAAAATCTAATTAATCTGCAGTGAAATTGAGTAATTAAATGAAAATATATATAAACGTAATTGTCTTAATTAATGCATTCTCTTTTCATTCATCTGAATCTCTTTAATCTACGGTAGCTTATAAAAAATCTTACAATTTAATTATTAATTATCGGTATCAATTTAAATTGCAATTTTACTTTCAAAGATCAAATTATCCGTGGGAAAGAAAAGTAAATAATTCGACTTTTAGTGAAAATTAAAATTAATAAAAAACTACTACTGTTTTCTGTAGACTTCAACTTTCAATATTTTAAAAAAATTATGACAGAATTCCAGTAGTCATTAAAATTTTTTTTCTATTTTTGAGCAAAATAGGGCAGCCCCAAAAAAATAAAAAAAACATTAGCAACCTTGGGACTGTCATCCCCCAGTTTCCTTTACAAAAAAATTTTCGGACTGACTTAAAATTCAAAATTTTTTGATGTCCCAACTTACCCCATTGCTATTTCTACCCTCGTGTAGTTACCAAGAAAAATTTCAAGCCCGATTTTTTCATACTCACCTGCAGCTCATCCGTAAATTTTCACACTTTCCATCACAAAAAATCAAGCAATTAAAGCGCTGCCTTAATAATAATAATAATAATTGACAAGTAAAAAAATTCTCTACCTAATCCATCGGAAACAAAGTCTTAATTAATGATTCGTAATTCACCATAGCAAATAATTGTTATTATTTCTTTTATTCATAGCCTCTTATTCCGTTGAACTTTCTAAAATCCTCCTTAAGGACCAAGGACCTTGTTCCTCCTCGCCCCCACCATCCTGTCTTTCTTTTCTTCGGTGGCTCTTGCTCCCGAGTCCCAAGCTGAGTCAAATAAGATTGACGTGTCCCCGGTTCTGTTTTGTTTTTAATTAATTGAACGTTTCTGCGCCTGCGTCTGCGTCTACTCCTCCACTATTATATACACACACCATAACACAGCTCTCGTGCGTCCTAAATTGGCAGGACGGCATTCTAATGCAACGGCTGAGGCTGAGGGACAGGATATCTCAAGAGGCGCAAAAAAAGCTTCGTTACCTTCCACCCAAGTTCACCACTGAATTCTTTCCGTTCCTTTATTTTATTTTTTTTATTCATTCGTTGTGTGGACTCTTTATCTACTCCCTGTATCCCTTTTCCAGTTAAGTGTCTTTGCCTCATTCTTTCTCTCCTCGTTATGCTGCCAGTAAGCAAATATATACATATACATATACATATACATATACATATACACTTATATATAAAGAGAGAAAGGATATAAAAAGGACGAGTGTAGTCGCGAAATTTGGAATAAATATCGGACACAGTTAAATAGGCAGTAGACCCGCCAGAACTAAGCCGCCGCCCGCTAGATGCTCAATTAAGTAAATTTATTTTACCCAATGCCGATACGAAACTGTAGGGTCAGCTGGTCAGTGTGGAGATGTTTAATCGTTGCATCTATCTGTCTATACTGCAAGACCTAAAGGGGGGAGAAATCGCGATGTAGATAGTGGGAGAGCCCAATGCCAGCAGTAATTGACGGATGCCCGCCCAACCAATCATTGTCTGATCTTAAATCTGAGATCCAGCCATGGTAATTAGGATCCTTGGTACAATAAATTTATTATACTTAGTGTATGTTTATAATTAACAATTACAATGTCTTCATTTATTCAAATTCATTTTTTTAATTTGAATATTTAAAAAAAAAAATTTGTCTCTTTTCGAATAAATATTTTGAAATTCTCTTACTATACTAATTTATAATTAACAAAGTTGATCATCAGTTAATGTACCGTTAAATTAATTAATGACCGTCGACTGTGAAAATGAATGTAAAATTGCAATATAATTAATAAACTAATAAATGAAAACGAAACTTGATAATAATAACAACAATAATAATTACAATGATGAAAGCCGTGTAGTGTAGACTATAGTAAAGTTTAAACATTGTTAGGATGATAATTATCGGTAGTGAAATATCAATTTCACAATATCAAGTAACATCAATATACTTCTTCAATGCCGATAATTAATCAAGCTACTTAATTGGATGGCTAATGACGAACTACTCGTCAGTGTAACGCTCAGCTCACCATACACACAAAATAACTAAAATAAAAAACCCTGGCCCCTTTTTCACCCACCAGCTTTTCAACTATGTTCAATTCATCTATACACTATTTCAAAATACAACACCCAATAGCTCTCCCCCCTCCCGACCCCTTTTCAACCCTCCTCTTTCTCCCCTTCCCCTGGTCCCTCCATCAATAGCGAGGTATATACATTTACATATTGAACATTTGGTTCAACTGCAATTCTATCATGTCAATCAATTCTGTATCCAATTAAATCTTACATTATTTTATTGAGTTGATATATATCTCCCATTCATTATTACCAATACATCACACACTGTTCCATTTATCAATGGCCCTTTCAATAAAAAATTATTTTAATTAGATTTATAAATAATTGGATCGCAACCGTTGATTTTTCATTTTCATTTAAAAATGATTTATAAATTTTTTTCTCAACTAAATAAATTTTAAAAAAGTACACAATCATAACATTTATTTAAAGCCAGAATAAAAAAATTTTTTAGGCTTCATAATATACATTAAGGTATTAAAAATGATGATCAACTAATAGCAGGTGGGATTACTTTTCCAATTGTCAAGAAATGCTTTTGCTGCTGGAATTCGTAATCACTTCTATACACATATCTATTTATATTTTTATTTATATATATTTGTGCCAAGTTGACAGTGTGTGGGAGTTAGAAGTGTAAAGAATAAAGAATATGTAAGACATACCGTCATGTCGTTGAGCTTTTACAAATAACGAGACAGTAAAAATGTGTGAATCCCAAGACACTTTGCAGCTTACATAATGACGGAATTTTTTTTTTTACATTCCTTTGTATCAACTTCCAAGTCTCGCGTCTAAATGTTGAATCTGCGTATTAACAGAGTAGCACATTAGACAATATTACTTTTGGGACATGATTTTAAAATAAGAATGCTTTTTAGTTTTATCACTATTTCATAACTTGACATCTTGTCCTTTGAAAAAATTTTTTTATTCTGAAATTAAATAATTGAAATGGGTCAAATTAATCAATTAATGTCCAAAGCTCTAATTTCGAAATTTGTTTGATAATTCATGGATGACAAAAAATGAATGCTGGGTGTGAAATATTTGTGATTGATTTTTAATTAATTAGAGAAGTGTGTTGGGATAATTTCCCTAGATGGTTGAGAATTGTTTTGAGATAAAAAGGAACGGATGAAAGAAAGGTCGGTTCGCGCTGCGGAGAAGGAAACAACGGGGTAAAAAATAATAAACAAAAAAATACCTAAAGACAGTAGATAGTGTGGGCTGGGTAAAAAGAATAAGATTCAAGAGTGCTGTGGTAAGTTGTGTGTTGAACTCGGAGGGTGTTGGTCATTAGTTGATTGGCTACCAGACAACTCTACTTTTCTCTACTCTACTCTACTCTACTCTACTATATTTTACTCTACTCGTTCTCTTTAAGTAGTATCACAGACATCACTAACGATTGTGTGGGTGTCGCTCTTTGTTAGCACCTTCATAAAAGTGTTAAGTGAATGTCTTGTTGAATTGTCAAGCTTGTAGGATTCATTTTTAGTATTTTTAAATTTCAATGCAGTTTATAAAAATATATAAGAAAATTGGGGCAAAATGATGGATTTTTTAAAAATTTAATTCGCTGGGTTTTAGCTTTTTTCCTTCTAGTTAACGGAAATAAGAAAAATAATTTGTAATAAAATCTGGTGATCAAAAAAAAATTTATTAAATAAAATTTTTGGGCGCCCCTTTGTTTTTAAGTCTCTTTCTTTATCTATGGGGCTTTTGAGTGAGGAGTTCACGTGTTGATGGTAGTGCTGGTGATGGGATAGAATAAATAAACCTGTAAATTGTAACAGAGAAAAAGAGCGAAGGAACTAGGGTAATAACGAGAATAGAAGAGTATAAACAGTAAAGAATGGTTGAAAAAAATGAAATAAAATGCATCGAAAAAAATAGATACGTTCAGATAAAATTGAAGCACGTATCGCAGCTATACGTTATTGGAACACGTTTTATGAACTGAATAAAATATCACTAGACAAAAGTACAGTGCCTTGGGTATTTATGGTGAGTTATTGTTTCACATAACCGAGAATCGGCTTTCAAATTAGCTTTGAATATGACGAATAAGAAATGTCTTTTTGTCTATGTTTTTTTTTATTGACGCAAAAATTTTTCGTATGCGTGCAAGTGGAAAAATTGTTCAGTGCGTGTACGAAAATTAGTGGTGATAAGAAATTAAAAATTTTGTGTTTATATCTTATTGTACATCATCCAGCAATGAAGCAATTACATGAGATTCTATTAACAGAGACAATCAGATAGAACGTAGGGATAGTAATCGGGCATCTTGTTGACTGAATCACAGGCAGTGTCCACTCGTCTAAAATGACGTGATGTCTGTAGAGCAGAGTAGTGTAGTAATAGTAATAGTAATAGTAATCGTGGTATAGAGTATTGTATATAGTGGTAGAGTAGACGGATTTGGTCCTTTGCCGTGCAAGGCAATATGTTAATCAAAGCACGAGTGATAGCCGGAGTTGGGTACAATTTGCAGTAATGGCCTAATGCGATCTATAGATATATATTTCAGCTGTACTGAGAACGATGGCGGTGTGCTGTGAGCTTCGTCGTATCGAGTCACGGTAAGTGGATTACCAAGTTGGTGGTGAGAGAAACCACCCTCATCCTCATCCTCGTCCTCGTCCTCATCCTCACTCTTATTCACCCGCTCTGCCTCCATTTCACAAGGACATTGTATCGTCTGTCTTCTTGTGACAAACTGCACTCCAAGTATATAATGCCGACTGCTATCATACATTTTTATATATTTTTTTTTACTCCATCAAATAAATTTAATAAAGTCACAATTTTTTTCCATTAAAAATTTTTTTTTAATTATTGTTAGAAAATTAAATGGAATAATTTTTCTTACCGTGACTGGGAATCGAACCCACGATAGTTAATTTGGTAATTAGAGGGGTTGGAATCAGATAATTAGAAAATTTTGACAGCTTCCGAATTATAGGATTTTTAAAATAATTAAAAAACTTACAATTAATTGAAAGCTTATAGATAATTAAAAAAAATGAAATTTATTTAAGTCGATAAAAATTTATTCGTACACTTCTATTAGTAATTAAAAAATATCATGGTGAAGAATCAAAAGCAAAAGAAATAAAGGCATTAATTAAATAAAAATTAAAAAATTTCCGTATATATGATTACGTTTGATTGTTAAAGAACGTCGAGTCGTGATTGCAGCCACAAGCTTTTCGCATCGTCAAATATACATGCCCATGCTAAAAGAATTGAAAGCCTTCCTGCCTTTTATTTTTAAATTCCTGTTTTATTTCTATTTATATTTTTTATTGTCAGATTCTTCTGGCTGGCTCTTCTATTTTATCGGCGAAATGGAAACGTCGAAACAGGAATGACAGGAATAGAAGGAAGAGGAAGAAACGAAGGAACGAAAAATAGTGCCGTTGATTTCCGTGCGTTTTCGTACGTCAAGCGTAAGCTCGTTTCTAATTGCGGCAGTAGAGGGAGGGGTGTATAGTGCCGAACAAAAAATTAAATTCGTTTCTGTGTGATGCAAGCCAGCGGTGAAAAACTTTATATCGCTCCTTGTCTCATTTATTTTTATTTAACTATCTCATTCTACCTATTCTGCAACGTAGAAAAATTTTTACTCCCAATGTCTGCAGATATAAAAGCCTAAAACAACATTTACTGCTACAACCTCGCAAAGATCTTTTTGTATTTTTTATGAAAAACTATCGCTCACTCTGTCCCGGACACATACATTTGGCTTCATGTGAGAATTTAGTCAAAAAAACTGCGTGTACACGGCCAGAAATTAATTAGATTTTCTTCTTTCCCTCATCGGACGAGCCGGGCGATCTCTCGTTCGCGGCTTCAGTCCTTCTGATTCCCTTTCATCCCTTACTTTTTAATTATTCGCACAAACCGAGCGACGATATTCTCTTTCTCAATTTAGCTTCCACTGTCTTTGTCTAGCTCACTTTGGGTTTTATCGTGATAGTTAAATCACCAAACGCTGTGTAACTATATACCACTTGAGCGAAAATTGTTCTAACACGAGGCTCTGTGTATGTCCGTCTGTCTGTCTGTGAGGGTAAATTTACTAAAATCGAGAATTAAAGTCCAGGCCACGGTTAATACGAGACGAAAACACACGGATTTCAGTGATAAAGTGATGGACAAGTTTTAACCGACGTTGGTTACTGCTGTTTCGTTCGTATGCTTTCAACTGATTTAATTATATAAAACTTACTCCCCAGTAAATGCTCACATTTTATTTTTTATTTTTATAAATTTATTATAGACACATATAACATCCATTTTGCTTTAAATCTTTGACATTTGTATTTTCATTTTAGTTAAAATAAAATTTAAAGTTGGCCAGAGTGAGTTACCTCAAAATTTTAATAATTATTTTTTTGAACACGTGTATTTTTATTGCATAGAAAATCATAATTAATTCAATTTTTGAATTCTTAAGAATACCCCATTTTTTCCAAAAAATAAATAAATTGGTAATTAGATCTGGAAAATAAAATGTTAAGATTTAAAATTTATATACTTTTATTTCCAAACTTTATGATGGATATTAATACCTATATATATAAATTTTATCCGTCAGATGAATTTAAAAGCTAGACCGATTTAACAGTTTGCAACCAAAATTGTCAGAGTGACGTCTCGTTGTGGTCGTGGGTGTATATTTAAAAGAGGGACTAAACTTTCGCAAAATACTGACCGCAGAAACCAAAAAATAAATGTTGTTATTATATGTAATATTCTGCTTTCGACGTGTCATCAGTTGTCATTTCTAAGAGGTATAACAGACACCTGGATATTTATGTCCCTCTAAAAATCCGGGTTTCACGTGTATTGTCACAGTAAATAATCCAGTGTGCATTAAAAAAATCTAAAGCCAAATAAAAAATATCAAGTGGGATAATAAAATTTATTTTAATGGGTAAAATGAATGATAAATAAAATAAAAAATAAAATACGGGAAAGATAAGAGGCAGAAAGAACGAGAGTGGATCAAGATTTAAACGACAAAGCAAATCGTGCTAAAGATATTTCGTGCGCTTTTATAAAGGCGTTCTGGGGAATAGCTTCTGGTATACCGCACCACGTTAACCTATATAATATGTACTCATGCCACGACATGGTACGCCACTGATGCTAGGACCATGCGTCATCTGAGCCATAAAAATGTAATAGCTCCTTAAATAACTCCGCTTGTACCATATTTATGTCGTGTCCTCTTTATGAATGTACATGTATATATATACATATAAATATGTATATCCTATTACGGCTATATACAGTCTATTTTATTTTTTTTGTATAACCACTTTTGCAAGCATCGTCCTTGGACATTTGCGTTTGCCACGACTATCCCTCTAGATACTTATCCTTTTAGGATTTCGAGAAAATCCGATTCTACTGAGCTCAAAAAAACATCTTTTCAACTGTACAGCTCTCTATTTATAAGATATTCCTATTTATCTAGAGCTGACGGATTATTTTTATTTTTTTTATTAAATATTCACTCAATTTCTTCTACTTCATCAAATGTCTTACAAAAATTCATATTTTATCCTCACAGTCTTAATATTTTTTTTTTCATGTGACAGTTTTTAAATTAGCAACAAAAATAAGAAGTTTTTTAAGTCTCATAATTTAATTTCTAAGCGCCCAGTACAGACGTTCATTTACTTGTGCGCATGCGCAGTCGGGCGTCCATTTCACAGGGCATCCATTTTGTCACACACTTAGTATTGATAAAAAAAAATTTTTAAAGGTTTTAAGTGACCTTTAAAATCAAATATATGACAACTTATTAAATAAAAATAACTTTTTAACAAACTGAGGCCTCAGTCATTTTTAATACATTAAATTTATAAATAAAACGTTCATACAATTTATTTAAAGTTTCAAGTTTTTAAAACGATGAATTATGTAGAAATATAAATAATATAAAATATGTTTTAGTTAAATATGTACATTGGTCGGTGTTAGTATCTCACGGAAAATGTCCGATTTTATTTGGATGAGTGTAAACAAAAACGGTGTTTACTTTGTGCTCGTGTGTCTCATCGTCTTCTTTTGTGTCCGAGTGGTGGCTGAAAATTGAATTTTTAATGCGCCTTAATTTTTGGAAAAACGATACCAGGGGATTAGTTTCTTTTTCTTCTTCTTTCGGTTGCTGGAGAATTATTTGCTGGTTCAACGGCACTTGAACCACTATTCCCGGTTTCGACTCTTCATGTCGGTCTGCAATATGAAGTATTCATTATAATAAATCTTTAATCGAATCTAATTAAGTAAATAATCAAATTAATTATTAGTTATCAGAACTGTCAACTTTAACGGAAGATTTCTATTGTCGCTTTTAAATTTAAATCGTTTCAATAATTCGTATGATAAATTCAGGTGATAAAATAATAAGCAGTCTGTTATAAAAAAGACTCCAATGAATAAATATGACGCTATTATAAGTTTATTAACTCAGTTATTCATATAAAAAATTTGCATTCTATTTTTATTTTTAGTGACATCCACTAGTCTGTTCGAATATATTAGTCTCAGCAAAACGCGACTTAATTATTTCTTTATCAGCTTTAGATTTTTATAGAATAGACCTATCCAATTCTTTTCAGTTTAATTATAAAAAACAAAAGTCAAAAACTAAAGCATCATAATAATCACAGTCGACAAGTTCATATTTTTATTTATTTTTTACTGGTTTCGCTTTCTACTGACTAGCGGCATTGACGTGTCAGTAATATAAAAAAGGTGATTTCTAAAAAAATTTAATACGATCATAAATATCACAGTATACAAATTCAGGATTTTCGTATCAAGTAAACCAATAATTAATTTTCAAGATCTCATATTTAAATTAAATTATTAAGCTACTTCCTGATAAAGAACGATACTTGATAACATTATTTTAAATTAATTTCTTCCGTTAATCGAATAAGGAAATTCTTGATAAGACATTAACTAAGAAAGTAACGGATTAATTAAATAAAAAAATGATTAAGTTAAAAATGAAGATCTCGATCGTGATAAGAATAAATTTAAATTGACAATTTTATTACATGCGCGTTTAAGATTAAAATTTTTGAAATTTTCAGACAATTTTTGTCTCTATTTTTTTAAAGTTACAGTGGATCAGTACAGTAGAGACTTTTTACACTTTTTTATTTCTTAATTAAGTCTGCAAATTTTATTAATTGCTTTAATAATTTTTCTGCTTTTTTTTCTAAGGCTACAACTCCTTATTCTGTATCTCATTTATCGAACTGGTAGGAAAATCACAAAATACCTCAGTCGATATAGTTGATAATCGACTAATACCTCGCAGCCGCTTGGGCTCGAACCCAGTTCCGTAGATAATTTTTTTTTCTTTAACTATTGGCCTAATCAAATTTACAAAATGAAAATTAAAAAAAAATTTTTTCTAATTGGCTATGAACTCAATGATTAAAATTAATAATTAATCAAATTATAGGTAATCACAAATTAATACTTGCCTACACTATTTTCCTCCCACCAAGGTCGATGTCCCAGAGCCGTTGACAAACTGTCTAAGCCCAAGAGATGATGAAGCTTAGGATCAGGGACATTTTTATATTCTTGATTACTCCATCCAAGGGACTCTAATTTATTCCTTAAATTTGAAAATAATTTTAATTATTTACACTCCATTCAACCCAACCCAACCCAACCAATTAATTTAAATAAGTAAACATACGTATGTAAATTATCAAGTTCATTTTTATCAGGGGCCTTAATAGATTTAGACTGATGAACATAAACCGGATAGTAATGAATGTGATAGTGATGAATATCCGATGGCAATTCTTTTTTTAACTCCTTCTTTTCTCTCAGTGTATCGAAAAAATCCATTAATACATTTTTCGGACTAAAAATATATAAAATGTAATTACAAAAAAAAAAAAAAAATGCATGTGTAAAAAAATTTTAGTATAAAAAAAGGACATATATTTAAATAAATAAATTTACAAAAAATCTAACGTACTAATGAAAAAAAAGTGCTTGTGAAGTGGTAGAAAATAACAGCATAATAAACAATAAAAACTTAATATTGTAGAGAGATAACATCACTGTAATTTTCACATTTATTACTACGAGTATTTATTTAAAATTAAACTCCTGCATAAATTACAACCATACTATACTATAACGAGCAACACGTCAATAACATCACTAGTTCACTTGTCGCTGAGAACATACAACTGAGAATAGCTGTACATCACGATACTCTTTATATCCCGTAGCTCGCTCTCACTTTGAGTTAGTTTTCTTTTTATTCTTATTGAAACTACTTACAGCAAAACTACACCCGGCTAAACTGGAAGTTAAATTAAATTATAGTCGACAGTAAAAAATTACATCAGTAAATAAATTAAAATCAAAATCAAAATTTTGATTGCCCGTTAAAATTTTATTAGACAAATGACATCCACTGATTTTACAACTGGGTAAATTTACATATGCTCATTATTTTTTTTTTAAACTAATGCGGCTGACAAACAGTTATGATTTTTTTTTTGCGTGCTTGGGCGCATGCATATTTATTAATGGGGATTATTGTTCGGAGTATGTAAGTAGGCAACTATCAGTGTCTAGAATGAAGAGTAATATGCTTGTGAGTAATCAGCAGCTGTCAGTGTCACGGTGATCTGGCCCACTGGCACAGTGAACTTGATTAATTATAAAAAATATTTTTTAATATTATAACTATTATTTTTTAGTAAGAAAAAATTTACTGAATATTAATTTTATTATTATTATTGTTAAGGTTTCGGTCAACTATACGGTAATTCTAATTTTGCAAAGCTCAAGCGCGAAATTTTCAAATTTCAAAAGTTATGACTTTTAGGAAATATTATAAGTAATTTTAAATTTTTCTGAAATGCTTTGAAAGAGTCTAGAATATTTTTGAATATTTTCGTTCTAGAGTTTTTCTCCTCATCCTGGCTAATTTTGAAATTTTTGTAATATTAAAAATTTTAAATTTGTCTCGGGTATTTAAGATACTTTGAAATTTTTCGGTAATTTTTCTAACAGTTAAAAAATTTTCCATTTAAATGAGTAAATTTTTATTACTACTATTTATATTATCAATAATAATAATTGAAGTATTTAATAAATTTACGATAAATACTTGTTCGATGTAAGTGTAAAATATGAGAGCAAACTATTTATTAATTTTTTTTTTTTGTTTGCTTGTTTATTTCAATAACTTGTTTTATTTTTTATCAGATTCTCAAGATAAATTAATGAGTAAAAGTAACAAGTGTTTGGATATAGATGAAAATGAAATAAAAAAAGTGCAAATGAGAATAGATCGAGAGAAGAACTTTCTCGCGAGACATCGAACATACGCATGTATTAATTTTTTTTTTTTATTATGGGTTATTTTCTCTGAATCTAATGGTGGTTTATTATCATAATAATTTAAAATATCTATTTATTACTTATCAATATTTACTTAAAATAATAATGGAACTAAAATTAGAAAAAAAAAATAATTTTCTTCAGTAAAAGAAATGGGCGCGACCTAATTAATAAATGAATAAATAAAAGCTGGGTAAATATAAACCGGGGAGGTATTCAATTAATTAAAGAAAATATTGAATTAGTGTACAAATGAGTAGGATAGTTAATTAATAGAAATAATAATAATAATTATGGTAATAATGAGGAATAAAAAAAATAATAATGAATAAATAAAATAAGAGAGTCGGGAGTGTGTGTACTAAAAATATAACTCAAGTTATTCAAACTCGTTGAAGCTCATCTAATTAAACCCGTGCTTTTTGTTTCAAGTACCAGTAACGAGTGTTTATTTTAAAATCCCACGGGACACTAATTGACCGCAAGCCTTCTGCAAGAGCGGTCCACGAAACCGGACGCGTCCAACTGGCAAAAATAAATAAGCCGTCTCGACGTCGGTTCGCGGTGTTCTAACCGTTGATAAAACGAAGACAAACTCGAGCGCTCACAGTGGAAAGGAGGATAAACCACTAGGAAAATTTACGTTTATTTAATAATAGAGACTCTAAAGGGTCAATAAAAAAATACAATCAAGGACCATATCTGACCTCTACGTCATTTAATACTCTGCGATATTTTCCATGCGAATATATTTTGACCAACTTCAACTGACTATCGATTGATTGATTTTACGGTCCTCAAATATAAATTCATTGAAATCCTAATTTTGATTAATGACCAAATTTACAGGACTTTGAGAAAAAAAATTATTAATCAATAACTCGCATCCCAGTCTCCTTTTAAAATCTTCAGAGTTCAAAATTACAATAATAGTGTACGTAATAAATAATTTATTTCGATGCATTGTGATTTTTATTCACATAAAAATTAAAGCCCAATTTAGTTAATAACGGCTGCGTTTTTTTTTTAATGGACTATCCCATGCGAAGAGGAATTCAAGTGAAAGAAATTAAATGATTATAAGTTGACTGCAGTGCAATAATTAGCCTGCCAAACGTTGATTAATAAGATTGTTAACGAAATTAAAAAAAAGTGATTTGAAAAAATATTTAAATTATTCAATTTAAATTTTCTACTTTTAAAGCCGGCTTTTCTTTAATGTTTCCGTAATATAAATTATTGAAAATGATTATAACTAATAGAAAAAAGGGAAGGGGGGAAGAAATTACTTTGTGAAGTATCGACTTAATGGCTCAATTTTTATTATTTTTTTATAAAAGGTAAATCTTAAAGTAAGTGTAGTCTTTTGTAGATAAACGAACTATACCCTGTACTGAGGAAATGAGGAAGAGAGGGAGAAAGAGGGAGAGTATGTGGTTATCCGATCACTTAGTAAAATGAGTAAGTAGTCTATATGTCTCTATTGATCGCTTACATATATGACAAGTACACTCACTAGATTACACTCCTGCCTTCTCGAGTGCTACTGAAAATTTTTTTTTAAGTTTTTATTTTATCTCCTCAGTAGACTTTTATCAACTCATATCAATATTAATGTATCATATTAGGATAATAATATACTTGAGTAAATAATTTAACTAGAAAGAGGATTTAAATTATAAATTTTCTATATTTTTTTTTTTTTTAGATGTTTGTTATAAATTTCTACGCACTTTATACTTAAATAAAAAGCCAAGTTCGCTAAATTATTTAAAAAAAATGAAGTTTTGTTCGTACTGAGGTAAAAAATTAAGTATAGATATTATTAAGAGCATAAACGGTAAACGAATATATTAAAAATAGAAACTGCTTGAGATGGACGAGATTAAATGAATGCGTTAAAAAAAAACTAAATTTTTTATGAAAACCTTTTATTTATTTTAATAATGTATAAGAATAAATTTCAATGGGACATCTAATGGAAACAACCGATCGGTTATTTTCTAATTTAGATCTAGAACAAGTAGAAATCGCGGCGCTAATTTTTTTTTCCCACTTAATTCCCATTCCACAGCACGGCGTTGACCTTGACGTGAAATTAATACTGAGTGTTTATATTTATGTTTATATTTGTAAATAAAACAAAAATTGAACATGTATATAATTGAACGGAAAAATACAATAAAAAAACAATCGGATTAAAATAAAATATAAAAATATCAGAGACCGGTTTTGTCGCACTCTTGCAGCCAATTGCTAAAGTTCTGAATTGTCTCTTAAAAATGATAACAAAACTTTTATTAAAAAAATTTTTATTATTATTGTTATTATCATTCGGTAGAAAATTACTGTAAGATGCAAAATGGGCCAAATAAAATATTTTACAAATAAAAATTATAAAGCGCAAAATCGGCGAAAATTTTATTTGATAATTTTACAAAAAGGATAAGGGGCAATTTGGGCTTTTCAAATTTTTTTACAAACCCAAAAAAAAAATTTGAAATCACCTTTACGGATTTTTATTAAAAAATTTTCATTAAATTTTTAAAAAAATTAATCAGTCGAAATTTGGCGCGAAATTTTTTGATCTTTTAGCGCGAAAAAAATTCAGATAAGATCTCATTATTGTTGTTATTTAATTAACTTCAATTAAAAAATTTCCCATAATTAAAAAATTTTTTTGATCGGCCAGTTTCTCCTAATTTTGATTTTAAATTTTTATCTATTTTCAAATGTCATTAATTAATTATTTTTAAACATTTTAAAAATAATTTCAATTATTAATTGGTTTCATTTATTACTCAATATCATTATTATTATAAAATAAATTTAATGAATTCATAATTAAAATGTATATAGACCTTTAAAAAAAAATGGTATCCTTTCATGGTATCAATTAGTACTGATTAAATTTTGATTCCTCTCGTCTTGATTTGGTAGCTCATTAAAAAAAATTTTTTTTCCGTCATCTCATAAGTATTTAATCAAGCAATTTTGAAGGACTAACATTAGCAATTATTTATGGCCCCACAACTTTTTTATTTAAATTCTTCCAGCCCTCAATCCATCGATCAATAAATCTTTGACGTTTAATTAATAAATTACTTTATTTATTATTAATTCATAGCGAGGCCGAAAGTAATTAAAAGTTTATTCCGCTAAAGGAAATGGCCAGCCTAATTTCAATTGTGTATAATTGTATATAATAGCTAATAATAATAATAATAATGATAATAATAATAATAACAATATGAAAACATACATTTAGTTATGAAATTAACTAGGAAGTGAAAACATCAGAGCAAGTAAAGGAGCTAAATTAAATGGACTTGGCTACGATTTCGGGTAGCATTTAACGTGCAGGTAAAAGTAGTCTCAGTTTGGCTGGTGGTCTAGTCCAGTATAATAAAAAAAGAAATAAAAAAAAATGGTAGACTAAATATTATGCTTGAATCAGTTGAGTAAATAGTTGAAATTAATTAAGGGAAGTAGGTGTGGGAATGACTAACCTCAGTGCTCTCGACAGACCAAAGACTGTTGATAAAAGGAGTGAGGCAGAGAGAAAGAGATGTGCTGAGGGTGAGAGTACATAGATATGTGGCTTTGAGGATTGATGAAAGCCTCAGTTCACAAATATACACTATATATGTTATTATATATACACAGGAGCCTGTGAAGAACAAAGAAAATCGGTTATTTCTACGCTTAAACAGTTCACTTGCTGGACAAACAAGTGATATTTAAGTTTATTCAAATATTTGCTGTTTGCCAGTTATCAAATTCACTGACAAAAAAATATTTATGGATTTAAATTGACCTGAGGAGAAGATTATTGATTTAATCGCGAAAATCACCGGCAGTAATTTAATGAAAATAAATAATTTTACTTAATTAAAAAAATAAATTATTAATTTATCTATGAGTAACTCGAAATTTTTATTTTTGTAATTTTTCTGTATTTAGATGAATTAGTGTAAGCGATAATTTAAATTTGTTTCAATAAAAAAAAAAAATAATAATTTTTTAATAAATATCCAATCAAAGTTATGCAAAAACCGATTTCCATAGTTCCCTCATCATCAACTACCTGCCTACGTACGTATGTTAAAGGGAATCTGGTTGATAAACTAACAAAGCCGTCATCATCAAATCACACAACTACAACTACAACTACGACTTCGACTTGAACTGTGACTACGACATCTACGACAACTATGACGTAGTTATTGAGATTCGTTGTAGTCGGCATAGTTGAATGTACAATGACGAAGCTCGTTTCGCAGTGACGCCGACGAATAATCCAAGGACTATGTACACCACCACCACGTGTATCATTAGAACACCACGACGAGAGTAAGAGCCAGAACGGAGGGTGGGCGTGAGGCTGCTGGTAGTAGAAGTAGTGGCGTGTAGTAGTAACTAGTAACGCCAGTGATGCTGTTGCTGTAGCAGCCACTGTTGGAGAGTTATGAGGAACAAAAGAGATACGCTGAATTACTGAGCCCGAGAGAGACGGCGAGCCGAGCAGAGGGCGTGGGTGTTCCTTTATTGAACTAATTTTATACCCCAGTATCTTCACCTCTCGTCAGACGAGTAGTCCGCGCTCTCTCTGCAGCGCTGCCGCTCGGTGATCCGACAGCTTCTGTCTCACAATCTACAACCACCAACTTCTCCCTACATCCTAACAACCCCTCTACCCGCACCCTCAAACCAACGACGTACTCAACTCACTCCTCTACTCATCGTCCAACTTGCCCCATTACCTCTACGCAAATATAACCACTTAGAGCCTCTCTATATACGCCCTTGGGAAGAAGATAACGAACCAGGATCAGGTCCTCTTCACCTTCACAAATGTCGCGACACTCTAGTTACACATTCACTAAATTTTCATTCTGCTTTTTTCCCACCGATCTTTGTCGCCGTTTCAATCTCTCATTATTTATTTTTTTTTCTTATTATTTTACATGCGAATATTTGAATTTTTAAAAATTCGGAAAAATGGATTTGTTAAATCCAGCGATTATTTTATATTTTCATTCGACTATTGTGTTCGATGGCCGTCAATTCATTCAATTAATTATCAATTAAAAGTATTCACTGATATAAAAAAAAAATAATCCAAAATTTTTATAAATTTTTTTAAACTGAAATTTTCCATCAATTTTGCATTTAAAAATTTACAATGCCCATTTTGCCTCAGCTTGCAGTAAATTCAATTTAAAAATTTTTATTTGAAAAAAAAATCATAATTTCTTTGTAAGCTTTTATAAATAATTCAAAATCTACTTGTAAATAAATAATGACTGCAAATTTATTTAATCTATTAATTATTTTTTTTTCTGCAAAAAAAAGTATCCGATAGTTTTCCTCTATACTTATTGGAATTAATAATCAACATTATTTAAAATGATGATTTATTAATAAACAATTTAACATTCTCCGTAATATAGAAAGTCATTTTTATCTACAATTAATTTTTTTATGAGAAAGTAAAATATTATTTTGTTTTGTTTATTTTTGTTCTCAAAGTGATCGACAATGATGTGTATTGATTAACCGTTTGAATTACGTTGCTGACGTTTAGAGATTTCCATTTCTACTTGTATACTTACGATTAAACAGAGTGAAAGCTTGGGCGAAACACGCGAGTGATAAAGTTATGCGATGACGGTCACTTAAACTCACAAAGATATCAATAAATGTATCATTTCATCGCTAAACACAATTTTTTATCGTTACAGCCGTATTCATTGCGTCCTAACTATCAATTCTTCACTCTTACACACATATATATTTACATTTATGATCATAATTATAATAAACAAGTGTAAAAAGAGAAACGCCTTTAGTATGGAAGACATTGAACTCTGTGACATGTGAAATCCAATTAACCAATCAGTTGACTCTCATAAAAATTATTTTTAAACCTCCTTAGAATCCGCATGCGTCAAATTCTTCAAATGAAAATGTCTGTAATTTATAATTAATAAACTAATTAATGAGTAAGCAATAAATTAGAAACTTACGAGCATTTAGATGAAAGCTCTAATGCATTTTATGAACAAATTAAATGTTTATTGAATTAAATTAAAATAAAATAATTTTGATTAATAGGCCTTTGGATAACGACTAATGGCAGCTAAATATTTAACTAAAAATTCGGTGTTTAGAGTGGGACAGGAGATGAATTCCCGGTCCAGGATGAGAATACTCGAGGCGAGTTGCCCGGTTTGAGTGAGCGCTTTACGGGGTAGTTGCCGCCCCCGGATTCGCTGGTTAAGAGAAGAGAGACCGAGAGACTGGGACGATGTCGAGGAAGATAATCCCTCAGAGGCCTGTTACATGGTCAGCTAACAACCCCTTAGGTTAGCTCTCCAGGGACATAAAACTGTTAGATCGCTCTTTACTTCTGTTCTGTTCTCTTTTCTCTCGTAACTACTGTTTGATTATTATTTTTTGACTGGCCCAGATTAATTTAACTGTTTAATTTATATTAGGAAAAGAAAATGTTTAATTGGGTTTTAAATCTGTACTTAAATTAATGGCCAATTAAATTTATTTAAGTGGACTGGAAATTATTTTTATTGAGGAAAATAAAATTGGACAAGTTGTTTGACTTACTGATGAGAAGTCACTGAATGACAGCGTAAGGAGGTTAAGGAGCAGTGGGTTTAATTAAATAAAATATGGGAGTAAGTACAATGAGAACCTGCGTGCATGGGTGTATATATAATTTGACTGTCAAACTGACAGAATAGAATATAATAGGAGAGGCCGGGGTTCTCTTGGAAGGTGAACCCTATGTATCATTATCTATGCTTGGATGAATCCGATAATGCACATCAAACACTCGGTATGTTCCCACGTTTATACGTGTTGCATGATAAATTACCTAAGTTTCGCCAATTGTCAGTCCAGAGTGCGTGCGTGCTCGAATAATAAAAATACCAACCTAAAAATTGTTTTTAGTTTTTTTACACAATGGAAACTGCGTTTCACTTGATTTTTTTCATTTATTCGTTATAAAAAAATGATTCTTAAAATGTGAGGCATATTGAGCTTCTTCAGTAAAATTTCGAGAGCTAATTTTTAAAAATTCCACGGGATTCGATGCGTAATTTTGAAGAATTTATTTTACAATTTGAGTAAAATTTGTTTCCAAGTATTTCTGAGTAAATTAATGGAAATTATTTAAATTATTTGTGGGTAATGATATGATTTGACGACAGTACTACTGAATAATATATTTATTTAATATAAAAAATAAAAATTAGTAAGTAAAGAGAGTGAAAGAAGGAAGTGTAGTAGTAAAAGTATATAGGCAGCGTTAGTTACAAAACAGAGTAAGTGAGGTCAGTCAACCCAAGTTTGCCAGTCAGCCGTAGCTCTCGATTTCGATTCAGATTTATTCCTCGTGCTAGTTTAATCTTTTTCGTATTGCCATGTAGCGTGCACTTAATAGTCTGAAGCTGCTACTGCTTTCGTGTCCCTGTCCCATTTCACCTCGACTCTTGCCACCGTTCGACCCCCGGCTGCTTCAATATCTGACCGTCTCAGCCACTTTCTTTCTTCCTCCCTCTTATCGACTCCCCCCTTAAACAGACCTCACTTGCCGTTTTTTTTTTACCCCGTCGACCCCAATCGCTTCTCTTCCTGCCTTATTATTACCTATAGAGCTTCGTCATGTTTTTATAAACACGATATGATATATCTCAACACCATCAGAACACATCTATTTCCATTATTACTCGACCCCCATCCCTTCGCGAATCGCAGCTAAATCTATATGATAAATAATTTGCCTTCTTCCTTAAGACCAACTTTATATTCCCTTAAAATTTAAAAAATCCACGAAAATATTTATTTTCAATTGAGCAAACTCTCTCGCATCCATAAAAATAGTCTGGTTCTATCGTTAAAAATAAAACCCTCTTTATACCCGACGGATTTAGTCGGACATAAATTCTATATGCAACACATGAAGAACTTTGGTGCATACGGAATCGGAAAATCCGCCATCGGATCGCCTTGCTCATTACTATTTTCCTAAGAGACCCGAGACGCTGGAAGAACCAAGAGAAGTCACCAGTTATACGGAGCAGTCGTCCAAGCAAATTATAACAGCCAACGGTCTTAGTATTGTTTGAAAAATACCGTGGGCCACATCGCAAAAAGAAATAACAGGACGCCGTCTAGTTTCCGTCCATATCCTGCTGGGCATCCTACTGGACATCGTTATCTCCGCGAACTACATCCTCTTTTCCTTCGGCTCTCCACTCCTCTCCCACATCTGCATGATGTAGTCTAGTCTAGTCCAGTCTACTAGGGGAGTATTAAGTCCACTCGATCCTGTACGAGCTTTCCCTCGAGGAACCTAACGTCCGGAAACTTGTTTCTTCCTTACGTTTTTATTTAGATATTTTTATACCTCTAGTCGCTTTTCTTGGCTGTAATTTTGAACATACAAATGATATTTACAACCTATTAAAATTATTATCATTATTATTCATTTTATTTTATTTTATTTTATTTTATTAACAAGGAAATGAGTTGTACAAATATTTAAAAGTACACAGTCAACCCTCTTTGGACATTGTGATAATTACTGTCAGACTAACGAACTGGATTAATATAATAATGTGTCCCTTTTAGATGTATATATTATATACATATATTTACAAGAGGAGTGTGCAACTGCCTCTTGTTCATCCGCTTATTTTCCAGGACCTCGTTTGACCGTATTCACATATATATGTATATATGTATAAATGTATGAACAAGACAGAGAAGGGTAAAGAGTAATAAGTAAAGAGAAATGTGGGAGGTTCTGGAAAGGATAGAGACGAGAGAATGAGAATGAGAAAGAGATGAATATGAATGAAAAAAGATAAAGACAATGAAGCTGTGAATATGAAGACACAGAGAGCCCACGATTTAATGAACATTACGGTTGTTAGACTGGTGTATTACCAGCTCAGTTGTGTGACTAAAGGGTGGGCGAGAGAGAAGACAGATATCCCGAGTAAACCGTAAAGTCAAGTCAATGACGGCGTGTAATGGCGATGTGAGGATATGCGGTGTTAAAAAAAATAAAGGAACAAAAAAATTTGTGAATAAAGGCCGGCCTTTGACGGTGAGAATGCCTTCAATTTGTCTGCTGTTAACGTGGATTAGGGAGTCGTCCTAGTACATACACATCAACACTTTTTTTTATTACCGCTCAACTTTTATGCTCTAGTTAAAGGTTTATTTACTTGTGATTTTTATTTAGTTATTTATTTATTTTTTTTGTTGAATAAAAATTATTTATTATTTTAATGGTTGAAATTACCATCATGTAATTGATCATTTAAATTTTATAAAAAGTAATAACAGTAAATAAAAATGTAAAAATTTTTTTCAAACAGCCTGGAGCAAAAAAAGTAAATCTATACAATTGGTGACAGTATTTTTACAATTAAAAAAAATCTGGGAATTCTATTGAAAGCTAAAGTCAATATAATAGTCATCGCGTATTTGTTTTAGCAACTGGAGGAAAAATAAAAACAACAGAAACTAAAAATGACACAGTCGATATGGAGAATGATTGTTTGGAGCTGATTGTCGAGCACGTTGTAAAATGGAATGACGTCGACGCGACGAGGGTTATACTCCGCGTCCATATAAGAGGGAAAGAGTTTTTACGAGTTCGGGAAACAAAAATGTCCTGCTGTGGAAAACGGACACCGAGCCCCGAACTCTCGATGAGAGTTAATTTCCCATAGAGCCGCATTTCTATCAAACCTATTCTTCCAATCGGAACCAGTTAGCCAACTAATAATTGGTGAGAATCGATCGTCCTTCGATCCCAATACACACCCAGCACATGGACAGAGAGTGAAAGAGTCGGTATAGTGAATGAGGGTCACCAAGCTCTCGGGGGAGTTAAACGCGCGTGGATCTACTGCTGCGATGGTGGTACTGCTGATGCTGTGGCAATGGGGTAGTCGCCGCAACGGGAGCTCAGAAGGGTTGGATATTGTGTTAGCGCGTGTCCTGATCGCTTATTCGCCCTGTACTCGATCTCGCCAGAGGAATTTTGTTTTACAAAAATAAAATGAAAGAATAAACTATCAATTTGTGGGTCAAATATCAGGACTTTTTTTTTTTAAACAATATAAATGTCAGTTATTTTTCCAGTGAATGTATCAATATTTTTTTATCACCATTATGTGTAAATAAATATATCGATAATTATTTTTTACAAGTAAAAGAAAGATGGGCATGACGGATAATTGAACGAATCATTTCTACAGATTTCAATTATCGTAAAAAATTCACATCCATTTATTTTGAATTCTATCATCATTTTTCAATAATTTCAATGAAAAAAAAGAAATTCCTGGGGTAAGATGGTATCTCACAAAGATTTTTTTTTTGTTCAATTTTCAAAAAACTCGAATTTACTCCGAATTTTTTTATGGACAAGTTTTTGATGACAATTCAAAAATTTCACGAAATTTGAATAAATAATTAAAAAATATTAATGATGATAATAATAACAATAAGATAAAATTCTTGTACTAGTTTGCCTTTATTCTTGAGTAGCAAAAGAAATAATGTAAGTTGGGGCTCGAAATCAGGGTCTGAGTACACAGAGGGTTAGAACTCTGAAGGTAGCAAAGGCACACGTACATCACTAATCCGTCACTAACGAGCCGCCTCTGATGGGGGCAGCATTGGCGTATTTTTTACCCTCTATGTCTCAATAAAATTTTTTCTTACTCTTGTGCCTCATTCTTTTCACCGCTGCCATCAAAAGCTCCATTAACACCAAATTAAAACGATCATTATAAATAATTGGAATTCATAAAAATTTCATTTATTTTTTCTTTTACTTTTTCTATGAATTAAATATAAATAGCAAGCGAAAGTGAAAATAAAGAGTTTTAAAAAGTGTTGCCCACGAAGGACTACGCCAGTGAGAACCAATCTAAACCAATCCAATCTAGACTGCGGGTCTGTGGGGCAGAAGGGTGTGTCGAGGGGTTAGCGCCCCTAATTGGCCCCCACAGCCACTATCCGTCCATTCCTTACCTTGTTCCATTCCCTTTTCAACCCCTTGTCTTCTTCTGGCTCCTCAGTCACTCGCAACTCTTAACTTCAGTCTCGCGTACACACAAAATCACCGGGAGAACAAACGGCTGAGGCGAGAACTTACACTCTAACGAGCTCTGTCGACTAGACTCAACAGTCTCATTACATTTCAAATATATTACAAATTTAATATTCATTCACAATGTCATTCTTCTTCACAATTCTTTCATTTGCAATCACTATTTTACGTTCATATATTTTTTTCAAATATCCCGGGTCGAAATATCTAGCCTCAATCTAGCCTCACTGAGTAAAACAAGCATTTTGAGCCTCAAATAATATTCAAAAAGCCTCAATAAGCCTCAAATAATGCACACAGAGCCTCAAAGAGCCTCAAATAATACTAATCGAATTTAAATTACATAGTCGAGATTAGGTTCATTTGAGACTCATCGAGGCTTCTTGAGGATCTTTGAACATCATTTGCGGCTCAAAATGCTTTTTTTACTCAGTGAGGATAGATTGAGGCTTACTTGGGTTCAATGTGGATAGATTGAGGTTACATATTTCGACCCAGGATAACATTCATAGAATATTTCCTTTAAGTTAAAAAAAAATGATATCCATAAAATAAAAGTGAACTGAATTTGATTTTACTGACAATCATTTTTTGAATACTATAAATTTATAACAGTAAATTTAAATACTAATAATTTTCTAAAAATATTAAAAAAGACTTTTCTCAAAATTTCGACATAAAAAATCTATACATAAATAAGTAACTTAACCATCATCACGTAGATGCCTTTTTACCCCATTATACAGACGGTATTTTCATTAAATTCTTTTGAGGTCGGCAGTTAACTCGACAAAAGTCTCGAGTTCACGAGCCAGGTATAAATCTAACGACGCACGTTCCTCGGCACTCGTACTCACATTAGTGCTGTATTTCGTGGGTGCGAAGGAGTAAAACGAGAGAGTCCACCAGAATAGAAAAAAAAAATAAAAGACACATGTATACATATATGTACATAGATATATTTGATATACGCGAACGAGAACAAGTCCGAGAGGCCAAGGCCGGAAAAAAAGCTGCAGGTGGAAAATTTATTTTATTTTTAAAAAAAATAAAAGGTCGAGGAATTAAATGTGGATTTTTGTATTCAAACGCATTAACACCTAAAAGTATTTCTTATTACAATTTATGTGCTGTCAACTATTATTATTACTATTATCATTATCATTAAAATATAAAAGCTTTTAAAAAGATAAAATAATTTACCAGCTAAAAATATTTCCAGAAAATTAAATATTTAATATGTCGGTGAATAAAAATAAATAATTTATTATTTTAGATATCAAATTTAGTAGATGATAAATTATTTAATAGTCTGGACATCTTGTATTATTTGATGCACGCAACGGGGAGGTTAAAAAAAATTTACAATGTGCACTGGGGTGAAGGCACAAGGGAAAAAAAAACACTTATCAATTACATATATGACGAAACGTCGATGAATAATTGAGTGACAACAATAACTGGTATCAGTCGTATTCTGGCTCTAGCGATCTCGTCGATCGTCACGCGAGCGACGTAGTTCACCTTATATATCACACATATATATGTATATAACCTGCCTGCTCGATAACAATGACTCACTTGTAATGTCAAACATATTACATGGATAATAGTAAGCTTGCTTTTATTTTTTTTTTTAACGACAGTATTTTTACTTTCATACTGGAAAATTTAAATAAATAAATACATAGACAAGTAGGTGAGGTTATAAACGAGGGCATGATAACAGGAATTTCACTTATTAAGTATAAGGGATTACGACTAATGTACATCTATATCCGTAGGACAGGGCGTAGAAACCTCGAAAGTTTTGAACACGATAATGCACTCGATGATGCACTTGGGTTAAGTGTTAAACCAAGTGGACGCTTGTAGTGACGATTAAAATGAGAGATTCATGTAAATAAAGAATTTATTCAACATCTCCATTGCTTTTGATGGCTATTAATATGAACAAAACCACTTGTGATTTTATTTGGTTAATTAAGTAAATGGAAAATTACCTATTGATATATAATTTCCTTTTTTTTTTTTTTTAACAATTAGAGCAGAAAATATTAAATAATGGTTAGATGCGGAAGAATAATACGTAAAATTAATTTTTTGATTGAGGGAACATCAGGGAGGATGCATATATTTTTATAGAGTAAGGCCCGTAACTTTTCTTCTTTTGGGAAAAACTCTGCACAATAAAAACATTTTTTGTTCATTATGAAGTCCTCTAGTAGAAGGAACCCAAAAAATCCAGAAAAAATTAATTTTTTTATCTATGACCGATATGAGGATGAATGAAGTAAAATGAGGATGAAGGTCTCTACGTCTGTCTACGAAGAGTAGCCCTTAACTTTTCTCGTTCATTTTGAGAGATCTGAAATAGCTCAGACCTAAGTGTGTGGGCATGTGTCTGGCATGTGTGTAAGCATCTGCTCTGTCTGTCCATCGGATATTTTTTTCTCATATTTCCTCTTGATTATCATCCAAGATCATTTCTGAGACTCTTTCGATGTAAAATAATAGAAAATACTGGAGAAAAAAAATTTTTAGAGACCTGGAAAAGATAGACCGATTTTTTTATCTATGACCGATATGAGGATAAATGAGGATAAATGAAGATAAATGAAGATGACGGTCAGTACGTCTCTCTACAAAGAGTAGTCCGTAACTTTTCTCCTGTTGGGAGTAACCCCCAAAAATATCGACATTTTTTGTTTGGTATGATGTCCTTTAGTACGAAAAATCCCAAAACGTCCTTAGAAAAATTTATTATGGGTTCACATTTCCAAAACCCAGTAAAACTTAATTTTGTTCAAAATCCATTAAAAAAAAAAAATCAATAATAATATATAAAAATAATGAAGTATTTTTTTTCTCCTTTATAGTGAGAGTGCTGTTTATTGTTTATAATGGGTGGTAATGCGACATATTGGCTAACGGAAGTAAATGACCTACGTACTCTGGGCAATATCAGACATTCGCTAAAAGCTAAAAGCTTTCCCATATTTCATTATCTCTTGCCTACCACCTATAGTCTTGCCCACGAGAAACCCTTCGCTCTAGATAGCTTAGTCGTTCAATAAATGTTATCTAATGTTATGTTGAATATATATAACCATTAAAATATCATCCATCACAATCGCCTTTAATTTAATATTTCTTCTGCAAGTTAACTGATATTTATACTCGCGATAATTACCAATAGTTTCAATTACAAGTTCATAAAACTCATCATTGGATTAATCACGAGAGCATGTCCCGATTTTTTTCGTCGTGGAAAGACAGAGAATGAATAAGATTAAAAACAAGTAGATGATATATCCATCCCCATTCATGTTGGAGTCGTGGCAATTGCTAATGACAATCGAGCGGTTACATTTTGAGGTCAAAAGAAGATAAGAGATGAAATAGGAATTGGGTTAAAAGTAGGTTCGCTCCAGAATCCCGAGTTTGTAGTCTAGTCTAGAGTCCGGCGTCCAGAATCCAGGGTCTAGAGTCCATTGTCCAGGGTCCAGAGTCCAGAGTCCAGAGTTGCAATACTAGCATCAGTACACTAACATATACATCACCCTGAAATGAGAAAACGAGTAATTCTACTGATACGGTCAAAGGTCCAGAATACCGATAGCCACGAGAAAACGCAAACATGACGACGGGATTAAAGGGATCGTCGTCTTTAATTATGCATTGTAAAGTCGGATCTGTGTATGTGCCTGGATCGGTGGTTCCACTCCTCTTGTATGCTCACACCAGATAGAACACCACAGCTATCAGCTATCGTTTTCATTCAGTTCGAATAATGGTTTATACTCGTAGGTACTTGGATCGAGCTTCTGCAACGATGATAGAATCGTGTGTTTCTTTGAAGTTGTTCTCTGTCTAGACACACGCCATCGGCGCGTACGGGCTTCTCTTCTCTATCGCGACATCAATACCAATAGTACAGGTTACTTTCTCATTGATGGTAATTTAATTCGATCGCATATTCAATTGGATCCTTGACAAAGTGCCTGTGTGACCATCAGTATTTATCTATTGCCGTTCACACTCATTTCATTATCGACTCTTATTTATTCTGTGCCAGCACCAGAGCTAAAACCAACCATTCATGCCCTTAGTTACGTTCTACAATATTTAAATTTACTTATAAGTGAATACAAGCAAGCATAGAAATGCTTGTAAAATACCCCAGAGAGGGTATTAAACAATATTGGAATAATATCTAGTGATCTTGGTTAATTGGGGACAATTTACAGTTACGTCAACTTATAATGAGTTGTACTTGTTAGCGTTACGAGAAAGGGGAGACGGGTGTCGGGAGTTGGCAGGCCAAGGAGCGCAATGTGAGCTCCAGAGAAACTGAGGAGTGAGTGAGACATCCTTCTGTTACGATTCCCCGCATTATATACAAGTCGAAATCCCGGTTTGCTCGGTTGTATTGCAGAGGACAGATATAATGTATATACAAGTACCAGCGAGAATACGAGATAATGAGAGAGCAAGAGGTCGCTCGTCTGAGCAAAATTAAACAGTTGCAAACGATCTCCATTAACGAGGACCTCTGTTATGTGGCCCGATGTCTTTTCATGCACACGCAAGCTCTCTACCCATTTTGGTAACGCTGTCATGACAAGCCCTTTCAAAACCTTACACTAACGATCCACAAATTATAAATAAATTTTATCATTAGCAGCATTGACTCAGAAAAAAACAGCTTAGACCTGCGTGGAATTCAATAGACCAATTTCGGAAGTTAAGAAAATATTTCTATTTCAGATTACACGACCTTAAGTACCATCTAAATAAATATATAGATTAATACAGATCTATGAATCTTATAAATTAGGCCTACTTTGTTTCAATTAGATCACGTTAGATAAAAATGATTTTTTTTCCAATGCTTTTCTATTCCAAAATCTTGGTACTATACTTGCTTGTTATCAAACTATGACGCCAGATATTAACCATTCGATAAATTGTAACTCGTAAACCTGTGCTGCATTATACATAATAAATATATATATACCAGAGAAGTCTAGTTTTCAAATAGATACGATCATCATAGATATAGACGACATTGCAAAATAGTTTAGCACATACCATTGGTTTAACTCGGAAATTCTACTCTCTTTATCCCTCTCACAGTTACTATCTCATCACTAATATATTTTATACATCCCCCATATTATCATACCTCCTCCAATCCCTACTTCAACAATCTGGATTGTACATACAGATATTTATCTATATATATATATATATATATATATATATATATATATATATATATATATATATCATCTCGTCTCATTTTCTCACCCCGATCTACACTTGGTATCTTTCTCAGTTCCCTTTCACCCTTCCTTCTTCCTTCTTGCTCTAATGTCCGTTATCGCCACCATTATTTAACCAAGCTGCAATGAAGACTACCACCAGCAGATCTGCTGGCTAAATAGTTGTTACTTAACGGTGAAGCTATTCGCACGATAGTTACCTATAATTGCATGAGATATTATGCCACGCGGAATTTGCACTTGGGATATGGCTTAAACTATAAACGAACGCGATTAGCCAACGATCTCTTGATCGTGTCTCGTGCTTGGCTGTACTATAACGGCAAGTAAAGCCAAGCGAGGTCCGAGAGGCTCTCCAATCATTATTTAGTGCGGATTCTACCGAACGGTGCTCACGTTCCTGGGGATAATGCTGAGGGCCAACTTCTTGGACTTGTAAGCAGCATAATGCCTGCTAAGAGAATTATTAGCAAATCTATAAGCAAAAACACCCGAGTACCCAAAGCTATATAAACTGTAGAAGTATGTTGTGCGAGATATGGCCGGTTGTTAATGGCCAGATGCTTGGAAATTTATAGTATGGCCATTATTAAAGGCTTTGTGGTAGATGATAGTGTAGTTTATGTTTCAGTACAGGTTGGGCTTAAAGTGATGCTTAGATCAGAAAATCTGAGTGAAAAATTTTTTTTCAACTTGAAAAATTATTCGATGATAGAAAATTTAAAAAAATAGAAACTTGGTTTGGAAAATGAGCAGATATATTTTTCTAGAGACCAGAAAACGGAAAAATGTGAAAAAACTTCGAAGATTTTTTGGAAAAGTGATTTCAGATCGTTTTCAGTGCATGGAGGTTGCAAAGAAACAATTAAAGTCATTGAAAAATTGGAGCATGCTTTGAAAAATATATCCGATTAGGAAAATCATCTTGAAAAAAGTCTTAAATAACTTTTCTGACTCAATAATATAAAAACTTGTTTACACAATGATTTTTCTGGTTGAAAACGAGAAAACCGAAAAGAAGTTTACGAAAAATAATTTTTCAGCAGAAAATCTTTTATGAAAATTTGATGGTGATCGAGGTGTTGAATTTTGTGTATTACTTTAATGTAACAATGGTTTAGAATCTGCTATTTGGAAGCACTAACAATTTAGTTCAAAGCCGAATAAAAGTAGAGTTGACTTGTAAAGCAGACTAAAGGCCAAATAAAACTGAAGCCAGACGAAAAAATAATGGCGCGGCCTGGGTTAAAAAAATGAAATTCAATATTTATAAACATTATATTCATAAAGAACGATTTTGTCAATTGTTATGATGTTACTAATGAATGTGAACGATCTAACAACGTATAAAACAAATTGGTATAACGATCGCAGCATTGAGCAATACCGCCCAGCGTATTCACTATATCAGCTTTTCTTCATTTCCTGCTCCATTTCAAAACCCCTATCGTAGTGTTATTACACCCACGCAGATTAACGCGTGAAAAATTTTTAACTATTTCTGAAAATAAAACAATATTGCATCCAATCCTTATTTTATTTCAATTAGAGTCAGAATTTATCAATTAGACTGTTCTACTATTGTTCTTTTTTAGTATTCACTGTCAAATTTTTACTCTATTCAAACTTTTATCGAACTATAAACACCTAAAAAAAATTGCGCATGTTCATTAAAATTTAATAGACAAAAAAAATTACTGATATTAAAAATTTCGTAATAATGAAAATTAAATATTAATTTTTAATTGAAAGTTGAAGAAAATAAAAAACTTTTTTTGATATTGCAAGTATTTGGTCGATTGTAAAATATTATTGGTCATTATCTTCAACATCAATTTTATCTGTCTATATATATAGCTATGCAATATATATGTACAACTAAATGTTAGCGTATATATATGAAGTTTATTCTGAACTCAACCTTCCTCGTTACTGCCGTACAACTTGTCTGTTTTTCAACCAACCGTACTCACTAATGAGTACCCATTGATTTGAAACAATGAGCACCAACTTTTCATTATGCCTAATTTATACAAAGCTTTAATGCATTTTCAAATATTATTTGATTAATATAACGATTTTTTCATGTTATTAAATTTTTTTATACATTTATTTATTTATTTAATTATTATTAAAATTTTTTTTGTAACTAAAGCGGGTACGAATATTTTAAAAACTTTTAATGACTGATCTCTCGGACGTGAAGTAACGTCGTTCTGTCCAACACTCATTATATTTTCTTTTATTTAATGAATTATATAAAATTTGAAGAATAAATGCCAAAAAAATTGACTTCAAAGAAAACTCATTTTGTTTGTCCCTTCGAATTAAATTATTGATCAAAGTGAAATGAATTTGAAGCCCGATTGAATATTTTGAGACCTCAAAAATGACAAAAGAGTAAAAAAATAATTTAGTCGTCAATATTTAAGCAAATAAAGTATCTTGACAAGCTCTCGCGTGTTTACAAACCGTTCAGATCAAAACTCTTATTTATACACACATATACACATAACATATACCCGTGGGTACGTACACAGAGTTTGCGTGCAGGAAAAGGGACTAAACATATAACACAAGTATATAAACTAGTGGGCGAACGTTGCGCTAAATCCTCCAGAGCCAATTTGTTCGTAAATAATGAGCTACGCTGCTAATTGGCTGCGATGCTTATTAGCATCATGTTTATTGAGAGCTTCAACGATTAAAGTACATCAATTCATTTATTTTTAGCTAAAGACTTCTATAACCACTCAGGCTTAATTTTTTACTTCAATGTTTATCATCCCCATTTCCATCCCCAGTGAAGAATTTTATTTTATTTAATTAAAAAAAAAAATATCAAGATTTTAAATCTTATTGGTTACAGCATCCGTGGAATTTAGTAGCTCTCAGCGTCTTTAATAAATTACATCAATTATTAACACTATTTTAGGTAATCAAAAGTCGGAATATTCTGTGCACTTGAATTATTCGTGTGCTGATACTTGAATTTTTTTTTTTCTGCAAGTCGATGAATAATTTTTGTCAAGTTTTTTCAAAAAATTAAACGTACGAACAACTTGAGCCGGTCAATAATTAAAACTACTGCGTGTGTATACGCGAGTAAGAAAAAAAAAATTTTTCTTTTTCTGCATTTTCAATTGCGCAGAATTTCTTCAACCCTTTCAGTCATCGCAAGCACACTTGAGGACTATTTTACGGTGGTATTACGAGTACGCCGACGGACAACAATTTTTTACTGGATTATGCCAATGCAAGTGGCACTTAGACCGTAATTCGAGCATTATATAATTTTCAAAACGCAATATTTTCATACTTGCAATTTACAAAATTAATTTATTTAAATAATTTAGGGTTGAAAAAGTAAAGATATTAAATTTTTTTTAGTAGATAATTGTTGAGAATGTTGAGAGGACCCTTAATTTTGTTTTTGTGGACACAAGACACGACTAGACGGCGTTTATGTTTATTGCGCCATTGAAATATTAATTTGTACCCGGGGAAGAAGAAATAAACGGTTGCATAGAGCAGCGTAAACGTTGAGGAAAAGTCACGCAAGACTGCATTATTGAATGTTAGTCGGAACGATGAATTTTTTAATTTTACGAGCATGAGATGAAAGTGCCATAAAATGTCAAAGTGGTTATCGTAGTTGACGGTTTCTCTGCATAATTAATGCACACGTTTATAATATAACCAGCTTTTTTTAACACAAACTCTTATTTGCTAATGCAAAAAGGGATAGTTGCTTTTAAATAAATAATTATGCTGGATTTTACTGTCTTAAATAATTCATGTTCAAAAATATCTTCTTAGTTCATCAATAAAAATCACTACTTTTGAAAATTTGTATGCATTAAGAAAACAATTTTTAAAAAATTAATGAACGAGAGTAATAATGAAATCTATCTAAATAAGGAGTCACATTGAAAAGTAACTGCCTCAAATTTACTATACAAATAATTTTTCAGATAAATCTATATTTATTTGGAATTAATTCCAAAGATATTAAAAAAAAGTGTCAATGAAAACAATGCAAACAATTTGGAAAGAATTTCATTGAAAATCCACTAGACAGCGTTAAAATAATTCATCGGTTATTCCACGCACGTGCTCGATTCGAGATCACTGTGAATGAACGTTGGACCTAATCGGATCATAATTTCGTGGGTAATTCGCCGAGATTCCAGGGACAATTTAGGATTCCTAACTTACCCCAAGACTCGACAACTCTCTATACCACTCGTGTCGATGTGCACAAGCACGAGCCGCAATTTCGCTGGCTCTTCTTTCTTCTTGTTCGGTTACGCTCTCTATCTATTGCAACTATCTGAGAGCATGAACGTCGCGACATCACACGTCGCACTAACTAACTCTCCAACCCCTTGGAATCTTTTGCACCCAGAGCCCAGGAGCGACAACCCCTTCCTGGGATCCTGGCAGTACGTGACCGCAACTCCCACTGCCCCTGCTGAATTTCTCTACCCCATATACCATCCTCTAATTTCCGTGCGTCCTCATGCGCCATCGGATCATCACCATTCTGTCCTTCTCTCTTTCTCTCTCTCTTTATTCACCATTACCTCTCTTTTCAGCCATTCCGCGTGCACAGTTTTCGTGCAATCAGTTCTCGTAATGCCGCGATTCAGGGTTCATCAGGGTAACCATTTTCTAACACCCCTTATTACCGACATTTTGTTGTCATTGACATATAAATTTTATTTTTGTTGCCTATTTAATGAAAATTATTTTTAGTTTTTTAAATAAAATAAAATTTATAAAAATTACGCGTCCGAAGGGTCAATATTAAAAAATTTTTCATTTGTCCCAATCGATCTTCAATAAATTTTGAATTATCTACGGGGATGGAAACGAGTAAAATAAATTTCTGTCGGGGCAAAATGAAGTAAAAAATATCCTCGAATTTTGAAGGTGACTCATTAAACCTCAGAATTTCGTATCATTCAAAAATTTGTGATCATCGCCAAGTAAAATAAATAATTAAAAGTAAAAAGAAAAATAATTAATGCGAGGAAGTTGAAACCGCCAAGATGAATTGAAGGAATAGAAATAGTGGTTACGTGCTGACTGGCACTTTGAAACTTTTAAGAACAGATGACACAATCTGATGTCGTCGACTCAACGTATGATAAAGACCAATGCGTTTAACGATGCATTGTTTGCCGTCATGGTACGTAGCTGACTACGCGGTTCACCGGGTTGGAGTGACGAGTGAGTCAGCATGCGATAGTTTAAGATGATTGTTGATTTGCTGATGGGATCAAACCAGCCCGCTATTAGCTCGACATTGTTCGCTTTCTCAAAATCTAAATCTAAAGCCAAAAGAGCTAGATTAATCGTAGGATAAAGAGTGCTAAGAACTTTTATTATGTAGCAATGATAGAGTCTTCAGTTTTATTTTTTGTGACAGCCACAAATCGTGTGCCGATGACCAGAAAATCTACTGATCCTAATGCCCTTGTAAGCCTGTCTTACGAGGAAGATCGAAGCCCAGCAAAAATAACAGCTTGGGCTTCTCTTCCTCTGTATTACCCGAGATCCTGACAGTTTTATCTATTCTTCAGTAGCTTCGCCGAGATAAAAACGACAACGGTGTGAATGTGTGACAAATTTATGAGATCACGGGTTGCAAAAAAACTTGAAGTTAAAATTTTTAGAATTAAATTTTATAAATTGTTTCTCATCTAAATGAATGCAGATTAGGAGGGAGATAAAAATATTTGAGATGAATGAAAAGAAATAAATTTAATAGACTACGGAACCAAAATGACCGGCGGGAATTTAAGCATTTGAAAGTTAAAAATTAAATTTACAATTGTACTCGGTACCGGCGGCGTGTCTTCGAGAGCTAGGCGTGTAAAGACACAAAAAAAGGTTAAATAGAGAGCAATAGAGTAAAAAAGTTGGGATAAACCGGCGAGGATGGGAGCGAGTGAGAGGAAAGCTGGCAGAGCAGAGTCAGCCTCGCGGGAACGGTTTATTTAAGCGACCTCCGGTTTAACGGGCCGTCGTTCACCCCATGGAGTGGCATAACAACATGCAGATTGGCTCAACGAAATTAGAAAGATAGATGCAAATTCGCAGGCCACCACCCGTTGACCCGACACTCCCGAGAAGACATCACAATACGCATAAAGATAAATTAAGAATATAAATGGATGAGAAAACTAACCCGTCAACCTTTTCTCCACTTTATATATTTTTCTAAATAGAGGTTAATTTCTTACTATTCTTATGACAGTTAATAGCATTCACTATTTATTACAAATTATCTGTGACTATCAAAGATTATTTTCTGTTAAAAATAGTAACAAAATAACTAAAATTGTAATCTCGGTATAGGAAATCAAATTTTATCAGAGTGAACACACAACAACACTCAGCTTTACATATATAGAAATAAAAAGAGGAGGGCATAGAAAACTATTGTGCGAATTCCATGTCGACTGATAAACGAGTCTACTAAATTGAGTCATTCCAACGCCTACACTCTGTTTCATACATATATTCACTCTATATATACATATATATTTGTGTTTGTATGTAGGAACAGATAAAGAGTGATGTTGGTTATTTTTTCTCGGCTTAATATTTCGATTCATTTCTTTTATTTATTTATTTATTTTCATTGTTATTTTTTTTTTTTTTTTTTTTTTTTTATTGTACTATTTGATACAGCATCGCAGCCAGTGGCGGCTGGTGTGATTTTATTAAACAATAGAATGTAAACTTGCTATGAGTATTGGCAGAAAAAGAGTTTATGAATTTTTGATCCGCGGATAGTGGCGGGATTACAGACTCAATATCTGTCTATCCAATCAATCTGCGTTATTGAGAAAAATATAAACATGTAGAGGTAAATAAATTTTATTGCTTTGGTTTGCTAAATTATTTTTACACACTCATTGATCTTATAAAAATAATTTAACTACGGGTACTCTGAGAAACCATAAATTTATTTTATAATTTTTATGGAATTTAAATATCGGCAATAGAGGGAACTAAGCAGGAGTTTCAAAATTTGAAATTGCTGGAAATTTTTATTGTTTTCCGAGTATGTAGGCATTTTTAAAAGACACAGATACCAAAAAATTTAAAGCTTTATTTCAATTAGTTTTTTTAGTAAAAAAAAAAAAAAAAAGTCACGATCGATGGAACCGATTTAGAGAAAAATTAATTCTATTTTTCTATCATAGAGCGTTGAAAAAATATTTATGTATAGGACATAAAATATATTTTAAAAAATTTTGATGTATGATGCCCTTGAAATAAAGTCACGAGCGTATAATTTTCAGTAAAATTTTGAACTCGTTGACAAAAATTAATTTGAGATTTGCAGATAATTTAGTTCTGAGCCGACATTGAACTTTGAACCCATGGTGACCCAGCCCTTAATTTTTTCTACTCGAAATTTTAATAAAAAATGGCATAAAAAAAAATTGGGTAAATAATGATAATATTTATTAAAATGATAATAAAAATAAAGTAAACTTGACCTTACGATTACTTTGATTTCCCAGCTAAAACATTTCCGTTGTTCATAGTATTTTATTTTTCTCAATTTATCTGTATTTTATTTTATTTTTATTTTTTTATCAGTTTATTTCTCGAGTCAGCTATAAAAGAGATACAAATCCCGTTTGCGATAGGCGGAGTATTCGATTGCAAATGGGAATAAGTTGAGAGAAGTATACACGTTTTAATCCAAGTCTTGAATAACATTAGACGAGGACGAGGATAATAAAAACGAAAGAGAGGATTGAGTGTAGAGTGTAGAGTAAAGTATATATATATATATATATATATACAAAAATAACACAACAGTGAAAATCTGGTGCAGCAATGAAGCTCTGTAGATAGGAAACATAGGCAGTGAGGCAGTACAGAGCACAGAGCCGAGCCGAGCCGAGTGGCAGACTGACGGAAAAGAGAATCCTGTAGGCAGAGATGGAAAGGGGACCGAGAAACAGTCACTAACAATTCGCGAGGTTTATGCGGGACTGACATTGGAGTGAGATTTACAGAGAAGGACAGTCGAGTTGATAGGGGCCACCCTTATTTAGTGCCGAGTGTACACTTGGTGATAAATTACCCGAGCTTTACTCCAAGCCCTCAACCCTCTAGATGAGACTTAAATGGGCCAAGGGATCTATACTTGTATATTTATACATAAATATATATATATATATATATAGGTACGTACACCTATACAACTACGACCACTTTCGCTCATATTATTTATGATAAGTATTTGTTATGGAATTTTTTTTCTCTAATTACCATAAATACTTGTTTATTATTTATTTCATTGCTTTCTTATTCATCTCTGCAAACTGGTAACATGTTTTATTTTATTGTTTGTTATTTATTTTTGATGGTTTATTTAAATTTTACATGAAACCGCGGGAAGGGGAACAGTCGAAAATAATTCAAATATGGGGATTTCAATTATTCAGAAAAAATACATCGTGGTGGTGAATAAAATTTGCATTATCAGCATTATCAATAATAATAAAATAAAATTACGAAGCCCAGCATATCTCTACCAATCAAGAACAATTTTATTGTTTTTATTTTCAACCCCTACCACTGTGCGAGAGCATACACATATCGGATCCCCATTTGCCAGACGATCACAGCGCATTTTATCCGGATAGGTGAAAGCTCCAAACGGGTAATCTTGTCGGAGGAATAACGGTTCTTGACGTCAGCAAGTCGTCGGATCACGAAAAGTACCGTAAAGTAGTCGTAGCCGTAGCGAAGTAGTCCTCGCAAAAAGTTCCGATAGAACTGAGGAATAGAAGCTCAGTAAGTGTATAAAAGGACCGTTAATACTCGAAATCCAGCACGAGAAGAGGAAACGCGTGGCACTGGAGCCATAAAAAAAGGGGTGGAATTTTTTATCTCCCTCTCACTCTCGTTATCTTTCCCAATCATCATCACAATCTCCCTCGCCAGAGTCATATTATCCACCTACTTTTGTTAGTCTTGTCGCGGTTTTTTGGCTTCTCATCCTCGATAAAAAAAATCCACTGTCCTACGGAGCTGTTTTTTTACTTCTTTTTTACGCTCATGAAACGAACGTTTCTCCGAAACGGGCGTAGAGACCACGCCTGTCTTGTGTTCTCTGCCGATAGATTGTCTCATCGGATCATTCCAGATTATATCTACCGAATCCGGCTAAAAAATACAGATCTTTCACCCCCTGAGCAATCTACTTGGCTTTTCATTCTTTACCACGATCATCATCTGCGTTGTACTCACGAGAGACAAATTCTAACCGCTGATTTTATCACTACTTTTTTTACTTCTACATGGGAATTTTATCCACCCTAAAGACTTATAAATGTCTCAGGACATTTTATCATCTATCTTATTTTGATTGAACCTCTGAGTAATGGATGGTATCCAAAAATAAAATTATCAAGTCAATAACTGCATAATAACCCAAACTATCATTAATTAGTAATGAATTTTCTGATAGTTAATCAAGGATTTTAGCAACAGCATTTCATAGGGTCCTGTCCTAGGATGTCCTAAAGCTGGTAAGAAATAATTAAGGTCAATTAATTCCATACTTTTAATGGTATCGTAACTACAAACGCGCAGAGTATCCACAAATTTACCGAAATCACTAGAACTGAATATTTAACTAACGTATTTTTTTAATTATTATTATGATAATATTGGGGTATGGCTGTATCTGTTTTCATTGGTATTGAATATAACTATTAAACAATAATTAGTTTATCAAAGTTAATATGTGAGTGTTGATGGAAATGAAGCCCGGAAGCTTTGGTTATTGATGTGGAAACTGAAATCGAATCTACGGCTCGTTGAAATTACGTTTAGAATTGACTTTGTGATACGTTGAGCGCGAGATGAGTGGATGTGATATGTTTGAGTGTGTGTGATTAACGTGGAAACCGCGATGAAAGCTTGGACGAAATACAGACATCAAAACTGCCGGCTAACGAGCGACAGACGATATCGTTCATCTTTCGCTGCGCTTTAATTATCTTGCACTAATTATTGTTGAGCACAGCCCAGTAATTATGCTCTCTGGCTATACGTGTTATCGGAGACTGCTGTTCTGAAGGGGATAACAATAGTCTCTTGTCATGATAATACATAAGACCATGTGATATTCAAAACTATCGAAATATATTATTATCAAAAGCGTTAATCATTATTCACCATTCATTAAGAATACTTTATTTTTTTTATTTTTTCACAGAAAAATTATTTTTAAAAATTGAATTTCTAGTTTTAAATTCGATAATAAGATAATTTTTATCGGGCGTTAGTGATTTGTTTGGGGAAAAAAAAAAATAATTTCAATCAATCAAACCGGATTGAAGCAACTTCTCGTCAAAAAGTATAAATGGGTAGTCGCGAGGTAAATTTTTATAAATTTAACGATAAAAACCTAGCAATTAATTAAAACGGTCTTTGGATAATTGCTTTTTCTCCCGACTCGATATCCTCCGGTTAGGTGGGGGTAGTGATCGACTGGCTTCTGGGGTAAATCAGAGGTCTATGCCATCTCTACCGAGTAGAGGCATTGTGGGGAAATGGTGTACGGATATATCAGTTGCATAAAAAAAAAAATATGCATTGCCGGGTAAATTGAATGTCGGTTAAATGGATGTACTCGGACGACGTTAAAAAATCACATGACGAACCGAATTAATTTGGCTACCGAGATAATAATAACTGGAAAAAAATTTATATAATTTAATTAAATTTAAAATAAAATTACTTTACTTCTTTTCGAGGGAAATTTTATTTTTACATGAGCTCGATTTATTTAACGTCCGAATTTAGAAACATTTAATTATCAATTCACAGAATTTATGATGGATTTATTTTAACCGAATAAATGGACTGTGATAAGTGATAATTAATTCAGGTTTGATTGAAAGACAGTCGTTATTATTTTATTGCAAAAGATGACCGGAAATTCTATTAATAAAAAAAGATATGAATTTTTGATTTTGGGTGAATGGTGTCAAGATAATTTTGGATTTAATAATGTAACATTCAGTCAAATAAATATGTCAGGTGTTATAAGACCAATTTTAGATTCCATTAAACCCCTTGAATTATTTAATTAAAGTTATTTAAGCAAAATTATTCAGGAATACTCAATTGTCCATTCACTTATTTTTTGAATTTAATAATGACATATTTTTTTAACTGTTTCCCAACACTTTTCAGAACTTGTATCAATAAATGCACCAAAAGTTTTTAAAATAATTTAACTGAAGATTATTATAAAAATGGTTACAAAATTTTTTCAATCTATCGTCAATTGATTGAATGAATAACTAATGCCTTTTTTGGAGCTGAAAATACTTTTTTTTATTACAAAATACAAATAACTAATAAAGAAAAGAATCGACCACAATTGACACTTCATCAATAGTAGTGTTCATGTCGGATGGCAATCGATCATCTGCGTAATCTTTGACAAACGATCAAACACCAACACGGATATTTTCGAGTGTTCGTATGTGTTTTATCCGCCGCCACATACCAACGTCGAGAATTTGTGTCGCGTGTCATATGAATTATTTAGAGGCAATACGAGCTGTTCACACGTGTATCCATCCAGTCCATCAGTACTTTAGTCTCATTACTGATACTAAACTACTAGATCTACTGAGTGACCCCTTAACGACTCGTAATTTTATTTACTCATACTCAAAATGGAAAATAAATAGTCTCCTTAAACAGAATCATCGTCATTGTAAACAAAAAAAAATTATTTCTAGCTATTACTGAAAAATTTATTCAGACGAGACAACAAATTTGATTATTTATAAATAAATAAATGTATATTTGTGAATAATGACTTGGCTTATTCTGATTAATTTAAATAACGGGGTCGGAGTGTTAATTGAAAAAGACAATGAAGAATGTCGCGACAGATGATATGTAGGACTCGAATGCATCTCATAATTATGATACGTGGCCCAATGTGTACACATAACTGTACAGTCTCTGTCCCACGCAACATGGACTCTCTGATGTTGATGGATTGTGTTGCGTTAACGTCATATTTTATCATTACTTATACTACCATGCATGACACAAAGCATTTGCTGAATAAATCATCGTCTTCATTTATTAACTAACCACGAAATATATTAATATAATTATCTTTCGGCCAAATTTCTCTACAAATTATGACTGAGCAACTGATTTTTATAATCATAAACCCTAATTTTGAACATAATCTGTCGAGATTATCTCCATGGAGACACGCCATTATTATGTAGACAAAAATCTATAAAATATAAACATTACAGTGAAGCCTTGAATCCTTTAATCGCTTTTTAACAAGCGATTTTCGATGTTATGTCTACTCAAAATCATTTTTTTTTTTTATTGTAACATTGAGATAATTTTCAGAAGAGCGTTTTTATTTTTAATGAGTACTCGGAGAATAATGAAGACATATTTTCATAATTTTGTAGTCTGATTTTATTCCTCTCGACATTATTGAGTATCAGAAGTCGTTATTATTTTTGAAGTATGTTACAAAATATTTGAACACGATGTGAATATTATAAAAAATTCAATCTGACAATAGGAATGGAAAGATTCCTTAAAAGTAATTTTAAAAATTTTGAACAAACACAAAATAGCCAAAAAATATCACGAAATCAAATTAAAGACTGTTTTCCAATTTTTAAATATTTTTTGTAGAATTAAACTGTCACATCAAAAGCTATGAAATATGAAAATCATGGAACTAGAATTGTTAAATATTTTGCGTATTTTGAACATTTATGAAATAGGTAAAAATAATAATAAAATAAAAATTAAAACTAAAGCTTCAAATTGCAAATGACCAATATTTCTAAATTAATTCAATAAGAATTCTGTTATACATCAAAAATATATAAATATATAAACTTTTTTTACTGATGGTGTTTTTCAACTACTCAATTTGGGCACGTTTTCAAAAAATTTTCTCATACTTCTCCCATGAGATTCTCTACAGAAGCTAAATTTATGCAAAATATGCCAAAAAAAAAAGAAAAGAAAAGAAGCTACATATTTTTGAATAAATGATTATTAGTTATTAAGATTTGTGAGCCGAATCTTAAATGCGCGAAGCGTTTTGAACATAATCCGAGGGGTTTTCTAGAGATGAGACGAAGAGTAGACGGAGTGTATTTCACCCGCACTAATGTTTGAGTGGAGATGCATTAGAGCAATTGCAGAGTGGTCCTGAGAGGGTAGCCAATATTGGGTGGCAAAGAGAGAAGGAGATACAACATTAATACATCCCTTATACTCTCACTATCCTGGGAGTAGAAGCAGCAGCAATAGTAATAGTACTCTTCTCTTCTCTACTTAGACCACTTTGCCATTCCACTTCTTTATTATGTATGTCCTTTTACAGATGAAAGGTCACCTTGCAGAATATTTTAGATTGCTTTTACCTTCTTCATGACAAATGGACAACGTTTTATACAGAGCTGCCTTTTATATACAGAATATATCGATCTTTCAAATCATGTTGCTTATTTTTAGATTATTTAACTTTTGTAAATATAAATAATCAAAAACTTTCTTTTTAGACAGAGCTGCTATCTGACGGAAATGTTTGTCTTCGCTGGAGATTCGCTTTCTTTGACTACTTGGGGGATAATTGTCACAAATTTTACCAGCATAAATGTTCGGTGGATAAAAGCGCAGCGGACTTTAGCAACAGAAGGGAATTCGGTCAGTTGGTAAAACGGGTCATTGATAATTTCTGGGATTTTTAGTTTTGTATATTTGCCTGAAAAGTAACTGAGGGTACGAACCTGTAAAGATACGATAGTATATTATCGTGAGTTGCAAATATTGTCGGAAATGAAAAAAATTACAAGCTGCTATTTCTGCATTACCAAATTGTAGTCTGTTAATTAGAGCTCTGTAGATCGAAATCAAAGAGGGAAAAACTTCCAAAATGTAAAGGTTTTAAATGTCAATTATAAAAAAAATTTCGGTTGCTCATTTAAAAAAATCTGAAACTATTTCGTATCAATAGATTAATTTTTTTCAGATTTTGGCAAAACTGAAAATTGGAAAAAATACTGAAAATATTTTTAAATCACTCTGCATCGTTCTCTGAGCCAATGAAATCGTTATCGCGATATCTCGCTGAAGGTCTATGCATTTAATTAGCAGCTTGAGGAATTTAAACTGTCAACTCACATCACCCGACAAACTAGGTCAATAGTTAAATTATGCCTGCAATCGATCTATTAATTTCATTACAAAAATTCCATATTTTCGAACAAAATTAATTTTCCAGTTTTAGAAAATTAAGTTTTTTATTTACATAAATTTCTAGTCAACTCAGCTGTCAAAAATTGAAAATCTCAGTCTAATGAACATGAATCTCGTCGCAAGGAGATATTAATCCGCCACTATCCACTTAAGAAAAAATGTAAATAATTCAAGATAAAATTAGTCGAGATTAAGATAAAAAATAAATTAAATCCTTTAGATTGTCCCCTTGGTAAATTTTTCCAACGAAGACAATTACACTATCACATCAATTCATTCAGTGATCAAAATATCTGTCAGCTAGCAGTAGAACCAGCAGTAACGGCAGGGCCATCAACATAATAACCGTTTTTATCACATCCTATTTGTCTGCTAATGCTCCATGCTCTTTATTTAATATTATATATACCACATACTACATAGCCGTAACTGGGGACTAGTTTAGGAACTTGATGTCCGAGATTCATATGACAAAGAGCATTGTCAGTCGTGACAGCTCGCAAGTATCTTCTTTAGTTATTTCTTTTTCCCAGTAATGTCTCAATTTTTACCATTAAATTGAATCAAAACTTATCATCAATTTTTCTTTAATCTTTTAACTCAACTTTTTTTTTTGGCACAAATTTACCAAAAAATTCATTTTTACAAAAAAGTCTTCAATAAAATAAATAAAAATATTTGAAAAAAGTGAATCGCAATGAATTTATCAAAAAGTTATTTTTTATTCGCCTTCGAATTAAAACAGTAGTGTAATTTTTTTACATACAATTGAATTTCATACAAAATAAAATTAAAAAAATGTCAACAAGGAATAATGAAGTTAAAGTGCGTAAAGAAAAGGCGGAACCAATTCGCGGTACATGGGCAAGTAAAACCGAATTTTTGCTATCATGCGCTGGATATGCAATCGGGTTAGGAAATGTTTGGAGATTTCCATACTTATGTTATCGGAATGGCGGAGGTAAGCTATAATTTTATAAACTATTTAATATTTAGCGTTATTTTAAATTTTCAAGACGTCTATTTTTAAAAACCATTTGATCTAAATTTTTAAATTGATAAATTACGCTTACGTAAATCCGCCTTTGATATATTATTACAAGTCTACATGTTAAATCTACATATGTGGAATTTATGTACTATTATTTATAATTTTATTACTTTATCAAAAAGTTTTAATAAAATAAATCATTTAAGAAAATCAACTACATGGTTATTTTTGATAACGTCAATTCACAATAGAGTCTATATTTATCATGTCATGTCAAACTAAATATGAATAACCACGTGGTGAAAGTAACGAGTTATTCATAACAATCAATTATTATTGTTGTTATTATTAGAGCCACCAAACAATTTCCTGTTGGGGAGATATAATTAGATATGATTTATTTATTTTATTAAATAATTTTCTTCACATGATTTTATTGCTCATATTTATATAAATTGTCATTTAAAACAATAACAATAATAATAACTTGGATAAAAATCAAAAAATTACATCTATATTTAGAGTAGTTATATATGGATCAAAACTATAATTCAATTAAATTCTCCTTATGTAGGTGCGTTTCTTGTGCCTTATCTATTGATGCTCTTCACATGTGGTATTCCCTTGTTTTTTATGGAATCTTCTTTAGGACAATTTGCAGGAACTGGTTGCATAACTGTGTTCCGTATTAGTCCTATTTTTAAAGGTAATCTTTAAAGACAATAATAAGCAATGACTATATTGTACTGTCAAAAAGTCGGGAGTGAATTCCGAGAGAATAGGAAATTTTTTTTCAGTGGAGTGATTGAGAGATGGGTTTTTTATTTAAATCCGCGTCCATTCTCCGGAGATTTAATTTTTTAATAAACTCCTCTTCAATTGAAATTCACTCCGGATTCAATTCGCGTTTACTCAGAAAATTTTTTTACAGTTTAATGAGATAAAAAAAACCCAATTATTGAATCATACAATACAATTAAAAGGTCATTTAACTTTTATGGAGTTTTGAGTTTGAAAAATTACGAAAAATTACGAGAAATTTTTCCCGGATAGTCTTTTGTAAAGTAAATATACATTTACGGTCCCGGGTAAAAATATTGGGCCAGAAAAAAGGTCGAAAAGGCTAAATTTGGCCGAAATCACGTCAAAGTCGTAGAATTTTATTGAAAGAGGCCGAAAATTTGGCCAATAAGTTGAGACGGCTTATTTTTAGGCCTACTTATCGACCATTTTTTGGCCTCGTGTTCACTGTCTTGGCCTTTATTCGGTCGAGAAAAAATTTTATTATTTTTCTGGCTTGAAATTACCCGAGGTCTTATATATATTAATAACTTTCAAAGGTTATGCTGAAGAAAGCAGTAAATTTAAAAATAAAATAATGTATCGATAATTGGGACTATCATTAAAAAAAAAAACATCTTCTAAATCAATTTAAAATAATACAGGAGCTGGTTTTGCTGTTGTTATTGTAAATATTATATGCACAATGTACTACAATGTTGTAATATCCTATCCAATAATGTTTTTAATGATGTCCTTAAGAAGTAAACTGCCTTGGGAAGATTGTGATAATCCTTGGAATACACCAAGTTGCATAAAAGTATTTCTTATTTCTTTTTAAATAATAATAATCATTATTGTGCTTAAATAACAATTATTAATTAATTAACATTTTCATAGATAAATGATGCTCAGTTTAGAAACACATCCAATGTCAGTGGAATACTAAAAAAAGTTAAGACTCCCGCCGAAGAGTTTTTCAAGTAATTCCTCATAAATTAAGTGTCTGTAAATTTTTAAAATATTTTCAACTGGTAAAATTGATTTTTCAGCTTACATATATTACAAATATCATCCGGAGTTCATGAAATGGGTGGAATAGTGTGGCCATTGTTTACTTGTAACCTTGTTTCATGGATTATCGTCTTCCTCTGCATATGTAATGGCGTTAAAAGTGTGGGGAAGGTCAATAATAATATCAATATTTACATATAAATATTTTTTAAACTAATTTAATATACATGTTAATTTCCATTTCATATTTCAGGTTGTTTATTTTACAGCAACATTTCCGTTTGTTATTTTATTCATACTATTAATTAGAGGAGTCACATTACCGGGAGCTATAGATGGAATATTATTTTATATTACTCCCAAGTGGTCTGAATTAACAAACTTACGGGTAATTAATGAATTTATAACTAATAAATAGTGAATATATAAATTTGAAATTATTTAAAAGGTGTGGGCTGATGCTGCAATACAGATATTTTTTTCTCTTGGTCCCGGATGGGGTGGAATTGTTAATATGGCCAGTTATAATCAATTTAAAAATGATAACCGATAGTAAGCTAAAATAATTATTCATTTTATTTGAAATACTAACTATAATTATGGGTGTGGTGCATCCCTACAGAGAATTTCTCTACATTATAAAATCGCAGAGTTTTTCTCTAGATGACTCAACTCTACAGATAAATTTTTACATCGCAACAACTCTACAGACGATTATTTTCACATTTTTCCATCTTTACATGAGAACATCTCTCATATTCAAAATCTCTACAGCGATCATTTTTACATGGCGCTGAGTTCAACCAAAATAATTTTTATGCACCATACCCAAAATTATGCTTTAATTATTTTTTTTGAAAAATTGCACACCTTGAACGCGAAGCGGAGAGGTTGTGCTCTACTGTCGCAAAATTATATTTAATTTACATGACACTTACCCTTGAAATTAAAGTAAAAAAACAAACTTCAGAAATGAACTAATTTTTTTTTTATTCAAGTGATTCCGTTTGGATACCGATTTTGAATTGTGGTACGAGTATATTCGCTGGATTCGTTGTGTTTTCTGTTTTGGGATTCATGTCTTACAGTACTGGGTTACCAATTCAGGATGTTGCTACAGGTGGTCCTTCTCTGGCATTTGAAACTTATCCAGAAGCACTAACGATGCTACCGATCCCACAACTTTGGTCAATATTATTTTTCTCAATGTTATATTTCCTTGGAATGGACAGTTGTGTAAGAAAATTAAATACGTAATTAATTAAGGGGCTAGATTAGATATAGATATAAGACATAGTACTTATATGTATTATTATTTATGATTTTTAGTTCGTACAAATAGAGGCAATAATATCGAGTATCACAGACGCATATCCGAAATTACGTAAGCACAAACTTTTGGTTACGCTGTCAGCGCTGTTCGTTTTATTTCTTGGCTCAATAATGTTTGTAACGAATGTAATTATCTGAATACTTTTTTTTGTTTTTTACTGGTTCTAAATAAATATATATGATGTTCTGATAATTATTTTTCAGGGCGGCATGTATCTGTTGCAAGTTTTTGACTGGTATGCAGCTTCGATTTCGGTGATATCTATTTGTCTTGCTGAAGTTATTATTGTTGGATGGATTTATGGTAATTGATTATTATTATTGTTGAAATTTTTTAAAAAATAGTAACATAGTAAAGTTTAAAAAATGTTTTCAACTCTGAAATAAAAATCAGTATTTGGATTATTACAATTTTTCAAGTGTTCAAAATATTAAATTTTTTTTACTTGCTGCAAGATTCAATGGAATAGAAGTTTTGAAATTTTTCAAATAATTCCCTCAATAATTTAAAAACTTAAAAAATAATTTTAATTCAGTTTCTAAAAGGATTTTAATTTTTTTTTTGGATTTTTATGATTTAAAAAAAATAAAAAATTACTAATTTTCTATGGATCCCACAAATTTTAATTCTTATTTTTTTAATAAATTTATCATGTCTATAAAAAAATAATAAATAAATTTCTAATTATTTATTAGGTTGCGACAATTTCGTCCGAGATCTCGAATTTATGTTGGGAAAAAAAATTCATCCATGGTGGCCATTCTCCTGGAAATATGTCACGCCAATCATTTTATCTGTAAGCCAATAAAAACAATATCAATTTCCCGCCTAGAATATATGTCACCTGATGTGGTCCGGTCAGAACTTTCTTATAAAAATATGTATCACAAACTTATAACTTAACACGTGTCAACTAAATTTAGACAGCATGAAAATAAATCCCTTTTGTTTTTCAGTCTTCTCTATTAATAAAAATGTATTTGATTTTTTTTTCAGTTTATTTTTATAACGACAATAATATTTAATACCCGAATTACGTATCGGGGTGTCCCGTACCCGGAGTGGGCAGTTTTGATTGGCTGGTGCTCTTGTATGACCAGCATGCTCTGTATTCCTGGATACGCTATCTATCATTTTATTACTGCCAAGGTAATTATTTATTTATAAATTAATTTTATAAATTCTCTGCAGTATTTTGCAATGAAAAATAACGAATTAATAATTAGTTTTAAATTTAGTATATAAATTAAATCGATTTAAAAGTCAAAACTTGAAGTTAGTTCAATATTAGTTGAGATCAAAGTGAATATATGTATGTTTAGTACGAAACTAGTTAATTATTTCCTGCCATCAGGGAACCTTCAGAGAAAGATTCGAGGCCGGCATAAGTCCAACTCCTGAGTGGGGACCGCACGAAAAAAAAAATTTTGACGAATGGAAAAAATTCATCAGCAGAAACAACAAAGACTCTCATTCGCTGTCAAATATTAATGTCTACAAAGTCACGAATCTTTGATCGACATGACCCGATCTATTCAGCTGTCAAAAAAAAAAAACATCTGACATACCGACGTTTATTTCTTCACATGTTCATCTATTTCTGTTTTTTTTTTCTTTTAATTTTTGATCAACCAAAAATTAATTTTGTAACTTTAATGTTATAATTATTATTATTTTTAAGTGAAAATAAAATAAAAAGTACTTTTTAATTTTTAGAAATGTCAGAATTAAAATTAACAGCTAAAAAATTAAATAAAAAAAAAAATATAAATAAAAATAAATTAATATTTAGTTCGAGTATTGATTTATATGACAGACCATTAAAATGGTGGGAGAAAAAACCCATAAAATATGCGTAAGTAATTTTAAATAAAAAATTAATATAAATTTTTTGTAAATTGATTATGAAGTTTGTAAAATGAATATATCATTACAAATTATTAATTTCATTACAAGGTATTCAAGTTTTACAATTACATTTTGATTAATTTTAAAACACGCCAATCAGCTGACAGAAAATTGCGCGATATCACGGTCACGAAGGCATTTATTTGTATGGAACTCTTATATATATATAAGAGTTTAGTCATACTATTAACAGTTAAATTCTCTCGTGCTCATTGGATTCGCGGGTTGAACGTAAACGGAAAATACATATACGGAAACTACGACTACGACGTAACCGAGACGAAAACGGAAAGTACGAGTGAAGAGGCGCACCGAGTAGGAACTTTAGCACGAAATATTATTCATACCTCTACTGTGGAAATCGATGCTTTCGGTATTCCCTATCTATAGTCTATACCATGCGCTCTGTATATAAAATAAACATTTTTAAAGTTTCTTGGCTTTGAATTAATCACGCCAACTTTTTTATTGAAACTAGCTCCCAAGTGTTTCAAGAGCTTCTAAGTACTTTTATAAAAAATTATTTAAGATATTACTTTGTTGCTATTGAAAATTGTTAATTATATTATTTTAATAATCCACCCACGTTAAATTAATTAGTTAATTACTCAACATCTCATTACTTACAAGTCATCTTTTTTTTTTTTTAAATAGACGTGACTATTTTGCCCGACCTTCAGCAGAAAATATCAAAAATAAAAAAAATTCATAATCGCAGCTCTATAAATTATTTGAAAAGAAAAAAAAATTACCATACTTATTTTATAAAAACTGTTCTTATAACCGTCTCAAGTGACTCATGGAAAGCAAACGTTGAAAATATAAAAAACATATTTTTATTAGTCTCCGTCTTCTGGTATAAAAATTTTGCCACGCGATTTTACAGCACTTGGGTGCTGTTTAACCACTTTTATATGCATATATATACATATATTTGTATAGACAAATGGATATTGATTATATATCTAAATAATAAAAATAGTAATTCACAGCATAGATATATTTCTGCACGCAGAGATTGTAAAGAATGACAAGCAGAATCGCGTGCCCGCGACTGGTTGTCATGTCGAGTTGTCTCTGTCTGTATCATGTCTATAACATTAGAGTGTTTACTATACACACATATGTATATATATGTGCGTAATAGTATTAATAAAACAGTAGTTGTAGTTTAGTGACTAGATTGTAGCCTTATTTGCTGTGAATTGCCTGTCGAGGGAGTTACCCGTTTCTAAAGTCTCACTTCTGATTACTTTGTTTGTGTGTGTGCTTATTTATGACTACTCTTGTAGTAGTAGTTGCTGTGATAGTAATAGTGGCGGTAGTAGTAGTAATAGTAGTAGTAGTAGTAAAGGCAGTTCAACGAAATTTTAAAACTTGTTGTCTTACTGACTCGTAAGCTGATTCTCGCGCGAGTATCCGCGCTTTCTTTCTTTATTATTACTGTGAAATAAAGTAACGAGGTACTTATTACCAGTATTTAATTGCTTTTTATTGTTACAAAAGTTTCAAAAGTGTGAGGACTAATAAATTTGAATAAATTACTTTTGGAGTAAAAAAAAATGAATCAGACATTTGGAGAGGGATTTTGGGCAACTGTTGAATTACTTGTGGGCGACATTAAGGACAGTGGGACGGTAAGTCCTTTTAATGATGACATTGAGGATTGGCTGGACACGATGGCTCATAAAGTTAAGCAGCAGCGGGAACGTGCGAGAAGGAAACAGAAATTTAAATCGGATTTTAGTGAAAGTGATGACAGTAGTAATTTTGACTATGGGTCGTCGATTGACTGCAGGTATTATTTAAAGTACTTGTGTAAATTAGTTAGGTAATTTCTTGTGGTACTTTTAAACGGTTAAAATTTTCATTTAATTTTTAATAAAAATTAGTCATTTTTTCAAAATTGATTATTTATTTTTTATGGAAGTCAGGCGAAATAGGAAAAAGAAATTAATTGGTTGGATTCTGAGTATGCGAAACTTTTCAATCTTTATTTAAATTTCGAAATGGGGAAGTCTTGAAAAAATTTTTTGTTTTATATTTTTAATAAAATCAAAGAAAAAGGAATTTAGTAGAAAATGTCTTCATAATAAATTACGATTTGAAACAATTAGAAATTTAAAAAGTTTCAAAATTAGGATACTCCATTTTACCCAGCTTTCAAATTATTACTTAAATAAATGAAGTAAATTGATATTCAGTGAGATTGAAATTTTGAATAAGAGTTGATAAGGAGAATCTGAAAATCAGATGGCAAATTGCGAAAAGAAATGATAAGTAGAAACATCGGATGTTTAGTCAGACATCTACTGTGCAAAAAAATGCTACTTTACCTTATAAACATAAAAAACAATTCGTATATTTTATCTTAGGACAATAACTACATCAGAATACGTATGAACTGAAATTATTTTATATTTTGAACCTCCTGGAAAGAGTTTAATGACTCGAGGTCATTAGCTATTAGAAAAAAAGTCAATAAATCACTGCGACTTTTAAAAATTCTCTCAACATTTTTCTAGAGTCACTGGCTTCATCTGATGAGTAAGCCATTGCATTATAATCAGAGAAAAAATAAACGATATTAATTTATACCAGAGTTCAATCCTCCGAAAAATGATCTCTTTATTTCCGGGTGATTTACTCGCTGATTATTGTATTAATAAGAATTTTTTTATTTGACAACTAGGGGAAGAATGAGCTTATGAATGACGGGTCACAAAATTAATTTTTTGTCTAATCAGACCTAACAACCTGTTTTGCATATAAGTATATTCTTGCAATAATCAAAACATTTTTAAGTTCAGAGAAAAAAAATTTTTCTAAAATAATGATTTTTTTTTAAAAGTCTTCAATAAAATAAATGTGAAACTAGTATTGAAAGTGACAATTTTTGTGACATGAAAAATAACACATACATATATATAGTCCACAAAAACACTTGATAATAGTTACGGAACATAAAATTTTATTATATATGAAAAGCTAGTAAATGTCACTTAACTCTTTTAGTAAATTTTACTACTCTTCCATTCAGTTTCTATTTTCCTAGATTTTTCAAATCATACGTCATATATATATATGTATACATATATTCCCAACAAAATATAAAAAAAAAGACTTTTCCAAATAAAAGACAAGGAATCAGTAAATAAATCCCAATTAAAACTATTTTATTTAACCGATAAGAATATTAACGAAAAAAAGTTAAATTACTTTTTTGGATCACTAAAATCTACTCTGTCAATTATTATATTCATTATTATAAGTTCATTGATCTTTAGTTATTCATAAACCCGGACTTACGCTTTTGACCTTAATTTAATTCCGCCCCAACAAATTTTTTCATTATATTATAATAAATATACAAATATAGTTCTCGCATACTAATATTTAATGACGTGGCATTTTTACTCCATTCAATAATTTCGTTAGTTTTTCACCACTGACCATACCACAATAAATATTTAATAATAAAACTTTTATTTCAACCGCGGGGTGAACAACTTGTACAATAACTTAATATTGAATTCTTTGATTCTTTTATAAACTTTCATTCTAACTTATTCAAGGCGTTACTTTTCACCGAACCTTAAAATAGATTTAAAAATTTTTTCTCAAAATTTGTAATTTCATAAAAAAATATTTGGAAATTAAAAACATTATTTAATACTCAGAATCAATAATTTTTTATCGATACAAGCAATAGTCTTATAAGTGAGAATAATTTATAATATTTATTGTTCCATCATAAATTTAGTGTCAGAAATCAACGGTTGTATTTTATATCATAATAACATATATAACAAGTATCAATGTCACTTGTTGAGTGTCATAAATTCAATATTCAAATTAATTACTCAGCATATTATAAACTACGACCACGCACATTTCACTGTCACTCAAAAACTGTATTACTGATTGGCAATAATCAAAATTTAATTTTTTAAATATTTAGATCTATATACTGTAAAAAAATTACAGAGTGAATGCAGATTAAATTCGGGGTGAATTCGAACTGAAACTCCGGATCGGAGTGAAGTTAACTCCCGAAGGGAGACGATTTAAATTTTAAAACTTCGAATCAGCGTAAATACGGACTTAAATAAAATCCAGATCACTTCGAAATTACTCCGCTGGAAAAATAAACTCCCTACTAACTCCCTATGCAAAGTGATTTTTTTCTGAAACTCCGAAATTACAAGCGGCAGAGTGGATTCGGATTTAAATGAAATCCATAATCACTCCAAGTTTACTCTTGATTTTTTACAGTAGAGACTGCGATCTACATAAATCAAACCTCAAAGGCAAATTATCAGAATTCAAAATTTTTGATTTAGAAAAAAATTTCGAGACCGATAAAAAAACTATTACGATCTAAGTTATTTTTTCTGAACTTGATAAATATGAAATTGAAAAAAATTCAGTATAAAAATATATATAGATAAAGTTTTAAGGAAAAAAATGAAATTTTTTACTCCTACGTACCCAAGAGCATGAAAAATAAAATAATGGAACTACAAATAAATAATATGTCCCACTGAGTGATGCTTATTGCAAAAGTTAGTTTTATAGAGTAGACATATTCCACAGGTGCAATTCCCATACCTTGAAAGTAACTGTCGTCATTACCAGAGATGCGATACCCACACGTGCAATCGATATTCAATTCGCCCATGGCACTTACCCTCGATCATACTCTACTACTCACAGCTATCTGTGCGCTTTTCGAAACATGAATTAATTTACATAAATTCTGTACATCCATTTAGATATTTAACTCATTTAAACGTTGTACTATTTTAATTACTTTTTATCACTAATTAATGGCCTTCATTTTATTATAATCTATCACATGTCATATTATATAATTATTTATAAGGATATTTCGTTCATGAGTCTATTAATAATAATTCCGTTTCAAGTTCAAATACAAATTTTAATTGATTTATTAATTTTAATTGGATATTTTACTACTCATGTACAATTAAATCGCATTTTAATTAATAGTTTAAGCTCGTTAATGAATGACAATAGTAATTATTATTATTATATTTATCAATAATCGGTGTCCAAAAAAAAAAAAAAAAACATGAGGAACGTTCCAATTTAAGAAATTTGAAATTAGAAACCCTTTTTTGTCCCCGAATGCGTACTTGGTATCGATATGACCCAGTCATGAAAAAAAAAAATCACAATGTAGGGCAAAATGGATTCCGCTGAAAAATGAATTTTTTTTATTATAATTAAAATACAAACGCGGCTAGTGATTTTAAGTAGAAATTCTTTTTAACTTAGAACTTTTCTAAGTTAAACTCGAAATTGAGGATTGTCCTATAGGGAAAATTCGGAAAATTTTCCTACTGACATGAACTTACTGCTACGATACATCACATCAGTATGAATATTTTTTCGTAGTTTGTCACACTCGGAACTGTGATCCGGTGAGAGACATCGTGCCTCTCTTCAGTTGGTTCCACCTAGTTTACCACCACCACCGCAGCCATAAATATACAAAAATTTATCCATTTATTTTTATTACTCTCGTAAGCCTGACATTTTCCGCTCTACAATGTTCATACTCCTGTATCTAGAGTTGTCATTGCTGATGTTTGTCGAGCAGCTATTTTGTATGCGACCTTACATGACAATCGTACTGTCGGGTAAACGAAAATATAAAATTCAGTTATACGAAGTTCATATCAACGTTTGCATCATGGTCGATCTCCACGAATTTTTATGTCTTACCTGGTGGTACGCTCTAAATAAAAAAAAAAAAAAATTATTGTCACCCTCAGTTAAATAAATCACATAAAAAATTACTAAAATAAATAATTGGAATAATTAAAAGTGTCGAGCATCAATCGCGAAAAAATATAAAAATTTAAATTGCCAAATCAATTGATAAAAATTAACTCTTAATCACGCGAGTAAAAAAAAATGTTATCTTCCACTTTAATAATTTCTGTTACGGACATGTGATAAATTTAAAACGTCAATTATACAAATCAGCCTGTTCACTATTTTATCTCACGATAAACTTCAACATGACATCCAATCACTAACTTTAATTATCTCTCATACTGTTAAACTTGTTAATCTAAAACATAAAAAAAAATTTATAACTCAACATCACACATGAACTAGACCAAAAAAAAAAAATACTACGGAAATGTTAAGTCTCAAGTGCCATAATTCGAAATTCAAAACACATAATTACTCAATTTTAGATAGTTAGTGCCTCTCAATAATTTAGATGTTTAATTGAGGCATCAAAAGCAATTAAACTTGAAAATTTATCCAGACATTACTGGCCTTGGAAGTATTCCCAAGATCCGCCAACACAAAATCCTCTTTTATTTTATTAAAATTTTTTTTCATATTTATATCAGTCATTCTCTCTCTCTCGCTCTCCCTCTCATTCACTGGCGCTCGGAAATTTCTTCAAGAAGTTGTGATGTGGAGCACAAATGCAACCTCACTGCAAGTCACGAAACCTTATTTTAGTTGAATTTACATCCGACCCTTATACAGTTCAGTCAAACTCGGCAGTTCCTCCGATCAAGACTATTGATAATATAAATATATCTGTATAAATTTGTATTGTCTATAACAATGTGCAGAGATACGTGTACTTTGTGTTATTTTATAAAATATTCCGTTTTTTTTTTTTTACTTTTCATTTTTATTCCTGACTTTTAATTAAATGGGAGTAATTTTTTTTGTGGTTTGTTTTATAGCTTCAGCAGTCCACAGGTCAGGTCTCGGCTGGAATTGTTGATGGGAAGTAACGTGGTGCGATTGACTGATCGTAAGTATATGCTCAGACTAATGGCTAAATTACGACAGGATTTTGAGAGCAAACAACTCAATCGCATTGAAGAGAGAAAGGTAAATATCGTCTATTAAATTATCGAAATTTTTTTTAAATTTTTAGCCAATGAAATAAATTATTTAAATTTATTTGTAAGTAAATTTTATAAAAACTTTTAAAAAGTTGTTTTGAATAAATTCTGTAAGAATTTTTTATAATAAATTTTATTTTTATTCTCAAGTTATTGAAGAAAAAAAAAATGTATTAATATTTCATAATTTCAAACTGCAATTTTTTTATTTTGAAAATAGTTAAGATCGAAGTTTAGAAAAATATTTTTTTAAGAAGAGCTAGTAGTTATTTTTGTCTAAATAATTCTCTCAAATAAAAACTCAGGGTAAAATGGAAAGCGAGGATCGATGCACTTGTCTATGATCTAGAAATCTGAGTTTTTATATTTTCAAAATTTTAATTTTGTTTAAGAAAAAAATGTGGCCGAATTATTCATTTATCCACTTGAAAGAGACAGAAAAAAAGACCTGAGTCTTCTTAAAAAAATTGTCAATCAATTTTATGGCGATCACTTATTTTTAATTTATGACAAAAAAATTTAATACCCGCTAAAAAAAATTCGATATTCATGGAGGAATAGATTTCCAATTTTCCCAGTTTATAATTGAGTGCCATAAAAAATTTTAGCCTTTGTGGGCTTTAGATAATTTAATTCCAGCCCGAAAATTGATTTTGCAAAGCCATTAACGCTTCGTCATACTTTTAACCCCATCTACGAAGTTAATAAATTAAAATCACATATGAAAAAATTAAAAATAGAGAAAAGTAAAAATAATAATAAAATTCAAATAACGACATATTTTTCGAGGTCAAATTTAAGAGTAAATATAATAAATTACTCATATTCTATAAATCGATAATCGGTTATATAAAAACTATGCAGTAGATAAATAAAAATAAAAAATCCGAATATTTGAATTTAAAAAATAAATAAATAAAATAAAAATTTAAAAATCGCATGAGTCGGGGCCATTTTCTCGCGTTTTGTGCCCCATCTACTAGGCCTTGACTACAACCGTCATTTTGTTACACCGCGCAATCTCGACTCGCGAGTATGTGCCCTATGAAACTTTGTCTTAAAGAACATATATATCTATATATATATATATATATATATATATATATATATATATATATATATATATATATAGACAAACTATATAATACATAATATAACAATTCAATACAATATAGTACCGGAATCGCATGTCGTTATCAGCACGAAGGCTGGAAGAATCGGTCGCGCGACTAAGAATCGACATCTTTGCTTGAAAGTTTCACCTTATAACACAACTATCATCTCATGCTTATCAGTAACTTTGGGGTTATTTATCTATCCAATAAATAAAATAAACAACACACACAAGATATAATTTTCCGTCACCCATTTCTCCTTATGATAGACAAATAAATGTACAGAAATTATTTCTTATGCACGAATATTACCAATTGTAATACAATATCTGATGGTAGGCGATAATGTAATCACATGATATCGCTATGAATTGCTTATAGTGTTCAGAGAATTTACAAATTTAATTTAAACATGCAACTGATGCTTTTGAGCATTTTATTTCAATTCGGACGCGTTACGTTAAAACTACAATAGACTTTTTTTTTTTTTTCATTCAATTTTTTTATTTAAATAATAACTGACAATTTTATCGAATCCAAATTGTTTCTTTTATCGACAGCAAAAAATTAAAAATAGTATATAAGTAATGGGTGTATTGGCTCGATGATGACACTAGTCAATTAATAAAAATAGCCAGACACAAATTACACAGTTTAACACGTTCATGTCGCTGTAATAACTTGATTAATTCGTATTAGAAAAGACAAGTACAATTTTTTTTTTGATTACATGTTCAATGAACTCAATTTTTTATTTCACTGACGCGTCTAACAGACGTCATTTTTTTTTCTTACATGAAAAAAATTTTGATAAAAAATCGTCTTTGAAAATTTGGCTCATACTTGATTATTAAATTGAATTTACTCGCTTGTGTTTTTAAAAAAAAATGATTTTACTTTAATATATTTATAATTAAAAAAAAAAAAAGTTTTAACGTCTAATTAATTTACTCATTTAACGTTTAGAATAATGAACTGATGCGAACGAAAATGATGATATTGAATCGTTTGATATCAGTGAATGAAGCTCCTGCAGAAATACGTCAGTATCCATTATTCCAATTGTATCTCTACTGTGACGCGATAGTAGAACAGAAACGTAACAAGGTAAATATTGACACCACATGTATTCTATACCACCTCTACCAATTAATATTAATAAAGATACAAGACCTCGGCGATTTTACAATTCATTGATCGTTATCGAATTATTGTTTAGCATTCGTCGAAAAAACGTAGAATAGCATCGTCTTTATACCACATTCTCTATCCAGACGAAACTTCCGATAAAAAATCGGATGAAGATGACAAAGAAATTTATATGAAACGTGTTTACGTCGACGGTATTCCTGAATTGGTGAAAAAAAATTCTAATCCGAATTTTGTCAATTAATTAAAAAAAAAAAATTGTGACGTAAATTATGTTTAATTACCAAGGTACCGCTGAGTGGAGAGGAAGTTTTGGAAGCTAAACATGAATTGGAAGCCGTAAAAGACATCGAAGACGGTTACACATTGACGCAAAAGGACTACGATCGGCTTCATTACGAAACCGATGCAATAAAAGAACTTCGTAAGACTCAGGTACATTTACGTCAAAGTGTTAAACTATTTGTACGATGTAATTTAAATTAATGGATGGTTAATTTAGTTGAATCGTGCGTTGGTGGTGTTTATCTTAACACTATTTCCGTAAACCATTTATTTAATTATTTCACTTTATTTACTTTGGAGATAATAATATTTGCGATTATATATTTTAACTTTTACTTTCTATCTTTATATAGTTAATTAAGGTTTAAATTTTATTAAATAAAGTTACAAGTTGTAGCTTAGAGCGATGAAAATAAATGTTATAATGAAACTAGTTATTTTATTTTCAACAGAAAGTAGAAGAAATGTACGCGAAGGCTCATGATATCCTTGGTATTCTGTACTCGTACGTGGACGTACGTACCGAAGTTAATAAAGTGTCAAGCTCGTCAGCAACCATAAACCAATTAGACGACACCCGGAGTAAACAGAAACATCAAGATTAAATTAACAGTGTCATTAATTAATCGAATTAAATAAAATTCACGCAATGGAGAAATTTTTTTAAAAATTCGGGAGGTGGCGATAAATTGGCTCAAAATTTTTTTTTAATTTATTATTTTTGTATTTTTCTTAATTTTTACAAAGAGAATGGGTGAGATGGTCAGCAGAAAATTTATTGCAAAAAATTTCTTTCATGAAATTCTATGGTTGATTTTTTTTTAAATTTAAAGAGACCCCTGTAAAAAATTAATGTAATTTTAATTGAACTACTGGAAAATATTGACAATTTATCTGCAAAAAAAAGTTTTTACAAAAATTTGGAAGTGGCCATTTTACCTCAGCTGATTAATTTCATTCATTTTTGAACAAAAAAAATTTTTTTATTAAATCGTGTCTACCTCCGTCTCTCCCTCGGACACAGATTTTATGGTGGCTCATTTTACCCCAGTTTTTAGTTTAAATCGTATTTTATATATTTTTTAATTTTGTTATATATTGTACGCAATTAAATCAACAGGTTTGAATCGATAAATATATACATGTAAGAAAATTAATTTATGATTTTAATAAAAGTTACCTATATATATATAGAAATAAAATAATACACGTGACAACGTTATCACAATTATTATAAATTAATTGAAACGTCGGCGTAATTATCGCGGATAGGTACAGTACGCCAATTACCACCCAGCAGTTATAATAATAAGCAAAATACCGTAGGTGTAAATGATGTACAGTTCAAATAAATCATATTCATATTTTATATTCAATTTCATATCTTCTATGATAATTTTAAAGCGAATATCAATTTAATAATAATGATAATAATAACAGTCAATAATTCATATGTTAAACTGTCATGTTAATTTATCGACAATTCTATGTATTGATGTAATAAAAATATGATGATTTACAAAATTTGAAACCGTAGAGGAAAATAGTTGTAGCATTACTTTATTCAATACTTGCACAAATTATTTGATAATAATACAAGATAATCATAAGAAAACAAATATTATTAATTAAAATTTTATATATTAATTAAAAATGATATATGTTATACACTTATGATATATTATTTATAGGAATAAATATATATCATCACGCAAATGATCTAATTTGTGAAATATATTAGACTGCTAATTTAGTTTTTTAATTACCAATAAATCAGTGCGTTATTACTTTGACCTTTGAACTCTTTAATTTCAAACTACGATTAGTTATCTGTAAATATAAAATGAGAAATATATATTAGGTGTCATTACACACACACACACACACACACACACACACACACACACACACACACACACACACACACACACACACACACACATACCGTAAACAATAGGAGGTAAATTCGGAGTGAATATTAATTTGATTTAAATTCAAATTCACTCCATGGATTGCAAATTTTTTACAGTGTGTGGAATAAATACACAGTAATAAATACAGACAATAAAATAAATATTAGCCGGGTTGGAAATCAATCATAAAAAAAAAAGTTGATAGAGGCAATCAAAGTGGGTTTGGATTAACTGGTTGATGTATTACTTTGTATCTTAATCACAAATGAACTTGTTATTACTGATAATTTGTGATAATTGTGTATCAGCAGTGATTGAACTTTAATTGATAAGAAATTCATTTTTTCCTTATTTTCGTCCAGCTTAAATTTTTATTTTTTATTTAAGCTCAAATTTTTTTTATGCTTAAGAAATTTTATCGATAGAAATTAGTCGTTTCTAATACCCCCCCCCCCTTTTTCAAAGGTTAAATTTCACAGTCGGTTTGATATTTTAAAAATATTAAAAATATAAGGATAGAAGGAATTTTGTAAATGTTTTATTACGAAGATTAACAATAATTATTAATTTTTTTAAAACCTTTGTCACAAATTAAGAAAATATTTAATCCACCGGGTGTATTTATTATGAAAATAAAAATTTATGAATTCATGTCATTAAAAATATAAATTTTTATAATGAATAATTATGCCTCATTAAACTAATGTGTAAGTAAATTTATTGTAATTTTTTTTTGTCGTGGGTTGAAAAATGTTAATCTCGCTTTGAGAAAAGCAGCCGAAAATTACGCAGATATATATATATATATTTACGCAATGAGTACAGTATCTACGGTTATCTCAGTTTCAACCCCCTCTCCAGGGTTGTATGGACATCCTATATAAGGCGTCGCAATGCTCATAGAGCGTCAGAAACTCCACATACCCCAACGCAATCAGTTATCGTTTTAGAACAGGTCCTCATTTTTTGGTGTCAAAAGTTGTTTGCTTTTAAAAAATTAACTAATATACAAACTGACTTTTATAATTGACTTAACTAACTAGTGATTTTTTTTTTAACTTTAGTGTCAGCAGTTTCATCTTATCTTTAATATACATACAAGGTAATAACAACTTTTTTAAGTATTTACCTGAAAAAAAAAATTATACATAATCATTTACAGTTTTATCAAACTTGATATTTAATTATATATAAATATATGTTATCATAAACTCAGATAAATGTTGAGGATTACAGCGACTAAAAATTTTTCTGAGTGTAAATAAATATATGAAATATAAATTTATATTTAATCATATATAATTATATATACGAGGGAAAAAAATTTATGTGTTAATTATATCGAATTTTCTACATTCAATTATATTCTGTAAAAAATTTGCGAAGTGAATATGGAGGGGATGATTTTTCATTTTATTTAATCCCCTCGGAGGGAAATAAATTTTAGTATTCAAACTTTGGAGCGGTGGACGCAGATTCAAATAAAATCCACGATATTCCGGAGTTAAATCCCCTCTGGAGTGAATTTCTCTTCGGGGGGATGAAATGAATAAGAAATCATCCACTCCGGATTCAATCCGCAAATTTTTTAGTTTAGCGTTGGTCTTTAATGTAAATCGTAGACTTAATTGTTCGACTAATGTCTTTTCATATTTAAAGTTAATTTTTATCTAATTAAATATAATCATCGCATGGTTTATTTGATATAAAAGTATGAGTTCAATAACTCACATGTGAGGTTCAGCGCACCAGATAGCAATTCAGGTTCTCGATTGTTTTTGAATAATTTAGGACCAGCTTAGGAGATGGGACAATTTTCGCGTCAGTAGTTTAAACATTCATTTGTTCTGATGAACGCGACCCGTAGTGTAATAAAGCTGATGTGTACATCAGTTTGTAACTAACGTTGATTTTTTCTTTTAATAATTCAAAAATTTCAATAATTTTTTAAGAGGATATTTACTGAACTTAAGGTTATAAAAAATTCAAAAAGTGACTGGAATTGTAATTTTAAACTTGACATTAATGAATAATTATGGTTAGAGATAAATCATGAATGAATGTAGCACTCGAGCAACAAGTTTCCATTCATTGTGTTGGAAATTCGATAATTTTTTTCACAAGTTTACACAATAGTCTACAGCTTAAACAAACCAGTAATTTTTTTTCCTCTAGTGTAAATTTTATTTTATTTTTTTCTTTCAAACAGATTTTTTATCGGTCTAAAAAATTTTTTTTTATTCACGTAAATATGATTTCTTAAAATTTTTTAGAACCTCTTAGTTCAATACAAATTTATTAGATCTTCAAATTTATCAACGTTTTTCTTGTTTAGATTCAAAAATTCACTTTGAAATAAAATTATAAAATTTTAAATCGGTCTTTGGCTCATCCTCAGTTTTATCTCCATAGATCCCCAAAGATTTTATATCCGCATTATTTAGATCTAAGATCGAGGTAAAGATCAAAATCTCCTTGGCTCCGATTTTTTAATTAAATGTAAAAAAATTATCAACAATCTTTAAAAATAGTTATAAAATTCACATTTTTCTTAAACTGATTTATTCAAAAATTGTAAACTACTTTGCAAATTTGAAAAACTCCATTATTTTGATAAACTTTTTGCTTTCATGTTTTCGAAATTAAAAATTTACTAGCAATTGAAAAGTTAACAAAAAAAAATTTATCAAATTTAAATTTAAATTAAAATTCAGTTGAATAAATTTCCAAATTTAAATTCAAATAAAATAATGGCTAGGTTGAAATTGAATACATAATAGTGGTATATTAAATTGCAATAGATATATGGAGACAAATTTAGACTAAGGTTCATCAATGGGAATAGCAGTGTTTGAAATTGAGTAATCACTGAAACGTTATCTTGCACCCTCTCAAATTTTAAATTGCTGGTTAATCATGACATGAAATTCTGTAGTTTGACCCTCAGATCTATCATCAGCACACAAATCAGAAAATAATAAACAAACTAACCCTCTTTTGAGTACAAACAATAAATTAATTAATTTTTACTGACTTTTGTTTTGCAGATGTATCTGATTTTTTCTCTGGTTGTTACACTGATCAATGTAGGAGTATCATTAAGCGAATCAGTGGAATATCACCAAAATGGAATACTATCACCATCTATAAATAGAAACCAAAACACTGGTTTTATAAATAACAACAGCAATGATTTGTCTTTAAAACTTAAACAAAGGGCTTTAGAAAATTTAAAGGACCATTCAAGCTGGAACAAATTTAATTACAAAGTTGAACAAAATTTCCGGGACATTCCCACTCATACTGAGCCGATCGATGATTTGTTGTTTGATTACTTTGGTAATAAACAATTTCATTGTTTTATTTTTATTTTCATTTTTATATTCAGCAACAATAAAAAATTATATCCCATTTTCTTTTTTTTTTTTCATTCATTTGTTACGAGCAGTGGAACGAATGACATTAAAAAATATTTTACAGTGCAATGAAAACATATCCCACGCAAAAAAAATGATTGTTTTTATTTATGTTCTCTTATATTTATTACGGTATTGTAAAGACATAGGTCAAATGTCAAAGATACTAATAAAGAAAACGAGGATATATATAGATGTTGCTGGATAAAAAACGATAAACGTAGAAATACTATAAAGGAAATTTGAATTGACGTTACTTTGGTGGTATTCATTAAAATGAAGTAAAACAGAATATCAGAGAGCTTTGAAATCACGTAAAAAGCACATTTATAAAGACATTTGATGCTCCCTTTGATATCATTGTTAGCTGATGTCTAATTTTTGTGACATCTTTTGAAAATATTACGTTACAATAATTCTATATTTAACTTCACGTCAATAATGTGCTTTGAATCCCTCACCGCCATATTTTAATAGGGTATTCATTTTTAATAACCTGCGGTATAGTTATTTTTAGTATTTGCTATAAAATACTTAGAAGATTATTCTAATCACCGCATTTTGAATAAAAGTTGAATCTACAATTAATTAGAAAATTTTACATCGACTAAAAATAAATTTATTTGAACCCGGAAAATTAGAATTTTTGTAGAAAAAAAATAGGGATTTATTTGAAATGAAAAAAAATTTTTCGGGAAAGTTTCATGTCGGGCATCAAATTAAAGCTTATGGTCAATAGATTTCTATAATACTTTTTTTAATTATTTTACTGGTTTAAAAATTCAATGAAAGCTTAAAGTACGTCCTCATTCTTGAAAACCAGGGATAAAAAATTTTAAAAAGCCGTATATTTACTTAAAAGGTCTTTGATCATAAGTGTGTCTATTAATTAAGAAATTCTAATACTGAAAAATAATTTTTTCAAATTTGGTCATAAGCGACAAAAAATTAAATTAGATACTTAAATTATTTTTTTCTATTTAATAAAAATAATATTAATGCTGCTTAAAATAAGTAATGAATTTTGAATAAATAAAAAATGTATATATTTTTTTTCCATTACCTCAGATGACTCAATACCAAACGAACTGGACGAAGTGATGATAAGTCAACTGTCAAAATATCTTTCGTCACTTCTAACCCAACCAAAATGGGAAACACCGTTAGTGATTGTCGAGGACCCGATGCTCGACGAAGAGAGTGAAGACTCAAGTGAACTTGACATGATGCATTCGGTTGACAAGAGATCGAGATACTATCGCCGCTATCCATGGAAGCGTCAACACTTGAGGTAATTCATTGTCAAAGAAAACAATAAATTTATCCGAGTAAACACACGATTAAAATAAACGAATAAAAATTAAATTAATTTTATTTTTTTACAAAATATAGATCTGGAAATGCATTTGATTACGAGTCAGCACGTCTCTGCACTCCTTCACGAGAAGATGTTTTGCAATTATTAGTCGCTCTACACGATGTACGTCAGGGAAATAAATCACGGACTGTTAATTTCTGCAAAACTCGGCGACCTGTCGGCAAAGTCTTCACCAATATTCGATTCCTCGGCCGTAGAAAGTAATAAAAACAAATAAAAATACCAAGAACTCAAACCTCTACCGCATTGCAGCTCAAAATATTTATTTATTTATTTACTATTCGACGTCATTTATTTATTAAAGTACCTGATATCACTGCGAGACAAATCAATTTTATTTGACTTAAAATACTCATTATGTTAAATAAAAATTTTTTTTTTTTAGTTATGAGTGCAATGAAAAATATTTTTGTATCGTTACCTATAGCAAATATTGCACTCAACTCTATCAGTAATAAAAATGTGTGTAAAATAATTTTAATTTTAAAAATATTTATTATTATTCTCTATATACAGACAATTAAAAAATTAATAAATAATAAAAATGCTGTAATGAATAATACTCCTAAAAACAAATAATAATCTGTACCTCTGTAAATGTGCCAATAATTATTATTAATTCAATCTCAAATAATAACTTGTAATTATTTGATAATTGTCAAGATATATATATAAAAAAAAAAAAAAAAAAAAAAAAAAAAAAAAAAAAAAAAAAAAAAAAAAACAAGTCTAATGATATTTAATTAATCAATAAATTGTAGTGGCATTATTGGACTTTTTTTATTGATCAAATTTTTTTTTCTTTTCAAAGATAATCTAAATTTTTAGTATAAAATATTATTTTAATTAGCATACATTAATTTACTGGAAATAAAAAAAATAAGTTAGAAAAAATAAAAATTAGAAATTCAAAATTAGGGATGTGGGAATTTTATAAAAATCGAATATTAATATTCGACCCCCATACAAGTAATTTGGGAGTACGAATTATTCGCGCATCTCTAATTGAAACCTTGTTAATATCATTAATAATTGAGTATATAAAGTGTGTTAATTAATTAATTTTTTAATCGATTGTTTATCCAACTGTACATAGAACTTGTGTGAACGCAATGTTGAAACCCCTTCCTGTGCCATATGAATCCGTAACAAATCTTATGTCGATAATGTCATTGCGTGGGAAATTCAGTAACGCTGAAAGAAATTATAATTATGATTAGTTTACTAATTAGGTAACTTAGTCACATAATTAAGGATCAGATTATTAGCTCATACTTTTACTACCAGCTACGGACCGCCCGCAGTACCGGGTGAATTGGTTGCCAAAGATTACAAAGTCCTTGGTGCAGCCGAGGCTGTTTTCCAAATCGAAGTCCAAAATGGATAATTGGAGTTTGCACTGATTTGGCGCGCGGACAAATCGGTAACAGGCGTTTAGATTGTTTTGGTAAGCTGATGGATAGAATGGAGATGATATTATGCCTTCTTTGACGCTGACTAATTTACAACTGCCTGAAGAAATTCCGATTCCTGAGTTTGGATAATTCGCGTTTGGTGAATTTGTTGCCGGTAATCCAGGATTTGGAATTACTGAAACTGGTGGTACATCAATATTTTCATTGATATTTGGATAGTTTGGTATTGGTGGTAAATATCCTGGATTTGATGATGGATAGTTTGGATTTGATGATGGTAATCCTGGATTTGTTGAAGGATATCCTGGATTTAAAATTCCAGGTAAATTATTTGGTGGTAAATAACCATTATTTACATTACCAGGATACACTATTAAACCAGGCGCTTGTCCATTTCCATTATTCCAAAAACATCTAGCACCACGTAAATTAACTTCCTTACTAGCCAATGTCCAGCTTACAAAATTCAAAGTCTGACAAGCTGCGTTTGACACGAAACCATTAATAATGTTACCTATTTCTCCATGATTTGGAATATGTTCATTGAAAATTATGTTAGGCTTTGGATACGAGTAACCTAGTTCACGTTTAACTCGATCTGCCGCACTGTTTTCCTTAGTGATGTTCAAAATCTCAGTTTTTGTCAAATTTTCGGCAGATTTTTTGCTCCGTGATAGATATGGATAATTGTAAGCTGGAGGAAATTCTTGCGTCACTTCGATAACAAATCCGCTGAATTTCGTTCGCGGATAGCCGGAGTAACGGACGCGAATTAATTTGGGCGTGCAATTAATTACCTTGGTCACTAAAGATAATCCGGTTTTACAGCCACAATATTTCCGTCCGTCAATTTCTACGTATCCATTAGAACAAAACTGATCATCGTTTCCGTAATTAAAGTACTTGAAGTTTAATCGAAGTCTGCATGCATTCGGAAGGGGATTTATTTTGTAAAAGCAATCGTAATAATTCACTGAGTCCAATAGTGACGGAAATCCTGGACTAACGATCAGAAATTTTTGAAAGTTGTATTGATTGTTGCAACATTGACGAAATTCTGGTAAGCTTTCAATATTTGGTGATGGGATAAAATTATTATTATTATTAAGATTAATATTGCCATCGAAATTAGGCCTCGGTGGAATCAAAAATGGGTCGACTAAGCCGTTATTATTGTAATCATTGTCACTTGGAATAAATGGTGGATTAGAAGCTGGCGGTGGTGGAATTGGTGATCCAGGAGCGCCGTAATTAGTCGCAGGATATAAATTTATTCCTGGTAAAGAAACACTTGGTGGATAATTGTTATCAAACACTGGAGGATCATCAAATGTCTGTTCAGATAATGGGATTCTAGCAGGAATATTTATCTTACCATCACAATCAATATTATACCTTTCATTTTCTGACACTTCACCCGTTTGAATTTGAGCTGGCGAGTAACCGGGCAATGGAGCGTAGGGTTTCCCTGCCGGCACACCATATGAATTATACGCTACTACTAACTTTTCATTATTCCTGCTCTTGTTATCAACAACATTCGTACTCTTAGACTTTATTAGCTTTGTCTTTGTAGATGTCAAATTCTGTATATTTGAATAATAAGCACTTTCGGATTTTGGAAGCAAAATTTCTGTCGAAGGTTTTAAACTTAAATTCAATTTTTCATTCCTGATATTATTGTTGTTGTTATTATTTTTGTTATTGTCTGATAACTCGGTAAATGAGTCAAGCGGCTCAGAATCAAAATTTGGAGGTTCGTAAAAATAGGCAGTTATTTTTGGCGAAGTTTCAAAATAATTATTTTGATCATTATTATTTTTTGAGCTGTCAGAAGACAATTGTTTATTAGGTTTAATGTCTTCGGTAGTAAATACATTATTTGGCCGATAAACTGGATAAACTTTTTCGTAATCAATTTTTGGATGTTTCGTTACTGATTCAGGTGATTGAGTTGTCAATTGATTTTGAAAATTTGAACATGGTAAAGTCGTTATTAATATATTGAATCCTTTATCGGAACCACTGTCACTGTGAAAACGAATTGTCAGGGTATTATTTTTACTTGGGTAACTTTTTACACCGGCGACACTTCCGCAAAATACACTGCGATCTTCGACTGTCAGATAATCCAGCTCGCAATTTTTTGACGACCGTAATGTGAAATTCAAAAACTGGATGTGAAATGTTTGATCGCACTTGGCAAATGGACTTCCGTGTAACTTGTAAACACAATCTTGATTTTCTGAATAATTATGGGGATAATTTGGACTCGTTATTGAATACTGATAGCCAGAAAATTCTCCACCACAAGTGTCAAAATTTTCCAGCCTCGATAATTTAACTCCCGAGGTTGGATTGATAAATGCTAATAATAATATTGACAGCAAAGTGAAGACTGAGTATACTGAGATCGTTCTTTTTGTTGTCATGGTGAAAAAAAAATGCCTCCGATCTGAACACGGGGACTGAAAAAACGGCACTGAGTCTGTAAGTGCAAGTAACGCGCTCTTATGACATCTCGTTATTTGTGGAAGTCAAATATTTCCAAGTTTCACTTTGACTTAGACTTGTGATGATATTTGTAGAGTGATGAGTCGTCGTGTTAAAACGGGCGTGTCAAAGGATGTATGTAGAAATCGGGCATGGACAAAAAAACAAATTCCATATGAATTGGGACATAATGTATAATGAGTTTTAGGTAGGGATTTTTTTGTGTCAAGTTGTGATTCACTTTTTTTATTTTTCCTTTCGTTTATATTCTAAACAGGAATTTTAACATTAAGAAAAAATTTTTTTTTCAGTTTATCTAAAATAATTTTTTGAGCCTGTGAAAATAATATTTTGTTTTTTTGATTTGAAATACTGATAATATATGTTGAGAAAATTAATAAAATTTCGAGAGAGGACAATATGGTCACGGAAAAATAATTGAGTGTTTAATGAAATTTTTAATCCATGTAAATAATGTTTATACATTTTATTAATAACTATATACAATTAGAAAAAATATTTCTATTTTTTTAAGCATCGTCACAATTAACATTTCAGATATCAAAATAAAAGTAAAGAAAAAACGTTTAAGACTAAGACTTATTAAAAAAAAATTGCAAGTGCCCTAAAATTTCATCAATTTTTATCGCTTATTTTTCTAATTAAATTATTGGTCATAAAAAATTAAATTCTCTATAAAAATATAATAATAATATTGTTTTTTCAAATAAGACTAATGTTAGCATGTGATGAAACTCTCGGGTATTGAGTCGATCCGCAATTAACTAAACCATCCATTTGATTTTCAATCTCTGCTAGCAAATGAGATTCAGTAGCAAAATGCGCGTTTTCAAAAAATTTACAATTGTGCGAGCGCAATATTTCAAAGGCATACGTCACAAATAATCTAAAAATAAAAAAAAATAAATAAAGTCCGAATCGATTTCCAAATTATCAAAATTGGTTCAATAACTCAAGGACACACTCATTATTATTGAAATCTAAATAAACACCAGACAAAAACTAAAACAATAATTGTTTAATTACATAATTTTAGCCGGTTCGTTATTAACCAAACTGCAGACGACGACATAAATGAAATGAAATAAAATAAACCTACTGTTAGCATTCAATGAAAATAATTTTGATCTTACATAACTCCATGTTTCAGATGCCTGATCAATTATCAATAGAGGAAAATTATAATTTAATTAATAACAGTCTCATTACTTCATTATCAATAAATGATTTTTTCTGTACAAAATACTAAAAAAAAAAAAAAAGAAAAAAAAAACCATAAAAAAATACTGCACGCACTAATAAAAAAATGTATATATATTAATATTCTGTCAATACCATAAAAAAGAGTACAAACATCCGTTATTACCTAAGGCGTATTTTAAATATATATTAAATACTTGAAAACTTATAATATTTTAAAAAACAGGTATTTCCATGATATGACTCCGGAAACGTGAGTTTTGACATGTCTTGAGTTTATTTTCCTTGTATTATAATTCGATCTATAGTTTTTTTTACTCAATCCACTATAACCTCGAGGTAACGTCTTTTCTGTTCAGTTGTGCGTAAATAATTCCCGCAGGCTTGTCAACTGGCAGATAGACTTCTTTGTTTTCTCCTTCCACCAGTTTGGGAAACTTGCTCATGTCAAGATCTAAATAATGTTTGTTCGGCATACGCATTTCAATGCTTTTGATCTGTTGTTATTCAAACAAAAAGAGAAAAAAGTGACTTTTACTTATATATATTCATTTTAATAAATAACATACACTTATATTTTTATTTACCTGGTCAATTTTACCCAACACACATCTCTCGGCTAAGTAAAGGGTATTTTGAACGCTGGGTGAAGAAATTCCGGTCGAAGGGGGACCGGAAAAATTTTCTAGAATACAATTTTTGACGGTGGTCCAGACTCGGTCGAAATCGACGTCTTTGGCAGTCGAGAAATCCCAAGAAGCTGACACTACTGTGCTGAATATTCTGTCATTTGCATCGGGCAGTGTTCGATAGTCGTCTTGGATAAAGTCGATAAATGAACTCTGAGTTGTTTTTAAAACTCGCAGATCTTTTAGTCCGCCACGAATTTTCGGAGATTCTAAAAATAGAGTAAACAAAGAAAAAATTTTAAATAAAACATAATAAAAGTGAAATCTCGGTCATTCACTATCTAAAGTATTAAAAAATTTTAAATAAACAAAAGTTTTACCATTTCTGAGTTGTGTAACCTGACAGTGTCTTATGACTTGAGGATTGAAAATGAAAGCGTGGTTGTGTGGGACTCCATTAACGCTATGACGCATCCACGGATATTCCTCTATGTTAACGTGCACTTCCTCTACATGTTTGTAAGTGTAGAGAAAATGAGCGCACAGCAATATTCCGAATTCTTCGGGGGATTTTATTCCGTATTTTTTCGCGAGTATGTAGACCGTGTTTTTCTGACTGTCAGTGGCTATTATGTCCCGATTGTCGCCCTCCAAATAGTCTTTTTGTGATCCCAGTCGCAGATGAGTATCGACTTCATATTCATGAATTTCGTGGCGATATTTGTCTTCGCGTTTTACGTAAAGCAGCTTTACATTATTTTTACCGTAACCATATGCTCCTATTTCATATTCGTCCCTACAAATAAATAATATTTTTTTATAAAATTAAAAAATTTTCACAATTTATTCGCGTTGACTTAAGTATTAATTTTTAATTCAAAATTTATTTCACTAATTAATAAAAATTTTTTACTTACGTATCGTCATGTTTAGACACAAGATTTAATTGTAAATTATTCCAAGCATGTGAATTTTTTTCATTGTTAATAAAATTATTATTTTTTTTTAACTCCCGATTATTCAAATAAATATTTTTTTTTCCCATTATTGATAAGGAATCGTCAGCTAATGCACCTAATTTACTCATTTTAAATGAATATATATTTAATTACAATTAATAAAGCACTGAAGTAATGAGCTAATTACAAAATTTATGTAATACAGAGTAAAAATATAGCGGAGAAAATTATGAGCTCCAGTTTGGTTATTAATTTCTAATAGTCCTTTAAATGTATCACTTGTTTCAAATATATATACACAAACGTGTGATTATCCCTCCCTCACATAAATTAATGACCCCAAATAATGACGATATCGATAGATGAGACTGCATCGATGAGACATATTGACCCCAGAACAGCGAACATAATCTATTATTTTTATATTTTTTTTATCCTGTAATATTAATCTATTATTTTTATGGCGATATTCTCGTAACTGAGATTTTTAATCAGCAAAAATAAACAGTGATTGGAAATAGACGTATAGATATAACAATAATTTATCAGCTGTTCGAATTACTTTGTAATAAATTTTATATAATGATTAAAAATATATTATTTATAAAACTTTTATAAACAATATATGAACAAAGTTCGCATGCGACGGCACGCGAATAAGATAAATTAACTGATAAATAAATAGTAATTGTGTTTTATTGAGACAAAAAAATTATTTTGTGGGAATTAACTGGTTATTACTTGTTTAGATTTATACTATTGTTTATTATTTAAATTTATTATTTTTAAACTCTTATCTCTGTCTGTATAATTATATTTATAAATAAAAATCGTTTTTAGTTTATGCAGAAATTATTTTTGTGACTGTCTAGAGATTAAGAAAAAAATTAGTAAGATAAATTTTTTAAATTATTGCGATACATTGAAAAAAAAAAAAAAAAATTACTGTAAAATTCGATTGCGGAAAATTGTTTACATAGATGATGATTTAACTTCTCTGAAATTTCACCACAATTTCAATGTCGTAAAAATTTGTCAACACTGACGTACTCTTGATTAAATATAAATGTTTTTTATCTTGTAAGTAAACAATTCAAGATAATTGTATTTATTGGAAATATATACTTATATATTTAACTAATCGCGATAGCGAAAAAAAAAATTATCTAAGGCGAATTTGACGTTTATGAGATTAGAAAATAATTGATAAATTTCGATATCTATTTTATCAATCGGAATGAAATACTATTTATTGTTTATTTTACTGGAAGTCAGTTTATCACGAAATTTTGAAAATTTACGTTTTGTCAATGACATTTCCTAGTGGAATAATTTCCAATATTTATCAATTCTTGAGCAAGTCAAGGAGAATACAGTGAAATATTATATCTATATATACTGTGATTTCAAGATCTTGACTAAGATAGCTACTAGAATTTCCTATTTATATATTTTCTAACAAAGTACTTGTTCACTTTAAAAAATTGGAAGTGAATTCAGAGTAATTGCGAGTTTTGTTTCAATCCAAATTCACTCTGTCACTCGGAGTTCCGGAGTTTAAAAAATTACCCCGCATAGAGAGTAAACAGGAGTTTGTCTTTTCAGGAGAGTGATTTCGGAGTGATCAAGAAGATTTTATTTAAATCCGCATTCACTCTGAACCAGAGTTTCCATATTAAAACAAACTCCCCTTCGGAGTAAATTTTACTCCGCTTCGCACTCACTCCGGATTTACTCCGCAAATTTTTTACACTGTACGTAGAAAAAAATTTTTTTTAAATTAAAATGTATTTTTTAAACTTTTTCCCTTAATTTTATTCCCTTGTTTGAAAAAAAAATTTCTTATTGTCTGCGAATTTTAAAGCGACACGAAAAAAAAAAAAAATTGTCGAGCTTTTGTTAAATTTAAGTAAACAATGAGTATTCATGTAACAAATTGTTAACAGAAATTCAACATCTTTTTTTTTCACCTCTTAGGTTTCAGTGTCGTAAAATTCCAATATTTGAATTTAAACCAAAGCCCGCGGGTTTTCAAACGCCACAAAAAACATAATTGTATCTACATTACTGATAACCAGTATTCGAGACCGTTATTACCGACTCTCCTGAACATATCTACATGTTACATACAATATATAACAGTATACTACAGTATATACTCACCTGTCTATCCGTATTATCACCATTTTCTCAGGCAAACTAACAGTGAACAGTTCGTAAAATATGGCTAGCTCAAGGTAAATAAATAAATAACTATTCTTATTATTGTTATTATCAAAACTGATATTCACATGAATTAGAGATAAATTTAACATCTCCAATAATTAATTACTACATTAATTGACATAAATTACTATAACAAACCACTGAATTCAAGGTTAAAGTATTTCATCACTAACCCATTTAATTATTGGACCTTTGTTGTAATTAAACAATATTTTTACTCTCCGAAAACAGGATTAATTACTTTAGCCTTCAATAAATTAATGTCATTTATTATTATACTTCTTATAATTTAAATATATTATAAAAAAAACCTTAAATTTATTAATTATGTATTAATATTTAAATATCTATTGTATTTTAAAAAATAGGTTATGTTTTGTTTGTCATTTTTTTTGTTATTTACATGACATTTTTGATTACTTGTCTTTATTCTTAAATTTTATGTCTATAATAATAATAATAATAATAATAATATGATCCTGAAGTTAGCAGACAATTAATTAATTTGGGATTTTTTTTTTCAACAAATAAATTACAAAAAAAGAAAAACTAAAAATATGCACATGTAGAAAATTTAAAAAACTACAGGTGTAATTTTTTCAAATATTTTTTTTTTTTATAATTTATTGCTTAAAAAAAAGTCAAAAATTTATCAGACGTCGGCTAACTTCAGTATCATATAATAATCACAATTAATTTTCATTACTTGTATTTTTTTTTTAAATTAAATTGTTAGTTTTTATTTCTTTTTTTTTAATTAATTATTTTATTGGTAATAAAAATTATTTCTATTTGGTAAAAAACATTCAGACATAAAAAAAAGAAAAAATTTTGAGTGGAAATGTAGCAGACATCAGACAAATTTAAAATTATAAATAAATAGAGTTAATAATTAAAAAAATAATATATATAAAAAATGCACTTATTAATTTTAAAATTTTTTTAATGCCCATTTTTTAAAAATTTTATTTTATAAATTATTTACTCTATTTATTTATAATTTTAATTTCGTCTAATGTCTGTTACATTCACACTCGTCTAAAATTGAAAATTTATCGCTAAAATTAATTAGAGATCCATTTACTTTATTGTGTCAATTATTATATTATTATTATGATGAGTGATATATATATAAAAAATATATGATCTATTTCAGGAATGAAGCTAATAAAGTTTGCTGTTACGAGCATCCGGATGATCCTCTGATCGAAGATTATCGCGCGGGTGATATGATATGTTCTAAATGCGGTCTAGTAGTTGGCGACAGGTAAAAATAAGTTTGAATATTTTCACTGCTTAATACTACTTGGAAATTACTCTAGATTAAGACCAACCGGATATAATTATAACATTCATTTGATCTTAGATATATTTTCGTCCTACTGACTATTAATATCTGTCTTCCTCGTTTCCTGTTCCGTTTTCCAGAATTCATTGGACTTTAGAATTTACGCTGAGCAAAGTCCATTTTTATTCACATGATCTCTTGATAAAATCATATATCCCACCCTCAATATCTATACAGTTTTCTACAGTTTCCTATATTAATATTGAGTTCTTTCTTTTAATTAAAAAATTATAGAATGTCTACTACATTTAGTATCAATTATTTATTTATTTTTTTAAATTTGTCTAGACCAAATTTTTTTACAGCGATTTCTCAGTCTCATTAAATCCATTTAAAAAAAAAAAATTTCATTCATTTGAATCTTATCCGTACAAAGAAAATATATGACCCATATATATTTTTCCGTACGGATAATAAATAATCTAATGCTACTTTGTAAAAAAAAACAAACCTACAAAGTTTTCTTATGATTTGAAATCTGATATTTCCCAATTAACAAAGAAAATAAAAAAAATATATTTTTCAAGAGTTATTGATGTCGGTTCTGAATGGAGAACATTCAGCAATGAAAAATCAGGAGTAGATCCATCTCGTGTTGGTGGTCCTGAAAATCCACTGTTGAGTGGGTCTGATTTATCAACGATGATTGGTCCAGGTACCGGCGCCGCATCATTTGATTCATTCGGAGCTCCACGTTACCAAAATAGACGCACAGTATGTAGTAACAATCACTTATGACCAGGTTACGGGAGTTTGTGCTCAACAATAAAAATAAAAGAAAAGAATTCGCGCAAATTTCCCTGTATCAAAATGACGATCGCGAGCAAATTCACGTGAATTAAATTAAAAGATACATTTAAATATCGAATGTCATAAAAGAACGTCGAAATTGAAGGTGTGAAAAAAATGTCAATAAGATAATCAGAAAGCCAATTGTCTTGCTAATTGTCTTATTGCCATATTTTTTTCACAAATTTGTTCGCGATTGTTATTTTGATACAGGGAAATTTGCGCGAATTCTTTTCTTTTATTCTTATTGTTGAGCTCAAACTTCCGTACCCTGCTTATGACCAATCAGTAACCAATAACCGATTCACAATAATAAATTTAAACCTTTTCCAGATGAGCAGCTCTGACCGTGCGTTAATAAACGCCTTCCGCGAAATAAACGGAATGGCAGACCGTATAAACCTGCAGAAAGTAATAGTAGATCGCGCAGAGGCGCTTTTCAAGCAAGTGCACGATGGCAAAAATTTAAAAGGACGTTCGAACGACGCGATCGCCTCAGCATGTTTGTACATCGCGTGTCGTCAGGCCGGAGTGCCCCGGACATTCAAAGAAATTTGCGCGGTCAGTAAAATAAGTAAGAAGGAAATCGGAAGATGCTTCAAACTCATTCTCAAAGCGCTGGAGACCAGTGTCGAGTTGATAACTACCGGCGATTTCATGTCGCGTTTCTGTGCTAATCTCCAGTTACCCAACTCGGTACAGAAAGCCGCGACGTACATCGCGAAGAAAGCCGTCGAGATCGATATCGTACCCGGCAGATCGCCGATTTCCGTTGCCGCGGCGGCTATTTACATGGCCTCTCAAGCTTCGGAAGACAAAAAGTCACAGAAAGAGATCGGTGACATCGCTGGAGTCGCCGATGTCACTATCAGACAATCCTACAAATTAATGTATCCCTACGCGGCTAAATTGTTTCCAGAAGATTTCAAATTTGTTACGCCTATCGACCAGTTGCCGCAGATGTAAAATTACTAACACTTATATATATTTGTTATTAAACTTTATATTCTTTTTTTTTTTTTAAGATTATTATTCATTTATATAAGTAAGTTATTCATTTACTTTACTTTTCCAAAGGTATTCCTTTATATATGACTTGAAAGTCAATACTTTTATTACTTATTTTTTTCAAATAAAAATAGGCTCGACTCACTAGACCATAAAATGAAAAATTTCATAACGAATGCAATATATTTTCAATTTCATCAGTTCATTTATTGAAACGTGCCCACGGCAATATAATTTGGGAATCCTGGAGCGCAATTTCTACAAATGAACTAAAAATTTGTTTTTTAAAATCAAAGTTGAAGGAATACCTCAATTATTTATTGTAATTACGTATTGGTAATTATAAATATAGACGATTTAATTTATTGTTCTAGAAATCCTTACATTCCCGATCGTCAGATGGCATTAAAAAATAATAAACAATAAAAAATTTGTCGGGAACGATTTATTAGACTGATGATAAATTGACAGTAAAAAATAATTTTAAAAAAATACCATTCGAAGCTGGTAAATTTATCAATAATAAAATATTTGAAGGCTATTTAATATTTGTATTAAAGAAAATACGAGTTTTCATGTGAGAAAGTTCAAAACTTTCGATGAAGAATTTAAAGAGTTGATTAGATAATTTGATAATATTTTTCTTACCCTCCATTGTATTTTAAAATAGTTATTAGACTAAACAGTTTTAATCTAAGGCACCTTAAATATCTCGTTTGCGTCAACAACAAGATGAATAACTTTTTATAAATGGCAATGGGATTTAATTTAAGTTCTTCCTTAAATATTTACTTCATTCAATTATTATGTATCTTAAAACTTTATTTTTTCCGAGTATTTAATAGTATTTTAAATAAAAATTAAAATCCATACTGAAACTATGAAAATTTTTTTAGTCTTAAGTATTTTTGATGATGGAACGTAATAAATAATTTTTAAATATCAATTATTAGTCATTGTTTCATTCATTTTTTCTTTGTTCCTTCTTAACCTCAAATTTTTGTTTGTTTTCACATGCGAGCTTACCGACAGTTGTTCAATTTTCGTGAGTGCGCATACAAAGTATTTGAAAATGTAAACAAACGATTATGTATCTATTAGTATTAATATTTATTACTTTGTTGTCATTTAATTTTATCAGTCCACATTCTTTTAGTTAATGGCGTCGATTGTTCCGCCAGTTGTCAGTAGAAAATAATTAATATATATTTATTTATGATAATGTGAAGTGGTTTACAAATTATCGTGTAAGTTATTTTTATTTATAAATTAATTTTTTTTACCACTTGTCTCTATATTATTTTTTAACAAAAATTTTACAGCGAATTAATAGAAAAAAAAAATGCCACCGTGCGAAACAGCGTGGACTAAAAAAAATTTAATACAAACACTAAGAAGTTCACTAGAGTACGCGGCCCCGAAAATTCCACTACACGAAAATGACAACGTTCGAAAATTATCTAGACAAGATGGCTGCAGATCAAAATGGCTGATCAATCTGACTAACCGAGAAATTCCCACTGAAGTTCTGGATTTAGCATGCCTGGGTAAGAACTTCGGGATTCCCTGCAGTAGCAACCGGTTTCCATTGGAACGTTTGATGACCGCTTTGGAACTCGAAATTATCAACTTATCTGACGCCGAGAAAATTGACGTGCGTTCTACTTACACAGAAGTAATAAACAATTTTTGTGGTGCCGGCAACGTTCCCTGTGAGCTGTTGTGGAAAATTCGCGTGACGTCAGAATTTATTAAAAAAAACCCTGAGATTATTTTTCTCAAAGCAGACAAGGGGAACGTAACCGTCGTAGTAGACCGGGAGTTTTATATTTCCAAAATGATGACTCTGCTAAATGATACTTTTACATACCGCCCGATACAATGCGACCCAACGAGTTATCTTCAGTTACGCGTTAATAAACTAGTGAAAATTTGGTTCAACGACGGATTGATTTCATCTCAAGATAAGTATCGTTTGCAATCAAGAGACGGTGTAATAGCCCGCGCATATGGACTTCCAAAAATCCACAAACCAAACGTCCCATTTCGTATCATTGTCTCATTCCTAAACACCCCGACTTACAAACTAGCTAAATATTTACAAAAAATATTAATAAAAACCCTCAAACATCCGTCACCTGGTGCAAGTACCAGAACCTTAAAAAAAAATAAACTTACAACTCAAAATAGTCTAGAATTAAAAAAAAATATCATAAATTCAAAATTACCAGCTGACTATATAATGATTTCAATGGACGTAGTCTCATTATTTACAAACGTGCCTCTCCAATTAGTAAAAGAAGGCATAAAAAAACGTTGGCTCGTAATAAAACGCTACACAGACATTGACTACAACTCATTCATCGAAGCAGTCGAGTTATGTTTCACCTCATCGGCATTTTTGTTCAACAACAATTACTACCAGCAAATATTTGGCGCCGCAATGGGCTCGCCTTTGTCCCCAATAGCCGCGGATATGGTCATGGAGGATTTGGAAGATGAGTGTTTAAGTGAATTGGCGCCTTATGTCTATCTATATACGAGATTTGTCGACGACATATTGGTATTTTTACCAAAAGATAAAGTTGAGTTGATACTTAAGGTCTTTAACGGTTACCACAATAGGCTGCAGTTTACGGTCGAGCGCGAGTCTAATTCGCGGATTAATTTTTTGGAACTGACTTTGATACGCTACGAGACCGGCGGCATTGAATTCGACTGGTACAAGAAACCGACATCTTCTGGAAGGTACTTAAATTATCTTTCTCATCACCATTTGATCCAAAAAATCGGCGTGATACGAAATTTGGTCGACAAGGCGATACTGTTATCTGATAACAAATATCACAACAAAAATTTGGCTTACGTAAGACAGTCATTACTGAACAATAATTACCCAATGAAATTAATTAAGGTTATTGTCAATAAACGCGTCGCGTCGCTGATACACCGAAAGGGAAAAACTACTGCCGAAAATAATTATACTCGTAGAAATTCAAGTAGCGTAATAAGGAACAACCATTTTGACAAAAAAATAAACAAATTTGACACAAAATATATTTGTTTGCCTTACGTTAAACATTTGTCTGAGTCTCTGGAAATCGCATTGCGCAAATTTGATATTAGGATAACATTCAAAAATAGTAATAATTTGTCATGGCTATTTTGTGGGCACAAAGATCTGCTGACAATTTACAACAAATCGTGTGTTGTCTACTCGATTCCTTGTTGCGAGTGCGATTTTGTGTTTGTTGGCCACACTAAATATTTACTAAATACTGTTTTACGGAGGCATTGGTTCCAATTGAATTATCCGTACGCGATCAGTGTCGAAACCCCGCTAACGCACCACGCTTTTGGGTGCAAACACTATTTTGATTTCGGTAAGACGAAAATTTTGGCTACCGAGCGAGTTGCGAGGGTCAGAGACTATTTGGCAAAAATATATCGTGCAAAATTAAATTATAAGTTTGATAATAAAAAGTTTTTTTATGAAGAATTTTCTATTGAGTACGAATAGCGCTCTATTGTTATATATTTTTTTTATAGATATTTATAAAAATATGTTGTTTAGATATTTTTGTAATGTTGTGTTTAATATAATTTTTATATTTATATTCAAATATTTTTTAGTTACAAAATAAATATATATATATGTACATATATATGAATGTATTTATGTATGTTGATACAGCTATAAATTATTTTCCGATTGTAAACAAAATTTGTCTACTTATTGTTTGAATAAATATTTCAAATAAATTTAATTATGAATGAAATTGATCAAAAATTTTTGAAAATCCCAAAATAAAAATTTGTCACAATTTTTTAATAATTTTTTTTTATTCATAAAATTCTTCAGAGCTTCCATGGGTTTTAATTATAATGTCAAAATTTTTCTGCGACAATTTTTTTGAATGTTTAAAAAAAGTATGGGCAAGATGGGTCATTAAAGTTTTTTATCAAATGAAATTTAAAACAAACAATGGGTTGAAATTTGTTGTTAACTACGAGGAGGTAAAGTGGGCATGATGAGGCAAAATGGGTCACCTGGATTTTTTTATTTCTGATAAAAAAAATGAAAATTTTTAGTGAATGCTCTTTTAAATTCATTTTTTATGTCAGTCACAATAATGAAATTTTATTAAGTAATGTTTTAAAAAAATTTTTCACTCCTGGGTTTTATTAAAACTACCAACCGTTAGTATCTTCAACAGCGAGAATTAAAGATCGCCGATAAAAATTAATCAGATATATAAATACATTTGTCTCGCATTGTATTTAAATAAATTCGAATGTCAAAGTAACAAGTGACAAACTAACAGCCCAGTAACTTTACATCATAAAAAGATTTATCTTAATTATTCTTTCAACAAAAAGTAATTTCCATTTAAATCCCATCTCCCAAGTTTGATCTCAGCTATAAATATAAATCCTCCATTACATAAAGCTATTTTTTCAGTAAATATTAAATCAAAGCCATATCCAATGTCAAGAATTCAAACTAAATCTTAAATAAATCATTTGCCATTCATTCGCCCCCCACCTATACCGGTAAAGTATTATATCTATACAAGATCTAGCAGTTGCATGCACAGCTGTCACATGAAAATCTGTAACTTGATAATCGAATATTTCTATACAGTCATCATCACGTTGCTTATTACTCATGTCATGTTTAAAAAAATCGCAATTTTTTATCATTTACTATTTATTATTTTTTTTTTTTTAGTTTTTCAGTCTAAAGATTTTTTTTCACTCCATTGAATCATTAAGTCACTTCTTCTTTAAAAAAAAAAAATTAAATAAATAAATAAAACAAGGTCATACATCACTAGTGTAAGCCTCAGGCGATTTTTAAAACACGAGGGCATTTATGACTCGTTAAATATTCAAGTAACTAAAGACTAAAAAAAAAAAATCATACATTAGCTAGATTGATCAGTGAAAGTATATTGTATTATATTTATTAGCCCCTCCTAATTTTTATTTTATATATATACATGTCCGTACACCTCTCATGTAACTAAACATTTAGTATATGTCTATCCACGATCGTAGAATCGAAAAACCTCCAGTCTTATCCTCTTCCTCTTGCGTGCGAGTCGATTTTATTCTCATTTACTCTGAGCTCAAAACCACGTGTCTGGTGAAGTTACAAGAAAAAAAATTTTTTTCAAAAATTCATATTTCCATACCCCAGTAATGAGTTTTAATAAAAAACCGGTAGCAAATTTTTATATGTCATCAAAATAATTAAAAAAAAATATTTTACGTGTTAAATAAAATAAAAATAAGTGAGTAATTAGTAGTATGTTAATTTATTAATCCTTGATGTCTCTTAACTTCCTGATAAGTGACAAGTTGCTGAATAATGTCTAATAAATTATGATTATTATTTATTATTAAAAATAATAATTTATTTTGAAAATTATGATGGGACTTTTAGAGTCGGTGGTGATATTTATGGTAAGGATTTTATTGTTTAATGATTTTTAGTAATTATGATGAAGATTGTACAAAGTTATCGTAAGAGTGGTGTAGAGCCAGCGGAGCGCGACGTTACGCATTTATGATTTATGATTAATGATTAGATAATTAATATTTTTTTGAAAGTAGAGGAGAGTGTATTTGTGGTTTTAAATTTTTTTACTAAATATTGCTGTATGTTGTAGCTGCTGCTGTTTTTGTCATGTCATTATAAGTAGAGGTGATTGTTTGACAGGACGTGTTAATCGTTTCCAACGCGATAGACAGGTATTTTAAAAGGCCTGCGGTCTGTAGACAGTTTTGTTATTTTGCTTAGAGAGAGTAGATTTTTTTATGGCATGCGTTTTAATGACAATCGGTTTTTAAAATTATATTTAATAATCTGATAATTATGGTCGTAAAAAATAATAGGTGTAATTTATCGATATTTTTTAAAAATTTTATTTCAATTAAAAATTAATTTTTTTTTTTATTTGAAATCAAAAATTTAATTGGGAAAAAAAAATTTTTTTAAATGAAATATTTTGAGGTCTAATTTTGGCGGTACAATTGTAATTTTAATTAAAGAGTGAGTGTACTGAGTAATAATAAGTATAATTAAATGAAATAAAAATGCGTTAATTGATGAGCAAGATAAATATAATCCATTGGAATAACAGTAATTTATCAGACAAATGAAAATAATTGAAATGTAAGTCTTTAATTTGTGATGATCGCAAAGCTAGAGCCAAAGCCGTATAACGATCTTGGTCCGTCACTCGAAATTTATGCTCAGCTGAGCGCAATCACGCAACTTTTCTTAATCGCTGTCCCGTATTGCAGATGCTGGTGGCGAATGTCGCGAGGGGCAACTGGCGGCAACCCTGTGGCTCTTACGGTTGTCCCTATCAGCCTCGTTACGAGCCCTTCGTGCCTGCACCGCCCGGGCACACGCCTCGCTGCGCCAAGCCTGGACAAACCTTCTGCGAAACTCTCGATCATTATCCTCAGTAAGAATTTACTTTTAATAATTATAAATTACACGCTCTCGGTTCATTTACTACGCAATTAAACAATTAAACAAAATGTTCTCAAGCCACTTTAAGTAGGTCAGTCTTTCCACCTGATCAGCACAAAAAATTTTTAATTACCTCTATTACGACCAACTAATTAATTTTTTTTAAATAATTTAGTTTTTAAACTTGACTCACTTTTTCGGGCATTCAATAAGTTTGCAAACTCTTTGTATGTAGATTTAAGTATATGTTCATTGTATTTAATATAATAAGAGGTGAGCGCAATGAAAAGAAAGGTAAAATATTTTATTATGGTTTTGTGCTGGGAATAAATAAAAATAATACTTAAATTCGAGGTCATGTAATTTTAGATTTTTGTTAATTTTTTTTTCATTTTTTACGTTGGTTTATAAATAAAATAGGATACAGAAGTAGACAAGTTGCGAAAAAAATACGATGATAATATATATATATAGCATAACATGTGTGCTTATAAATAACAGCGCGAATTAGAAAACAGGCGTGGATTATGAATTAAACATGTGAAATATGACCTCCTGACGTTATTCTGTCTTATATGTGTCCAGAGAAAGTTATAAAAGACAAGCTCAACAACATGTATTTATATATTTATATATATGTGTAGCTTAATTCAAATTATAGTGGTAATAATATTTGACAATTCACTTTTTAGCTCACATTTATTTATATATATATTTTTATTCCACATGTTTATGGTCCGTGTGACTGAATTATGAAATGGGTTTTTTTATGTTTACTTATCTAATGTTTATGCAAAAGATTTGTAACTTGCTAATGGATACTTTCACGAACTTTTACCAATCTTTTGTTACAAAAATTTATTTGCATATTAATGATCTGTGCATGGTAATAAATTAATTTTTTTTTGACTAGGCAGCTTATTAAATTTTTGGTCGAGAAGTGTATGTACAATTTTGCGACGATACTGAAAGATGAGTCGCAGTACGATTTTAATACCAATAAATTGAAGCCTGGTTATGGGGGATACGAATACCCGAAACCGGAAATTCAAAATTTTTATCAGCCAGTGACGCTATTGGCGCCGCAGTATCCGTTTTCGACGCAGGCATCCAATTATCAGATGAAAAATTCTTCAGAGAAGGGGTAAGAAATTTTTCATTGTTTTTTGGTTCATTTTTTTGGGTTTGATTTTAAAAATTTTCCTCAGATATGCATATCCAGTACCGTCTGCGTCACAGAACCAGTTCACGGTAGATGTCTCGGAAAAAGAGGAAACGGAAAATTCTAGGCAATCAAATCCTTATGAATTTAATCAAAATCCATGGCTATCATCCAGGTAATTTATTTTTTAAATATTTGTCAATTTAGGGAATTATAAGATTGGAAAATCAAAAGAAAAGTCAAGTAACCAAAAATAGTAAGAAATTTTTTTTCATGACATCGTAAGTCAAATTTTGATTCGATCAATAGAAAAAAATTTTCTTAGTCTGTATTTATGATTATCCAAATTTTTAATAAATTTCACGTTCCGACCCTCGGAAGATTCTTAATTTCTTAAAAAATGCAAAAAAAAAACAATTTTGGTAATTAAATAGACCTTCCAATTATTTTGATCTAGTAAATAGTTATCGATTTTTAAAATGTTTGTTTCCGTACAATTCATTTGATCTGCGGATTAATGGAATTATTATCTTATCTGAACATGAAATATTTTCTGTGAAAATACGCGAATACCCTCAGCTATATAATGACTGACGAGATAGGACAGGGAAGCTGAGACAAGTAATAATACAGATGTATGGTTTCAAATAATTGAAAATATTATTATTCTTTTTTTTAATAAAATAACTCAGTTTCAATAAAAATTGGTAAATTTATAATTAAATACCAAAGTTGTTTGAATTCATGTATGAAAGTTAACAATTTGGTTACTAAATAAATTAAAATTGCAGGCATGTTCGTCAAAGTGATGAAAACCCAGGACGCTCGCGTCGGGAAAATCCCTTCTTAGAGTTGACAAAAAAAAACTACAAGAAACGACAAACGGATCCCCGTACAATAACACTTTGTCCCACCGATTCGCATTACGTCACGCCACGGGCAGGATTAAACAATCAAGGAAACTGGATGTACATCGTCAATATTCCGCAAACACGTGACAATTATTCACAATTAGTGAAAAGTGAAATTTGCTCGTAAGTTTTAAACAAATAAAGATTCCACTCCATCGACTTTCTTGCCAAGAAAATCAAATATTTATTCAAAAAATTTCCAGATCCACGATGTGTGATGGAATTTGCAGTTTACCAGATGGATACTCGAGTAAATGTGAACAGCAATATGTACAGAAACGTTTAGTGGCCTTAGAGGGCTCCGGTGACCGTCTTTACACGGACGTTTTTTGGATTCCTCATGGATGTTCATGTCAAATTACTCCTAATTTTTAATTTTATTTTGTTTATACTCAACCAAAATTAATTCCCAAGTAATTATTTTCACGAAAACCAGGAGTTAAATTTAACTTCGCAGACTCCGGAGTCTAAAATTTAGTAAAAATGATTCCGGCTCCAAAACAATTACATACGTAATAGAAAATTTCAAATTTAATTTGAATTTACCCCCGTTCCGAGTAATTTGAAATAGACTCCGTGTGCGTCAGATGTCTAATAATGGTCTAGACTTGTCTGAGAAGTTGCCTCCGCACATTTCTGACTTAAAAAAACAAGGATTTAAAACTCATATTGCGTAACGACATTTCGTCCATCCAAAAGTATTTTTAAAAAATAAAAAAAAATGCATTTCCGGTAGAACGTGTTCCCGTAAAGTGTAGAGTGTAGACAGTGCAATGACTCGCGGGTATCTGGGCCCCAGAGAAAGGTGTTGAGCGGAAGATGAATAATGCATGACTGATGACACTAAACCGGTTGCTTTCTTGCAATAAGTCTGCTATTACTTAAATTATTTTACCGTTTGCCCTATTGTTAATATTTATCACCGTAATACTCATAATGATAATCATAATTGTAACATTTGAGCACCAGGCTGACTCGGCAACTTTACACCAACAAAAACAGTCATAATTTGTAATGAGTCACCCCCTCAACTCGAGTCAATCCCTAAACTGATGTGTCATCAATCATTTTAATTTTACTATATTATTCATTATTAATTTTTTCATTTTCTTTTTAAATTTTCCTTCATAAGCTCGCTGGGTATAAAAAATATAACGATAGATTATTAGCTCACTTGATAATGCGAGCAGCTGCTGAGTTAAGAGGAATTTACATTTAATTTTTCACCGCGACGAGAGATGGCGCCAGTGTTGTCTTTTACTATTTTTTTACAACCTCTTACATAAAATATTTTTTTCTTTACTATCGCGTAAAAATAAAAAACAATTGTAGTAAAAACGTAATCTAAAAAAGATTTTTTATGATAACATTAATATATAAATAAACTTTTTTTTATGGTAATTAATAAATCAATGAATGATATGTGAAAATTTTTTATGCATTGAAATTAAAAATAGAATACATTGAAAAAAAAAATCGGGTTAAATCTTCTCGTACGGAAAAACTCGGTGAACGATAAAATTCACTTAGAAGATAAAAAAGAGGATACGAGTGACACATAACTTGAACAATATATGTTATATATGTATGTGCTGGTGGTGAAAAACCCCCGGCTTTTTATTTATTACGCATCGGTCACCTCTGCGATTCCGTGGCCGTGCTTTACTTTGGCGACCCTCTCGTCAGTTTTCCACTAGATGGACGCCCTGTGCTCGAGTCCGGGTCTCAGTGATGCCACTTCACTCGCACAATCTTTTTCATCCCCACGCAGCCGAGGACTTGGAGAACTATAACACAGCGCAGTACAGGGGATGCCGCAGATACTACAGTGCTTAAGAATGAGGTGAACAAACCAATGAGCATCATCATCAAAGGCTTGGAAAATAGGACGATTAATACTTGACGTTGAAAAAATATATATATATAATAAGTATTCATTACTTTGCCAGTGGTTTTTATGGACGATTTTTTTTATCGATACATTCTTAACAATCACATACTTCAATAAATAATTTTAATTGAAATTAATGATTTATATATTTCTTATATAAATTTATTATGTCGACTATCCACTTCCCAGCTCTCTTGAAAATTCTTTTTAAGGGTGAGCTCATAGTGTTCGAATTAAATAGTAACTACTAGGTTCGAATTTCAATCGAATTTTAATATTCGATATTATACGAATAGTTCATAAGTAAAAATTATTCGCACGCTTTTAAAAAATATTTATACTCCAAAAATTAAAAAAAAAATTTCACAAGTTTTTAAATTTTTAAATTAAAAATAACATAAATAATAATCGATTTTAAAAATAATTTAGCCAATAAAATCTATAGAGTTGAGATTGCGCGGATTTTTTCCATGGAAGCAATGGCACTCATACCTGATTTACTTACACATGCACTTGTGCTTATGCGTGTTTGCATTCATCAGTTCACCATAAGACCTCCCCCACCTGTCAGAGGGGTGGATTTCTGGGTACGAGGGTAAATACGCATACCGGAGTAAGTGAAAAAACGTATGATGTACACTCATCGCCATCGCTATCGTCGTTAGAACACTGATAGAGAAAATGTGCACGTGCATACAGCCGATATTGTACAATGCATGTATATATATATATATATATATATATATATATATATATAGCGGGGTTTGTTAGTATATATATATATATATATTAGTGTATATATGCATATGGGTGAATATACTTGGTGGACAAGGGAGTCAGAGGGTGAGGAGGAGCTTGAAGGGCTTCCATTATATGCGTTCGCGCACCCCTACGCAATACTCTACTTCACTCACTATATATATACACATATATATAGAGATGAAGAGAGAGAGTGAGAGTGAATCCTGAGATATTTTGTGCTCTACTCTATCGTACTAATAGGCTCCAGCAAGTTACGCACTTGGTATATATATACCTGCACAATTACATCCTGCAAGTGCTGGTGTGTTCGCCTTAAGTCGAGAGGACAAATAAATATATATAAATGTAGGACGTGATGTAGTGAGGACTTTTGCTTGTTCTTACAGTGTAAGAGCGTATTTGTCGAGTGCCCTTGTGCGCGAGCGCGTTCACTTCGACCTCTTGTAAAATAAGTTCCTGGAGCTTTCTCGGATACAAGAACTTTTTTTTAGTGAGACTTTAAGTCGCTACGAGCTCGAGCACTTGTTACTCAAACAAAGAGTAACTCACGTGAAATTAATTTCTTAAGAATTGTCGAGTTTTATTTTTTATTTCAGAGCGCTCTGGGCTCCTTGTCAAGGCATTCAATAATACTTATGATGGAAAGTATATTTTTAATTAAGACATTGAACCGACGATTAAATATTTTACATTTTGTTGTAAATTATTCAGTGGTACAGTAACCGGTACAACTGGAGGTGGATCAGTTATCAAATGCTCTGCAGTAGCCGAGAAAAAATTAAAGATAATAAATCTGAGTTGAATCTATGAAAAAGTAAATTGTCGGAGCAGAGATGAAATTGAGGAGAGATAAGGACGGGAGTAGCGTTAGGCAGTTTAATATTTGGGTTAAGCCGTGAATGACAGTGAAACTGCGTCGATCTCTTGGAATCCCCGTTCAAGGACATCACAAGAGGATAAGAGAAATGAGAGCAGGAAAAAAGCCGTTGCGAGGAAAATTTAACTCAACTTTGCGTGAGGGTCAGAAAAGAGGGAGTACGATAGAATAATATATTGCGTCGAATATATATTTCCTATCTACGCAATTGTTTTTTTTTTTTTATTTATTATTACGCAATAATAAAAACAATAAGGGATCTAAATTGATTTCCCATCAATCATTTGGGTTAAAAATAAATTTTCATAGATCGTTTCAAGTCAAGAATAAATTTAAGCAAAAAAAAATATATAACAGATAAATTTACTGGAGATAATAATAAAAAGTTAATATTTATCGGATCGGCCAGCAAAGTGTCTGGGTGAAGCGTCGATCCGAGTATAATAGAATCGCTCGCGTATAAACCGTCAGTATCAGACGACACCAGGGCAAAGGGTTATATTACTCAGCTACAGCTCGTAACAGAGTTGGTCCCTGTGCTGAGATTAAAAGGAAGTCATCTCCTGCCCCTCACTCTTTGCAGCCCCTTCCTCTCCTTCCGTCTTTCCATCAATCACAATTATATCCTCTCTTTACCCTACCTACTATCGTTCATAATTACTGCTTGTGACTTTGTCACAACTGATTCTGATGCTCTGATGCTCGAACTCGGCTTGGGTTCGGGATCGTGTTTGTCAACCCACCACCGATCTCAGTCGACACCAGCACCGTTACGTTTTTAAAACGCACATACAACTTCCCAGCCATTGAAATACTCAGCAGTAAACAGTTTAAATAAATTTTAAATTTTTTAAAAAATACCAGGGGGCATTATGGGCACCGACAAGTTGTTGAACATAAAAAATTTTTTAATTACTTCCTGATTATTGGTAATTTCGAAGCGATTCTAAAAAATTTAATTCAATTAAATAAAGAAAATTTCGGCGACTGTTGAGTTGAAAAATTTTTTTATCAAAAATAATTTTTATCAGGCTTCCGGTCATAATTAGGAGAAGATAATTTAAAAAAATTTTAATTATTTAAAAATAAAGGCGGTTTCAGTAAAAATAGACACAAGTGAATTGTACAGACGGTGAGTAAATTTCTGAAAAAACAATTACTTGGTCAGATATCCCAATGTGCCAGTTTCTTATAAATGTAAAAATAACTATATAAATAAATTGGTAATAATTAATTATCTAGCAATTGACAAGCTATTTTTATTTTTAGAAAATGAATACAAAAATAGAATAAGTAAAAGTATTAAATACATAAATAAATTTTTGTGAGTGAATGCGGATTGTTTACTATCCACGACGGCTACCACAGAATAAAAACACCCTACTAAAAGTCCACGTGGTCTTTCCGTAGTAGAAATTTGCGGGGCATCGATCGCCGTGTCGAAACCGCTGCCCACGCGCCCTGTGTCGCCCATGACATTTGTTCTTGACATTCACTCCAAAACTGATGCTTGCTCTCTGCTTCTATACGCCCTCAAAATATATACATATATATAAATATATATATTAAATAATTTATAAACAAATTTCGACGGTGAATAAATTTTAATATTTTTCAGAAATCTAAAATTAATATTAAGAATTACATTAATTATTTTATTTATTTTTTTTATTAAGCTGTAATTTATGCCAGAGGCTTAAACACGATAAAAATTAATAAGCAAAGTCCTGAAGAAAAATAACAGCATAAATTTAAGTGTCGAGATGTATAAATTGGCGGGCGATCGATAGAACCTATCCGGTTCCTCTGTACATTAAAAGCATCGTCTCGTGTAGTACAAACTCTGTGATCTTATAGTAGTGTATAGTACTATATGTTAGAAGTAGTGTAAAGTATCGTGGAAGCGACCATCGGAGTTTTACACCAGCCACCAAAGTTAGGGGATGATTTCATGGCACTCATGTTAAATTTAAAAGTGCGCGCGCACAAGCTTTTAAAACTTGCAATAAACTTAAAAAATACAAGAAACAGGAAACGGTTCAACGAAAAAGGGCTCAAGTTTCTCTTGCATAGAAAGAGAGACTAAAAATTTCATTTTAAATGAGGCTGACTGTAATGTATTTTTTTTATTGCGTACACGCATGATGCTGGAGCCAACCCAAACCCAAACGTTTTCTCTTAACTTGGCGCACGAGGTTGCGTTACGCGCACTGGTTACCATGGTAACCTCGTGGCTACGCATTGATCGCAGAATCCCAGCGCGTTGTGTGACGAACACCAGTAATAGTAAGAGAGAGAGAGAGAGAGAGAGAGGGAGGGAAAGAGAGTGAGAGAAAAGGAGACTTGAGCTTGCTTGTGTACTGCACTACTACACAAGTAAACTGATGAAGAGAGAGTAACTAAGGGGAAGATATTTTATATATATATATACATACAATATAAGGGTGAAAGAGTACATATACTATTGTATAAGCAAGTTTCTTTACGCACGTACGCAATAGTCAAAATGGCGTATTTATATGTATACGTTTACTTTCAGAGGATTTCTTTCCTTTTTTTTTTTTAAAGTTTAAAAAGTTATGAGAGTATGTTATGATATGCAAGATGTGTGGCCTCATGTTATATACATATATATATGTGTATATATGTATATATATATTTCAATGCGTTGAACGTGACTGACTCCTTTACTTTCTTTTTACCCCATCGAGAAATTTAGACAAAGATAGAATAAAAGTGCTGGGGAAGGGAAAAGGGGGAGGAGGGGGGTGGATAGCGCGGGTGTGCGTACGCCTCGGAAAAAAAATCATTATGAGTGACTTAGAACTACTTGATTTACTACGCAGTTGCGTCGTTTGCGGAATTTTATTTTTTTTTTTAACGTAAAATATTGAATGGTTTTTTTTACTTTATGTTACTGTACACATTTTTTTTTTTTTTTTTTTTTTTATGAAGGAAGAGAACCTGGGTTTTGAGTATGGAGAAAATATTTTACGAAAGCTTACTTTTATGTAGTATTCGAATTCATGTAGTATTGTGGATATATTTATTACGTAATATTGTATATATGATAATGTCTATGGAGATTTAGGAGGTGAAATATTGAGTGGTAAAAGTTTGGGAATAATAATTTTATTTTATTCTAGCAATCGATTCAAGAATTTATTTGAATAATTTTTTCCCATGAATTTGCATGAGCCCTTTTTTTAATTTAAAAATTTTTTACAAATTGGGGATTTAAATGTTTGAAGTTTTAGCGAAGTATTTTTTTAAAAATAAATAGAGGCGATAATTGTGTGCCGAGGGTGTGAAAAATTTGGATCGATATATACTTAATATCTGAGCGATCGATATAAGCCGACAATTCTTTTCTGTATGGCAGCTTTGCAGGAGCGTACCGTAAATACAAAACCCTGGGGCTCTGATTGCCAAAATAGAGCTTGGCAAGATCTCTGATGCGACAGCAAGAAAATTTTAACAATTTATTTAAACTGTGACGTGTATAAATGGATAAGAAGCCTCAGATACTTGGATACCCAGCAGGACACGCATAAGAATTATTTACAATAGATTTATATTCATGCACTTTAACACAAATCGTCTCGGGAAATGATGCCCATCTGACTCTTCTCTGTTGTCCTGGAAATAAAGTATCAATTGCTGGCCATTTCCCAACTGTGAAGGACAAAATGACTCGGCAACTGATCCTTGTACACCTCCAGGACCTTTAGTTTAGTTAAAGGTAACTCTGACCTCATACTAAAATTTTTTATTTCTCAATAAAAAGAAAGGAAAAATAAATAAAAAATTTTCCCATACCTACAGGAAAAAATTTTTGTGAACCTGAGTAAATATTTAATTTATAATTTTAAATTATTAGTAAAATTAGTTTGTAAAAAAAATTATTTTCATAAAAATATTTTTTTTTTGTTTGTTGATATTTACATTTATATAAATGGGTTAATTTCCGTGTAGCATAGGTCATTTTTGACCCTCGCACTCGGCTGTGGATATCGTTCCAAGTTGTATTTAATTCTTGCTACCCAACTAAACGACCGGTCGGCGAAAGCCACTCGTTCGCTGTGTGCTTAAGCGAGGTAACCTTGAGGAAGAAAAATAGTGGGCGGAAAAGCTCCTGGAAATTCGGTACCGGCAGCTGAAATGGAGAGTAAGTATATAGGTAACCGGGTGGGGCTGAGGCCAATGAGTGGATGAGTGAAAGAGGAAAAGAGGAAAACGTGTAAGAGCAACGTGTGTCCTTGTTGGCGCGGAAAATACGGCACGTGGCACGTGGCACTATGAATTTTTTGGCCTTGAGGGATAATTCAAGCTGTCACTGAACCACCTACGCACTTTCTTTTTATCCATTCTCGTCTGTCATTCTTATTACAATACGCCAAAATACATTTATTGAAAATAAATAAAAGCGCATATTTTGAAATTTCTAGTAATTTTAATTAATACCAATTAATAAATTTGTATTAGTTGTAAATAATCAACAGTAAATTAATCACACGTAGAAAATTGGTTTATTGAATGCTAATGAAATTTGATTTGAACGTAACTTTTATGAACGCTTAATAAATAACAATGAATTTTATTAACACCAAATAAATTTGTCTCTCTGGGTACACCAAATCAACCACAAATTTCTGTTATTTCCAGTTTCATCTGGTTTATGAACAATATCATTTATTTAATTACAAACAATTGTTGTTATTAAGTAATTAGTTTTTATTCAATTTGATGTAATTGATCTCACAGTAATTGTTAATATTATATTGCTGTCATAATACTCAATTATTTATCAGAGGGACGGACAAAATATGTATAGTGACGCAAAAACAAAATTTAGGAAAAATTTTTATTAAAAGTATTTTTTTTTCCTTTGCAGACAAAATGGAATTGGAAAAAAATAAAATATTTTAACTGAAGCTAAATTATTTTAAAATAATTTCCAAACAGTAAATCAAAATTTAAAACCATAAAAAAAAAAAATTTTTTTTGGATACCTCATTTTTCCCAGTCCTCCCCGTATAAATAATAATCATATTTATTGATTTTAAAATTTTCTAGTAATCAATAAAATATAAATAAATATGTATCAATTTATATATGTTATATAAGGGGTATATATTTACAGAAAATGGGGCAATAATGTGGTAGCTGTAAAGGCGGACAGTGTGATGATGTTAAAGCCCTTAGCATCACCACACTATCCGTGTTACAGGGTGATCATCCCCTATTATCGTCCAGCGCCCTTGGCCTTTGCCTCGAGTCGACACCCTCACAAGACCCAGAGTCTGCTGTAACACACTTCCATGACCATCCATTCACAATATAACCCGCCAAGAAAGACCCAACCGACCCCGTGTCACTAGATGCTCGAGTCCTTGTCCCTGTCCCTGTCCCTGTCCGACACCGACACTAAAACCAACGGCGAGTCTGCCTACGAACTTTAACTCCTTTCGTCCTCAATCTTAATTGCAATTACGCTGCCCGCTGACCTTTCCCTCGCCACAAATCTGCCGGACATCAAAGTACCATTGAGAGTGATTTTTATTATTATTTTTATTTTATCTGTATCTTTATCTTTATCTTTATGTGGGCAATAAAAATGAATAATTCTATTTGCTGTGTTAAGAATACAAGCTGCGTAATGGAGATTATGTGATAGCGATGATGGCGATGATGGTGATGACGGTGTAGATGCGATCGATAATAAGAATAAATGAAATGAAATGAAATGAACGTGTTACATCTACAATGTAATAGTAGAAATTCTCGTAACGCTTAAATTTTACCCCCGAGACTACGGCAGATGTTACGAACGAGCATCACTGATACCTTGGAGACTGTGAACAACTAACGTTATAACTATCGATCGCGATAAGTCGATCTTACAACACATAACATCGGTGTAATATTCCCAAGTAGTTGGGGATGGTGATAAGTTGTTTTGTCGTTGGGAAAGATGTCACGTTTGATAATTTTTTTTTATTTTTATTTGAAATGTGCAAATGATTCCTTATGGGTGAAAAAATTTCAAACCAAAATCATAATAGAATTTTTTTCGGACAAAAAATGGCCAACAAAAGTCGCCAGAAGTGAATACAAGGCCGAAATTCGACCGAAATTAGGCATAGAAAAGACCAAAAATAGAGCGGCTCAATTAATTGGCGAATTTTCAGCCTATTCTTGAGAAATACTAAAATTTCGGCATGTTTTCAGCAAAATTTCAGTTTTTTCCAAAAAAATTCTATAATTTCGTCGTATTTTTGGCCAAATATTTTACCAGGGTACAAATAATCTGAAAGCTTATGAGTAATTAAGATTTTTCGCTGGAAAATTCAAATTTTACTTGAAACCTTTAAAATTTTTGTGAAATTTTGTTTAATAAACATGGAATTATTTATTTTTTAAATGATTGTAATGGAAAAATAAATTATTAGTCCATTAAATCACCAGAAGGTGATAAAAAAAAATATAAATGAAAAGCATGGCTAACATGTGGTGGAACTGAAAATAAAATTCGGTCATCTCAGGTCAGAAAGACGAAAGCAGGAACGCCCTAATTATTTTAATTTTAAAAAGTAAATCCAACGGCACTCTTTATTACCGGTAACAAAAGACGCTGAATTATAGCTACAGATGTTACTTTATCCCAAGTTTTAAATTTTTATTAAATAAATTATCCATCATCTCGCGCCGTTTAATTTATCTCGCCTATAACAATAACTTAACTCCAAAAATTTATATCGTCAAAATGTAAATCCTGTATCAATATATTTTACTTAACCAAAATCGTTGTCAGCAGTATAAAAAAAATTTTTTATCATTCCGTAGAGTAAAAATTTTCATAAAAAAGTGAATTTATTTTTTTCTTAACTTTTATTTATTCTAGCAAAAATTACAAAGATTAAAAGTAAAAAGTCAAGAGTCTTTTTCACGAGTAATATCCCGTGATCTTCTTTTTAAATTTCTCTTTTCCTCTATTCATATATACATTTAATATCTATATGTATATAAATGTATATTTCTGTGAGGGTTCAAAGAAGGCAAGAAAAATTGTGCGTTTTTCTGCATAATCATAATAATAATAATTCCAGGTGCAATCGAGTATTGACTAATGTGTGAGTGCGTGTGTGTGCGTTTGTGCAAATGTGTGTGCTTGTGGATGAGGTGGACGATTAGACTTGTGACGAAATGAAAAGGGGTTGAGTTGAGTCCGTATACCACCTTGCTGTAGCTCTTGCGTAATCTACATGAGGACTTACGGCATGTCGGTGGTTTGTGCTCTGGAAAAAGGGTGCGGCTGGTTATGGCACGCCAGCAACAGGCTCGACACTGTTGTGTGTAATGTGTATACGGGTCGCCTATACGTGCATTAAGTCTACTCAGAAGTCAGTGGAACCCTGCGACGGACCCCTGGGCATGGCGAGGGTGACTGCTTTTGGTACACCGGAAACTCAGCTCCTGCTACTGCTACTCTAGGTGTGCAGACTCTCAATCGGGGATCGCGCGGCCCCCAATTTTTACACGCGTGCCCTCTTCAATCGAGAGCGACGAGGTTTCTCAATACCGACACTATTCCCCATTTCTCTGAGGGGTTGCTCATTTTATTTTGCCCTTTTTTCTTCGAGCTAATATCATGACCACCCACATCAATAAATATCTACATTAGTTTCTCATCTAAAAATTTTTTTTTTTTTTTAAAGTCTGATACAATTTTTTTCTCAGCAAAATTTATTCATATATTTTATCATTTAATTTAAATATTTGAAACTGAATTCATTTTTTTTTTTAAATTGACTACAAATTTTTAATAAAACGTTATATTGAAAATTTTCATCAAAATATTTTATAAAAAATTTTTATTAATGATGATTAAAGAAAAAAAAACTATTATACAATCTGAAGAACTCAAGAAAAAAAAAAGCCAAATAAATTTTTCTATAAACCCCAGTAATAATTATAAATAAAAGCTGATAGTCCAAGAGTGAGTTGACAAACCCGAAGATCGATTATACAAGATCCAATAGCAGCTAAGGGGGTCTCACGAGCTCCATACCAGCCGTCTTTATATTTTTTCATCATTCCACAGTATCCTTTTTCAATCCCCGTAAACTGGATAGAAAGCATCTATGTATACAAGACCCAACACATTTCGTCTCTCTTCCAACACAATTCTATTCTCGATCTCCAAGCAAACTTGAGTATGAGCATCTACCAAGCTGCTGGCTTGGTCCCAGCTCTGCTCAGCAGAGGTACTGTACAGTACCAGGTGAACGTGCTGGACGATTTTTCATTTGGTTGCCATGAAACTCCGACAATGGACGCGTGTCATGAGACCGATGGTGTGGTATATAACAGCAGTACCAGTAGCTCCGTAGCAGCTGCTTTATTTGCCACCACACTACGTTTACTTTTTTACACACACTCACATAAATATATGAATCTATATATACATATGAGTATACAGTACTGTACTACCGTTTGTCGCACACAGATGGGGATCAGAACCTCGTGCAAGATCTCGTCACAAGATCAAAGCCTTCACCAACATACACAACTCCAAGTTGAATCTATTGCTCCATACAATGTTCGTGTTCATGTACGAACTGTTTAATGTACATTAACTTTATTCTCTTTAACTTGTAGAGAAAAAAAAATGATTATCTACAGTAAGTACTCTTACATTTATAAAATGTATAATAAATTTATTATTGTTGTGTAAAAGGGAAAGAGCCGAGCCAAAAGCTATTGTAAATGAATAGGAACAGGTGAGGAGGTTGTAATGTGTAACGTGTTTCGTTGGAAGGAATAATTATTTCCTATCTTCATTATCAATCCTCTTGTCATACCAGTTCCACATATTTTTTAGCAAGATTAACTATTTTATTTTTTCAAAAGACAGCTTACAGATGAACCTGGCGCGGGACCGTGAGACAGAGCTGCTCCGATCCGGATCCTGTAATCCGCGGCTCAGGCTGTCGATAAATAAAATTCTAGTTTTATTTGAAAAATGTATTTTTTTTATGGGGCAGCTGCATTGTCAACTTAGTGGGTCTACACTTGTATTAAATAATCGATAGTTCGAAAGGATCTTAGGCAGATAAAAATCTCATGGGCGATGTAAATACGCGGCGAATGTAAGGACGTGGCTGGACGTCAGGTATAAATGGGCGAATGTCCTGGAAGGTCAGTTTATTCGGGCATTCAAGAGCTCCGATAATAAAAACTGTTGAGGTTGGTAATTTTTTTTTTTAGGGTTTCAATTATTTGTATAAACAAATTTTGAGAAAAAATTTTATTGCAAAAATATTTTTCTGAATTTTTCAAGACATTAAATTGTTTAAAAAATTGCACACCCTGATTTTTGAAGGTGTGTATTAATATGATATCAATTTTTTGTAACAAAAGTCAGTAGTAAATTGCACATCTGAAATTTCGGAGGTGTGTCTTCTGCTGACATTTGAATTTCCAGTAGAACTGTGAGAAAATAATAAATAAAAAAAATGCACACCTCAAATTCAAAGTTCCAAGGGTGTGCATTAGTTAAGCCCGAATAAAAAATTATAAATTTAAAATACTTTTATCAGATTTAGAATAAAATGTCTGTGAAGAAAGATAGTTAAAATTAAGATTTTTATCTCGAGAAATAGTCCAAGTGATAAAATCACCCGGAAAACTTTTCAAGTTAAAGTCACGTACATTCATCGATCGCATTTTTTCCTGCTATATTTTCTTTACACATAAATATATATATGTCTATATAAACAAAAGACACACATTTCAATTCGACCTGCAAGAAGTAATCGCTATTGTTTTTTTTTATTTTATTTTTTTTTCTATAGTTTACTACACACACCACCTACACACTGGGGTAGAAAAGTTTTCTTACAGACTCGGCCAATAATTCAATCTCCCTCGTATTTTCCTGTCTTTTTTTACTCATTTTCTCTCAATCCCCTACTACTTTATACTACACTATTTCATAACTCGTAATTTCTAAAACAAAAAGTATGTCCTGCAACTTTATATTCCAACTGTAAATAAAGAAAAAAAAAAGATTTAATATTTTGCTCCATCCGGATTTGTTCCAGTCAAAATTATTAAATTCCACAGGGATTTAATTTTTTTTGGTAACTGTCTTGTTTGTTAGCTAATAATAATAACAATAATAAGGTGCACACTGTATGTTGGGAACCGCTGGTCCCGCGAGTACGTGATATACAATAGCATCGAGACACTATACGGTGTACTGTGGACATAGGTTTCCTTTTTCCTACCTGGTCGCCTCGATAAACTGATTTATTTCAGCATCATTGTATCCCTCACATCTGTCCGGATTTTGCCAGTGAATTTCTATACAACATCAAGCGCAATAAACTCTACAACGTTTTATATTCTCTCACACTACACATTATCAAAACTCTATATTATATTTTTGCCCAAACTGAACCTCGCCCATTAATTACAACTTACATACACTTATACACATATATATGTTAGGGCAATATATTTATCCTTCAAAAGATTGACCTAGACGATAAAAAATGATAATAATTAAATTTGAATTTAATTTAAACAAACTAATTTGAAATATTTCAACTTTTTAAAAATTCAACTTTCTCATTTCCACTTTACTTCGGTATTAAATTTAAGACAATTCACCCTGACTTCATATATAGATATATATATCTGAGCATTCAACCCCTCATTTTCTTATTGCCCTAACAAACTTTCTGAGTTGAGCCAACTCTACATACTACCAAGTACATTCAACAATAGTCATTTAAAACTCACGCTGGATTAACAGATTTAAGAGTTACAAATTTTTTTTTTTTATTTATCACTTTTTTATTTTTTAATTTACTACAAAATTAGCATCTATATCAGTAAACAATTTCCAATCATCAAAAAGATGTTAAAAACAAAAAGTACAAATTTTGAAAATTCTCAAAAATGATATTTTGCCTGACCAAACTTTCTAACCAGACATATTTTTCAAAATATCAACTATTAATAGTCTTCATAATTTAATATTGATCGAGAAACATCAAATAAATTTTTATTATTTATATTTACCAGAAAAAATAAATAAAATAATTTGACTGCACAGCTGCAACAAAATATTAATTTTCATCGTAAACATGGGTAATGTTAACGTACACGCATGGAAATATTCCCGAAACACAAATTTGTAAACGTGTATATATACCTTATTATCGGGTAGATATTTGAATCTTAATATAATGAGAAGATAATCTGTAATTGTATATACAATGTATAGGCGATGGTAAGCGTGACACAAACACCGTGAGACATAGTACCCGAATATCCTATTAATGCTCTCAGATGGCTCAAGGAGCCGGGTCTTATTAGCGTCCGTCGCCAATATTGGCTTGCGATCACAATTGACAGCTCTCCTGCCAGGCATTTCGATCTCCGTGTGCATATATATATAGACACACCGCTTCATTATATTCCAGTGAATACATACATGTATGTGTGCATGATGACGACAGTAACAGGTATTACGTGACAATATTAATATCTCCATTATTATTATTATCGTTATCATTATTAGTCAATCAGCTATATTGTCATTTAATGCATAAATTATAATTGCATGATACTGTTATGGAATTTTTTGCTTTTTTTTCACATGCGATTATTAATTTTCTCACACATGGGCACTACTCATATAAATAATTTAAATTAATTATTTTAAAAATTAAGTTCCTAATTTCGACAAAGTAGAAATTCTAAAATTTCGAACAAAGTGTCAGTTTCATAAAATATTCATTGACATATTTTTGAAATTTGTTACAATGATTTCATATATATATGCAACATTTTAAAGAAGAAATTTTTTTAAAATTTTAGTTCTAATTTTGAATAAAAATGACTTTTATTAACTACTGGAAATTTTCTGCACCACTCACGAACAGACTTTTGAAATTCGCTAGTTGGCGGTAACTTTTTGAACCAAACTTCCGATCACTAATAATTTAATTTACATATTCATTATCCATTACCCATTTTAAAGGATGACAATAGCAACTAAAATTTATAAATCTCCAGATCACTAGATTTCACGATAAGAACTTATAAGTCGGGACAATTATGATCATTCATCCGCAATTAATCCTCGGGTACGTGTGAGCGCGATACAGATAAGATGTGTTCTATGCGATGGATAAAAATACAGAATAAAAAGAGTCCGACATTAGAGAATCACACTTATACATAAAAAATATATATCCCTGCATACAAAGAGAAGATGAATAAGGACAAGTCTGATGCATCTCCTGTCACTCTCGACAGTGGCAGCAAAGCCGCAGCGACGTACGTCAACCCCCTGCTAAAGAATACGCATTAATTTATATCTGCATACGTCGGCATTGTTATGATAATAACAACCAGGGTGTCCAACAACACTAACACACTAGTGGACCAGATATATATATATATATATATATATATATTCCTTTATTTTATTTTTTTTTTAATTCTCGTCTCGCTTTAACCTCCGCTGATGTTCATATCAAAAAGACAACTCTGTATGTATATAAATATAAATATATTATGTATTCGTGTATATATATAAATATATACATAGATGCGTGTCTCCGCGTGTGCATGCGTGACCGAGTGTCGGCCGTTAAAAATATGCGGCCGGAAAAATCTACCTGGGAAAATCGGACGCAGCTTTCTGCCGAGGCGACCGAGCGCACACATGTGTGCATTCGGTTTACCGAGCATCCACTATGTACTACTGCCGAGTTGAGGTTAAGCAATGGAATCTAATTTATATCACACGTATTTTTTATTATTTTTTTTACTTATACTTTTTTTACTCTTTATTCCGCGCCATATATACTCACTCTTTTATGTTAAAAAAAAACACGTCCGGATACAAGGTATAATTTTTTTACTTAACGTCGCGTCGCCGTTAATTATTATTGCCAACATACACACACGCTCTTTATATTTATTTTTGCGCTCATTGTACCAAATAAAAATGTATGATAAATAAATTGTAATTAACATTTTCTTTCTCTATTATTAATTCTATTTATAAATTTCATGTCCAAGAGTATTCATAATGATAATGGTGATGAATAAGTATGTGTGTAAGTATATATTTATTTTTAATTAAGATATTGACTGACTGATCTGAGAAACCCATTCTCGCTTAGAAAAATTTTTTTAATAAAAAAAAAAAAAAGATGTTAGTTGTGAACAAAAGCCGAAAGAAAAATTAATGAAGGAATTGTGAGATATATCAAGAATTGTCAGGAGCATATGGCGTTTTTTCCAAACAAAAATACGTACATTAATACTTCAAACACCATATATGAAATAAAAAAAAAATCCATGGGGGTATTTCTTCAGTTACAAAAAATAAAAAGTGGTGAATCTCCATTGGTACGTCGCCACCTTCGATAATCATCTCCACGTACCCTCGTAATATAATAATAGTATCCAAAACTCATGTGCCATCATATATATACACACATACAGATATATAAATATATATGTATATATATCTCATACGTATCTTCAATCTCCTGAGATCCAACTCTACCATCAGACTCTATCATCTAGTTTTTTTTTTCTACACATAAATCTCTTATCTAAATTCGTGCGTCATAAAATAAAACTAAATCTCAATAGTTTTCTCATAACGATAAACTATTATTACCATAAATCATTAATTATATGTATTTTTTTTATAAAGTCTTGAGTGATAAACAAAAAATTTTCAAAATAAAAATCAATATATTTTTAAAAATAATTTTAACCCGCGGAAAATTAAAAAAATTTATTTTTTTCGAAATGGTAAACGAAAAAATTTACTTATAGTAAGTAATTTAAAAAGTAATTAGTGCTTCGTAGATGTAAAAATAATAACTGAATTAATTATATATATATATATGAAATGTCTTTTAAAACCAAGGGTTGCAACAAGATGGCGCATTGCGTTTTGCGCGCGCACAACATCCCCACTACTTTAAAGTTAAATATATATGTATATATACATATATATATATAGACGATAATACCAACACAGGGTCTAGGTTTTCATTCCACCATAAGCGTAATAATTTTACTAGCACTCTCGCCACCCACCACCTCTACTACCACTACTACCTTGTATCTATCCTGGCGTATCCTGGATTCCCGCCACGGTAGTATCGGGATGACACCCGAACAGTGACGAGTACCAGCGGACTTGAACGAAGAATGAAACGCGGGCAGCTGCGACTCGTCGGACAAAGAATACATTTTGGAGCACACACAGTCACTGCGCGGCGAGCACACACAGCACGGGCCAGCCCGCAACCAAACCAACACATTTTATACTCGTGTTCGGGCATATATATTTTATAAACAAATATTAAATGTATATATAAATAAATATACATATAAAACAAAAATTAAAATTAAAAATAAAATATATATATTTTTTACCACCAAAATTTAAATAACGAGTAGCCATAAGTGTTTTTAAATAACGACACCGTTTATGTCGGCGACAACGCCGGGTATTTTATTTATTATTTTCAAAATTTACTTGAGTGCGGACTACTGGAGTTAAGTGTGCGTTTATTATGTAGTGACAATAGTGAAAATAAATTTATATTTTGTTTTGGAGCAGACGCTATTCTGATAACGTGCGTGTTTACTATTATTTATTTAATAAAAAAAAAAGAAAAAGAAAAAAAATTATAATTCACTCGTGTAATATCGTGATGCGGGAGACACGCTCTCGTTATTACTGCTGTTACTCGCGTGAATTAAACAAGATAATTAAATATGCGTGACAATTATTGGCCGATGATGACGAGGGATCAATGAATTATTGATAACAAACAAGTACGGATACACTTTTTTTAATAAAAAAAATTATTATCAAAATTATGTTCACTAAAATTATCCACCCGATGTGTGATTATGCTACAAATTTATATTTTTTTTTTTGGTTTTCATTCCAAAAACAAGATCGGTGTCCCGGTATGAGGTTTTGTTTTATCGCGTACTCTGTGCGCAATTGCAAGCACGCGTGGACGGTTTTAATTTGTTTATTAAATTTTTTTTACAACAAAATAGTGTGCAGCAGTTTGAGAATGAAAGTGGCATAGATGGAATAAAAAGAGGAAAAGAATAAGAATGAGAGTGCATACTCACTCAGTTACTCATTTTCTTACTCCCTCTCACTCTCAGTACTCTCGCTTTCATTCGCTTTATATTTACTTCAACATATATATCTACATATAGATATATAAGTATGTCTACGTACACTTTCTCATCCCTTTAAATATTTTTCACTACTCAGTCTTACTTTTTAAATTTAAATTCGTTCTCTTCACGCTCGCAAATATTAATACTCATTATTTATTTTATTTTTAATTATAATTTACCGTTATTAGTTTTTGGAGTAAAAAACTAAAAAGTAATAACAGTGGGATTTAAAAAATATTTCGAGTGCTCAGAGGCACTTTTATTAACGATCTGGATAAATATAAACATTTAACCTGTGACTCACGAGTTGATAACCCTGTAAAACTCTGGGTATTTTTTAAACGTGGAAACGATAAAGTTTCAGAAGTTTTTTTATTTTTTTTATAGTAAATTTGGATCGGAAGTTTTGGTTTTAAGTTTTTTCGGCTCAAGACTGGTGGAATTTTTTTTATGATGTATATAATAAATTTTTTGTTTTTTGAATGTAAAACAATGGGCTCGTGATATAGAAAAAAAAAAAAGAAAAAAAAATCGTAAACCTGGTTTTAAAAAAGGGACACACGAGGAAACTATTAAGAGTGATGTAAAAGGAAAAAATAAAGAGCGAAATAACGTTCGAGGTCGTATAAAACACGGCTTCCGTTTCGTAACACGACAATTTTTCTGAGAATGGTCCAGGCTAAAAAGCATCCGAAAGACTTGAGAGAATTGGGTTTTGCTATTGCGAATGAACTGAGCGGAACTAAAACTTTTAGAAAAATAATAAATCGCCAAAGTTTAATTTCTACGAGTTAACTTTTACTTAATGACGGACTCGAGTTTTTTAATAAGTCGGGATGGGTTTGTTGTTAAATATGGAATAGTGTATGCTCTATACTGGATCGGGGATACGTACTGTATAATATGAGGAAACCGGCAAGCATGTGGAGAGAAAAGAGAGTAGAGAAACAGAAAACGCGAGAACAACGGGCGCCAGGGAAAGATTTACGGGCGCACACCGGTCCCTCGAGGTTCCTTTTTCGCTTTTTATCTTTATTTTTATATACTTTTTTTATTATTGTTTCTTTCTCCTTTTTTTTTTATTGGAGTTATCGCCCACCGACCGGGAATCGGCACGCGGCGACGGGGAAACCGCATCGCGGTTTACTAAAATCTCATGAGAGAATTCAAAAGCCGAGCCGCTGCTCCGATTCTACAGATCAGTTTTGTGTTTCATTTATTCGTGATTTAAAGTTTTTTGGTTTGGCTTTAACCCCAGATATATCAATTACACTTTTGACTTTTATTACGTCTCAATTACAGTATTTGTTTTTTTCATTTTTTCAGTACTCATTTCTCATAAATTTTTACTATAAAATTATCGATCAATAATTTTAATCAAAAAATTTTTTTAACCAGACTTTGAGCCTTTTTTTTCATATCAAAATTCAAAATTCTCTTTCCATTTCGTCATAAACCATCATAATTAGTTGAGTAGAGTTCAAAAATACCATTCGTTGAAAAATTTATATATGTATGTATATATATATGGGATAGAACCAACTTTTGAGGACATGATTGCGTCTACAATTCTTATCCGATCTTAATGAAATTTTCTACACTTATTATATGTGTGATTACCACGGTTAAGTTCGAAGATGGGCTAAATCGGTTGATTAGTTTAGAAGTTATGGCTGTTTGAAATTTTATCGATTCTTCGAAAAAATCAATTTTTAATCACTTTCAAGTCCATATAACTTTAAAACCAAAACTCATAGATAATTTCTGTAGAAAGTATGTTAAAGCTTGACTAATAATCTTTTATTTGTGACCTTAGGCTTTATGTTTTGACCATTTCTTTCAATAATTTGATAGCCTTGAAAATTTTAATGGAATCAAAAAATGTTTAAAATATGGTGTTCATTCCACATAACTTATGCATTTCTCATTATAATACAATTTTTTCAGTTGTATCTTATTGTGAACAAAGTAACCTGTAAATTTCACAGCTACTTCTTATTTTAAAAGTATTTCTTTTATTATTTATGATGTTTCAATCGTACCTGTACGTCTTATAATTATAACTGGTCTTGCCATCGTAACAGCGATTACAATTATAATCTCATACTAATTAAATTTTCTATTCTTTGTTTACGTGAAGGTTAGTTTGGTACATCACCTATATAATGTTTCGTCAAATCAACTATCTGAAGTTCTCTATCGAAAATAATCGTTGTCTTCTTTTATCCTTATTCTTAGAAAACGAGCTGAATTTCATATCATGACTATTCACTAACATGTATCACAAGATATGTTATATAGATTAATTGGAAAATCTACCTTCCATTTCGGCTGCCGAATGTCCTTTTTTGACATGGAATTGATTTTTGATATTTGATTTGAAAATTTTTTAAAATTAATTCAATGAAAAATTTTTTTGAAACTCCTATATATCTAATTTATTCATTAATAATCCAAATTTTGATTCAAAAACTTCAATTTGATTGAGGCACAAAAAAAATTTATATACATATAAAAGTATATTTTCTCGATGAAAAATTTATAGTCAACTGTATACCGGATGTATGTTTCGAGGCAACGAGGTAACGACCCTGGATTAACGTCAAACATTCTACACACATATCTTTTTGGTCCGGATACATTATCACACAAAGTCCAGAATAAAAAAACAAAATTTAATCCTGAAAAATTCAAACGCTCTATTTTATCGTTGTTTTTTAATCGCATTACCTTCTCGATCTCACAATCAAACATTCCCACATGCTCTACCCAAATACAAATTAATCTCACACACATCTACAGATTGTCACGTTATTGCGTCCAACCGAATTTCCAATACGAAATTTTTTAAATAAATCCACGTCAATGGACTATTTGTGGCACCGATACCGATTACATTCTCCCATTTCCATGTCTACAGTCAACATCATTTATATCCAATGAAATTATCACAGTACCCGTGCTTGTCATTTTTTAAAGTCTAAGTACTCGCAACCAAAAACTTATCAACAATAATTTTTTTTTTTTTTTGTATAAAGAGATAAAAAACGAGCAACTTAACAATAGTGTTTTATTCAAATTTATATTTAAGAAAACCAGTTATACGAAGCATACGAGAAGCGAACGCAAAAAGCACTCGCTGTAGTTTGGGTCCCATTAATCTGTGGTTTAGCGAACCAATTTAAATATCAGCGACGTAGTGAACGCAATTTTATATCATTTCCGATATCTCCAAGGTGTATTGGTGGCAGTTAAAGGGTTTATACACACAGCCACACATACTAATATAAGTACACACTAGACACATGTAAATGTACTATATATTATATGTTAACGCAAGTACATTAAACGCATGCGCGACACACGAAACATTTTATATTGTGATTGTTCGGCAAACAAGAGGATTTCTCTCTCTCTTCTCCACCCACTACTGCTGTACCAATTTTTCAATTTATTTGACAGTAAAATTTTTTTATACTTAACCATAACAAATAATTACAAATTTAAATTTGGAATTTTTTTTTTTTTTTTTTTTTTTTTTCTTTAAGAGCAATCAATAAAAAAAAAAGTAAATATTCATAAATTTGAAGCGTGCACATGGATCTTGGTAAACGGGATGATAGCATGAGATTATAGAGATGGTTTAGTATAACGACCACCAAAACGCAGCACATGTGTGTGTATATGTGTGTTTGTATTTGAATTGTATTTGTAGGGGATAAAGGAGAGAAGGGAATTAACGCATGCGTATAAGTTTAGTTGGTTTGTATGTATGATATATAAAACGCGAGAGGTTGATAAGTGTGTGCGTGAGACCTTGAATCAAGCAGCCTTTGTCGCGAGACTCTACCGCGGCACATCACGAGGTCGGCGAAAGTGTACCCAAGAGCTTTTTTGCTTCATCTTGAACCCCGTAGCAGTAGTAGTATAAGTAGTAGTAGTAGTAGTAGTAAAAGTAGATGTCGCAGTAGTAAGTGTAGTAGTACTCTTTTTTGGAGGATCAGCCGTCGACTTTACTCACTCTCTTTACACTTTCTGCATACGACGACACGAGCAACAAATGCATCTCGGTCTTGTACCGTAATTATTTTTATCTGCCCATCAAAAACAGTTTTTAAAAAATTAAAAACAACATGCGTTAAGTAAATAAACTAAAAAAATATAAAATGGATGGATGGATATTGGAGAGGGAAAGACAGAATTTATTTTTACTGTCTTTGTTGTCTGGGTTTTATAGTCTAATTAAATTAAATTTCGTAAATAGTTTAGATGCTGAGTATTTTTAAGATGATTTCGTTGGGTGTATTGTAGTCAGTGTGTCACGAGGATGTACAGTAAATTCTTAGCGTTTTGTGGAGTAAAGCTGGATCATGTTTCCAGGAAACTCGTCGGATGTATTTGCCGCGAACATATGTAATGCAAGTTGCTCTCTACTCGCGAATACGGAGTGGGCTCTCCTTTACATTAGTCTTTTTACAGAGTTTCGGCGCATTCTGTATCGTGAACTGAGCGACAGAGCGTGCACTATGGTGTACTGCTGTATAGTTTGTATGGTATATAAAACATAGTATGGACCATGGGCCATCTCTTTCTCTCTCTCTCTCTCTCTCTCTTGTTTTCTCTTTCTCTTTTTCTCTGGTTCATTTTTTTCTTCTCTTTCTACTCTACTCGGTCTACTCGCGAGAGGCGGTATTGAATTTTTGTGCGTTCGCTACGGTCGATTCAGCGAAAGTGCAGCTTGTCCCGACTACACCAAACCAGCTGCTGCTCTCACATCCTCGTATACATCAGATATATTATGTCAAAAGAAAAAAAAAACTTGTATGCTCAAAGATACCAAATGTTTTAAAATCTTACTGAGTAAAAAAAAATTTTTTCTAACAATTTCAACTCAAAAATTTGTACGCTAATTACATGCAAAAAATTAAAAAAAAAACATCATTAATTAAATTTAAAATGTTTATTTAAAAATGTCTAAGAGAATAATTTTTTTAGCTGATAAATAAATTAATGATGATTAAATTTAATTGAGTAAGAACGAATAAAAAAACAAGTTAATAATAGAAAAAAATAAAAATAAATTTAAATATAAACATAAATATAATTACTGATTATTTTTATTGGACGTAGTAAATATATTTGTACGCTATCAAATGCTCGGAGACTGCTACGCAGTATATATATCATCTTACTGACAAGTTTCGCGGCATTTAAAGACTAAAGTTCGCGGTATTAAGTTTGTTCAAAAAATATATACTGCACCGATTTGTTTAAGTTCAATCCTACCGACAAGCTCGTGATTTTTCTGCGCGGCCAATATGCATGTTTGTTTACGAAATAGTAATAAAATAAATACATATATAAATTTATATTTATAAATATACGAACGAAACAAACAAAGTGTTTGTGAATTAAAATATACGATAATGGAAGTACAGTGAAAGCGGCCGGTGGTTAAATGATAGCGAAAGCTCCGAGTAGTAAATTTCTATCCACGTCGAGAGGTGGATAGAGAGTGGGCGATGATCTACAACATTTAACAATGGGTCGAGGACGAGAAGATAAATTTCAAAGCTACGGGGAATTATTAGACTACTATTGCCGGGTTCTACTATCCGCATACTCTATTCGCGGGTAATATTAATGCCTCCAATTGTCGCATACGTGCGATTAACGTTCACCCCCTTTGCCGACAATTACTATTTCTATACTATTCTAATTAAATATTATACTATATTATATCATTACACTGTAAAAAATTGGGAGTGAATATGAATTCTGTTTAAATCCAAATCAAAATTTACTCCATGACTCAGAGTTTCGGAGTCTTAAAAAAATCACCATAGGAAGTTTTTTTTTTAGTGGAGTGATTTCGGGGGGATGTGAATTTTAGTTTCACTCCAAGGGTAGTAGATAAATAAAAAATCATCCACTCCATTTTAACTCCGAATCCATGTTTATTTTGGAAATTTTTTACAGTGTAATTAATTAATTAGTTAATTAACGTTGGAGTTTTCAAATAAAATTATTTAGTGCTGGCTGAAATATGATGAAATCATAATATGTGACGTAGACGTAGATATCAATGTTGAACTGGGGGTGAAAAACTTTTGAATTGACTATACTTGGTCTGTACGTGTTTGGAGAGTTAAGCCGATCGATATTACGTGGTCCTTGTTCCGTGACGCTTGAGCTTGAGTTATTATGGCATTTCTAGCTTGACGCATTAATAAACCATTTTCATCACTCAACATTTTCAGTATATTCTATAAAACAGGAAACCTTGGGGTAGAATGGGTATGGTGGTTAACACTGATTTTTTGGGCAACTTTATATTTTTAAATAATTTTGGGGTTGTTTTAGTGAATATTAAAATGCGTAGAATTTTTGAATCATTTTTTGGTGAGGACTCAAGTGACCCCAAGATTTTAAGTATTTTTACTGGCAGAATAAAAAATCATGGAATCAAATAAATATTTCTGAGTTATAACTGCAGTCAATTTACTCCATATTCAAATTCGAAAATGAATTTTTAATTTTTAAAATTTTACTAAAACCAAAAATCATTTTTCGAGAATTTATTAAAATCAATATCACATTCCATTATATATTTTTGACCATCACATTCTACCTGAGTTAAAATTTTCTTTAAAAAAAAAAATATATCAAATTATAAACTCCATCATTTAAATAAACATTAAAACCATCAAAGCAAAGCAACATATTATGTATTATTAATTCTTGTTAAAAGAATAAAAACTACTCGATTATGTAGTAAGTGTAGTAAAAATAATTACAGTAGAAGAATAAGTTGTTATCGTGCGTTGTGTGAATGACGGCAGTGGGATAGTCGTTTACGAATACTAAAGCGTGGGAATAGCTGAGGTGGGCGCGTGTGTAGGGGGAGTAGGACTCGTAATAGTAACCTTGGCAAGAGAACGAGAGTAGAGCGCGTGGTCAACGAGCGAGCTTCGACTCATACCCACCCGTCAGCTACATCAGCTAAACATCTACATCGCACCACACATTGCTGCCAACACATCCGCACATCTAAATATATATAAAACATCATGTATTGTACTTGATAAATTTAAAACAATTTAAACCATACATCGCATGCTTTGCTGGTCTTTATGTTTCCCCGTCTAACAAAAGGCTATTTTTATGAAAAATCAACTATATAAATATAAATATATTTATATGTTGACCTGCTTGAAATAATTGTTGTTTTAATTTTTTTAATTTCATTGGATAAAAGATTCTTGGATAGGTCTTTTAATTTATCATAATTTTTACTATTGAATAGAGTTTGATATTTTTTTTCGTTGTTTTTATCGAATTTACTTACTCTCTAAAAATGGACTAGCGAAATTCAATTGCCTATGGTGGATACCCACTAATTGATAGTGCAAATCGTTTCACTTTTTGGAATTACTCGCACACTTTTCTCTGCAAAATAGTAAATATTTACTGACTTTCACTATTTTATTTTAGAAAGTAAGTCCAAATTTTGGAGTATTGTCGGGATTTTTAAAAAATTTGGTGAACAAAAAATAATAATTACACTAGACAAAATTAATTAAGACAATAATTTTTTTGTGAATAAAATAAATTAATAATTATTTTTTTTTTGTTGCAGAACGTACAAATCAACAGCCTTCTAAGCTATAATAACCTCAAGTGATTTATATTTTCTTACGAAGTGCGAATGACAAATTAATTAGTCTCTATATTGTCTACGTAAATAATTCTCGAGCTTAGGAATAAAAAGACTTGTTTATTATTAATTTTGTTGGATAAATTTAAATAAACAAGAGACGAAAATTAAAATAAAGATAACTAAAGAAGCCGTAGTTTATTCTAGTGTAAAAAAAAATATATCTGATACCTACAAAAAAAAAAAAAAAAAAAAAAAAAAAACAAGTCCGCCAGTGCCAAATCCAAGGATTAAAATTAAAATTAAAGTGCAAGTTATTGTTGAATTAAAATTTTAGAAGAAGAATTATTTAAAGTAAATTGTGAGCAAGTGACATACGGCGTAACGCAAACCATAAACCAAAGAATCAACCATTTTTTTACAAATCAACGACGTACATAACGAGCTAGCAGTAGCTGAACTTGAACCTGAAAAAAATAATTTAAAAAATATATTGCTAAGCACTGACTTCCGTTGACTGTTGCTAAACAACTGGAGCCAGAGTAACAAATTTATAAAATAATAAAGTTAAAGTATATAAATTAATAGTTAAACCTTTTAAGTATTTTACATAAAAAATAAAAAAAAATAAATAAAAAAAATAAACGGAGTAAATAAAACGAATTTTTAAAATTTTCGCTCAGGAAAAAAAGTAAATTTATAATTAAATAAACTTTTTAAATACGTACGGGAACCAATCTACTTCAGTTCGTAGCCTAAACCTGTCGAGTACAAAAAACTAACATACAAAAAAAAATTAATTAACTTTACAAAAAAAAAAAGCTAAAGGAAGCTAGCCAACGTGAAGCTCAACGAATGTGCGGAAGTTAAAATAAAAAAAATCTAAATTCAGATAATTAGCCTTGAGAATTCGTGATCACATCATCATCATTAGCATCAAAGTACAATCATTTCCATAAATAAATTTAGTAAATTTACGTAGACTAGTACATCAATAATTGAGATTTTAAAATAAATAATTGAGTTATTGAATAAAGTTGATAAATAAATAAACAAAAATAATCCAAGGAGCGGATGAATAACCAGAAGATGCGTCGGAGAAGATGAGCGCAGAAGTTAAAAAGGAGGGTATCGCCCCGGAGAGGGTGAGCCCCCCGAGTGCGCTTGCTGTTTCACCGGGTAACATTGGGCCTGGTGATCCGAATCGACATCTCCCGCCATTTAGCAGTTTTTCTGGTGACGTTAGTATGGATAGTGGAAATACTTTGACAGCTTTGCATAGCCAGGACATAAGTTTGGGCCTGATGTCACACTGGGAATACTACGAAGGGCTGTCGGGCCGACTGATGGACCCGAAGGGCGATGTAGTTTTCGCGGGTCAGTACCGCCCATGGGAGTCGAAACACGGTAATATTATTGGACTGAATAGCGAAGGATTGCCGAGTTTCGCGAGTCAGTTCGCGCCACCAAGTGAATCAGAGCCTCAGTTGACGGCTCTTACGCCCTTGTCGCCGGCCTCAATGTCACATTCGCCGCCAGTGACTTCCGCGGTCGGGTTGCCGAGTTTCCACACGCTGGGCTCACCTTTGCCACCTCCCCCGCACGCGCATCCTCGTGGGACAGTCGGCTATCCGCTAGTCCCTGCTCCTGTGCAAGCACGAGAGGTCCCAGCGCTGCAGCAGCAACTACTCGATGAGAGACACATCCAGCTGCTGGGCTCAAGTCCCGTTCAGAGCTTCCAGGCCCCACCTGGGCATCCGCATCACGCTGTGTTGACGGTCGTGAAGCAGGATTACCCTCAACTGCATCACACCAACTTCCAGAACCCGATGTCCACGGTCCTCGACTCGTCGCCGACTTCCCGCGTAACCGGAGTCGACGGCAGGAAAAAAGAACGCAGAAAAATTCGAGCTGGTTCCATGGAGAGCGAAGATGGTAGCGGGAATGTCGAGAGCTCTGGTCAAGTCGCCGCTGTATCCTCGACTGGTAATCGCGGCCCCCATGGACATCTCGGAGGTGGTATCGGTGATACTGACGGCGACAACGGGTTGGGTGATAAGCCTGCTAAGAAAAAACGCAAGCGGTGTGGAGAGTGTATTGGTTGCCAGAGAAAAGACAATTGTGGAGACTGTGCGCCATGCAGAAACGACAAGAGCCATCAGATTTGTAAAATGAGACGGTGTGAAAAACTTACGGAGAAAAAGGTTAGTCGCATGTTTTTTTTTAATAATCTCCAGACATTTTACTTAATTCAAATTTTTTTGAATTCATCGAATTACCAAAAAGCAGAGAGAGTCATCATTACTCCAATAAGTAGAAATTAAATTTATGGATACATTTTTTGGTGATCAATTAAAATCAGTAAAGAAAATAACAATAACACTATTAAACTGAAGGAATAAATTATTCATAAACGAGTTAAATATTGAAAAATAAAATGAAAAATTTCCCACGCATTTATATTTGATACGCGTGACTTGTTAGCTCATTTAAAATGAAAATTTAATCCTGCGTAATTTTCACAATAGTAGATAGCAATGTCGTTATCTTTTTGCGATGCGTGTAGAGGATACGAGCGTGTGAACGGGACATAATGTAACCACAGCAATACACTTAATGGAGTACAAGTGTACATAGTCGGTAAATTACACTAGTAATAGAGGTGTTTATAAATATTCTATACAGGGAAAAGTTGTATGGAAGCCAGCTGAAAGTCGTTGATGCCGGTGACTTGGACGCTGGAATAGAGAATAGTTGAGTAGCTGAAGTGGGTGTTCAGCTCGCAAACCTCGACATTGGCCCCACCGGATTGGACGCTCTATAGATATAGCTTCGGCTTTATATAAAATATATACATCTACACATATATATGTATATTTAGCGTGAACTTGGCCTCGATGTCGGCTGAATGTACCGTCGGGAATAAACAGAGGGAAGCTAGAGGATATAGAGAAAGAGGTTGAGGTGAAAGAGGATTCCCGGAGGGAAATACAGAAACACAGATAACCGAGCTGGTTTATTATTGTACTGACGTTCAATATACCGGGTTTTATTTTTTTTAGCCCTCGTTTTCATCTTTTGTTGCTTTATATCATAACATTCCCATCCATTATTAATTTTTATCATTATTATTGTTATTAATAATTTTAAATATTTTATATTTTTATTTTAATTATCAATACCGTTGAATTAAAAGCAAATTATTTAAGTTACTCGAGTTATCGTTGAGCGCAAGTTCAAGGCCCGACCCGGGTTTTTTTAATCATATCAATTTTTTTTTTCTTCTTTAATTAAAATTAATTTTATTAATGTACACTCGGAGCACTAACGTATTTTTAATTTATTTATTTTTAAAATTAAAATTTTTGAAGAAATTTAATTTAAAATTAAAAAAAAAAAATCATTTTTGCTGGACATTCGGTTTTAAAGAATTGTAATTTTTTAAAATAAATTTATAAAAAATATTAAGATAATAAATAAATAAATAATGAGAGAAATAGAACGTACGGGAGCATTCACACCGATAGTGAAAGATTTTTGCAAGCAAACAAATCAATTATATTTCTTGACGTTGTTATTGTTGTATGACATTTGACCTGTGAATCATATGTAATGGCCATTGAACGCTCGTACACTCACACACACACACAACACTTGCTGAGTATAATTTAACATTGAATAAATCAAAATATTAATATCTCAATTATTTTTCGCTTCGGACGAGATAAATATTTATTTTTAAAATAATTCGGTTGTCGGAAAATTTTATTATTTTTTTAACGGCAACTCCACTATACATATTTTAAATGAAATTAGTTATTTGTAGACTGGGTTGATAGAGATTGAGACGGCCCTGGTTTGAGAGCCCGCGGACGTAGTCGATATCGAGATGGCTGCGACGAAAACGGAAGAGGTGAAAGGGCTAAGATAGTACTGTACGGGAAAGTTACATTGCATTGAGTAAACTTTTGTTCGCAGGAGTAGACGATCGGGTCTACGAGTTTATAGACGACAAGGCAAACCAGAATATAAAATTTATTGTCATGTTATATTTCCAATAATCAATAACGCCATCACTCGTTAACTTTTATCCTCATACTTAATTATGTTACAGTAAAGTAGTTTAAGTCTTAGTCTTAGCTTTTCTTGACTTATTCTTGTCCACAAGAATAAGCAACTAATCATACGTTAATCTATCAAAGTGAAGCTCTTTAATAATTATTATTTATATATATTTTATAAATAATCATGTCCCCGACATTTTTAGGTCAAACTTAGAATTTATAAGAAACGCTAGTGTGGAAAAGGAAAAACAACCAATGACGATAAATTAACGAAACTATATTTTATGTTTCATATATATATTGTATGTATACATACATATATATAGATACTACAGGTTCACCGTCATAACAATTCACCCTACGACAAAAAAAAATGCCCTTCATATCCTTGGGGGATAGCACCCTCATCTTTTTATTTTTTTACACTACTTAACTCTACGGACTTTCTCAAACTTGATTTCATATCATCTATATATGTATATACAAAACATCTTTATACATATATAGTATACCTGTTGGTGATCTCTTCCGATCACGCGAACCTCAAACACGAAAGCTATAGATTTTTTAGCCGTTTCATTCATAAATTTTTAATTTTAATCAATAGTGTAATTTATTATCTTTTGGTTCAAAAAAATGGTTTCTTTTTTATATCATAAATATAAGTTAGAATTTTTATTTTTGAAATATTATTTGCGCATACGAGTCTGGGAATTTTTGGGCTGATTCTTTTTGCCCCAAAATTAATTTTGTTTCCGTACTTTGTAACTCAAAAAAATAATTTTGGTAATATGCGAATTTGAGAGAAAAAATTTAAAAAGAATGAATGGAAGAGGTAAAAAAAACAAATGAGATATTTATTAGGTACTGGGAGGTATAAATTTAAAATTTGTAATCAATAGTTTATATATTATAAATGATATATTTAAAAGGAATTAATGTTTTCGGTGAGGATAAAAAGTTTTATGAATACCCGATTATGCCGAAATGTCTCGGGGGTATAATATTTGATGATTTCAAAAGTTGATAATCGGTTTGGAGGATATCTGACAAGAGTTATGTATGAATACAGTAGTGGTATCTGTCCTGGTCGCTCTCCCAGCTATCAGTACATAGCTACGTACGTAGGTACACTTTAAAGCCCTCGAGTTTGCCGGCGATAAGGAAATATCGGTAATCCACTTGAAGATTTTATTGTGAGTCGAGAGAACCGTTTATCAACAGAATAACGTTTCGAAAATAATTCCTGTTTAAAAAACAAGGATAAAATAATATGAAGTAAAGGATTTTAAGGAACGGAAAAATTCGATTCCGTAAATTTTCGATTTCATTTAAGTTCCAGGCTTGAAAATCTTCCAGGGATGTGTTAAATTTGAGTTTTTTTCGCCTATTTTCGAATACTCACTTTTTTCTCGCCTTACACGCAAGTTGATAACATTTTCTGCATGGGGATATATATATATATATATTTTGGGGTAGATATATATTTATTCTTCCGCGATTTTTACCACAATTTCCAGCTCAATCTAACCCCTGACTTAACGCCGCGATGAATTCTCGACCAATTTTAAAATAAGAATTTATATACCCCCTCCTCTTATATGTTTCAAATATATATATGTGCATGTATATATTTAGACTCGCAGTAAATTGGAAGCTTCAATTTTGGGGTAGGTTAAGAAGAAACCATTTTATTTTTATTCGGTTTCTTACCTCAGGGGAATCGAATTTTAAAAATTTCAAATCAATTTTTCCCACCCACAAATTTATTTTTTATCGCTTCAAATCTGCACGAATAAGTATACGGATTAGATTATTTAGACCCAAAATTAATCAATCAAGTTACCTAAATTTTAAGAAACAAATTGGCTAAATCTGTGGAAAGTCGCATTTACTTTAGCAATCACGAGTTAAAGGAAAGAATCCCGGCATATTGTTGTTGTGTGTTAATATTTTTCTATGTTATTAAATATTTTTATAATTTTTCTTTTGTGTTGATCAGTGAAATATAAGTTGGCCTTTGCGAGTTTGTTGCCCTGAAGCCAAGATAACCCTGAGGAACTCGGCAATACAACAACTTATCGGGCACTTATCGCCTTTAACGGCAAAGTAAGCCGTTGCTCGAGCTATTTCAACTTTCGTCCACAGGTTATATTCCCGCTATGTTATAAATTATTAATTTTGACTTTTATTACTCGGACTCATAAATTCGTACCTCATAATTAATAACTAATCACTAATTACTAATCAATAATTACTAATAAACTAATTTAGTTGCGTACCGCACTAACTTGCTGTTAAATTCATATTATATTTTTTTTATTTTGTTATGAATTTTTCAGCGACTTACTAACCAAAAATTTACTAAAAAAAATTATTAACAATTTTAACAAAAACAAAATTACTAAATTTATGTATAAGTTGTGTGATATATTATACTAACATTTTGTAATAACATTAATTAATTACAAGAGGTGTGCGATTTAATCGAATTGAACAATTCAAATTTTTCGAAATATTGCCGTATTTTTAAACTTTTTAATATTTGGTTCTAATTTTTAATTCACATGTGATAGTTTATAAGACATTTTTAATTATAATTTATAAATAATTCGGATTAGTCAAAATTTCGAATTATTCATTTTAGTCATAACTTTGAATTGTCCTTTTTGATGTAAATATATTCATAAATAAAAATTATCTGCACATCTCTAAAAATTACTAACATGAAAAAAAATAATAAACTAATTAATTACTAACACAATAATTAACTAACATACTAATAAAAAATATGAGTGTGAATATAACTAACATTGAAACTAACGAACTAAAAATAAAAGTAATTAATTGTAATAATAAATTAAATTTAAAAAAGTACAGAAAAAAATAGGTCCTTTGGTAATTGAATACGAGTATAGCCGGTAGTAAGTACGGGATAGGACGTAGTGTAAATTTTCCCTTGTCACTTGTAGATCAGCCATCGTCTGCCCTTTACGACATAATACACAACGAGGATATCCTCTTTCTCGTTTTACCTTTCATAGGCTTCCTCGTTTCGATTTATCGAGGAAACCGAAACCGTAAGCCAATGCGATACAATTATTTGTGAAGCTCTGTAGTTGAGTGAAACCGTCGGCTTGATCAAGTCTCTTGTTAAATATTTTTTTATAAAATTCAAAATATCAAGCAGATTTATTATATTTTATAATTTATATTCCTCCAAACGCTCGTGTATTTTCTTTTGTTTGTGTTCAAAAAGTCATTTCATCAGAGAACATTTTTTTTGAAGATCTTTTGTACTTTTTAACAATGGATTCTTTTTAATATTTTATTTAAACTTCTTACGACTGATAGAATATCGTTTTATATCCTAGATTTTATTTTAACTGTTAGTATTGTGTTAGTATCTATACATACATATATATCAGCACATAAAAGTGAACTTTTTAGATGATTTTAGTAAAATCTTCTTCCGTAAACTTCAAAGTACAAAAGACTTTTCTTCCCTTGGGAATCAACCACTCGATTATCTGTTTCCAATAATATATACGTATATATATTTTGGTTTAACTCTGTCTTGAATTTCAGCAAATACTAAAAACACTACTATATATATGTATATATTTTTTAATACAGTTTTGGTCATAGGAAATCCAACACCTCGCCGAAACTAAAAGGGCTTAGAAGTCGTATATAGACTTGATCGCACGTTAGTACCTACATATTTCAGGATTAACTCACCCCTTTTTTTGAATTTTTTTGTCCGAGGGCGAATCGCGAATGTGTGAAAATGGCGCGAAGGTCGATCGATTCAAAATTATCGGCTAGATATATAATAATAATACTAATAGTAATAATAATAGATTAACAAAATTGTATATTTTATGCAGCACTAATACTTTCCCAGTAATACCTTCTTAATAATTCTACTCCGTATTTATGCCAGATGTACTATTAACATACGCATAGAAATCACTCGGATTTATTTATATTTATAATACCGACAAATGATTATTCTGTATTCAGACAGAGGTTCCAAGCCCAACAATAATCAATAAATAATAAATTATACTACGATTCAGTATAAATTCAAGTAAATTCATTTGTAATTATTCACCAACAGAATAAAAAAAATCATTTAAAATTTACCTCGTGAAATCAATAACCGGCAGCGAGGCTGGTATTCATTAAATGAAATTTTAATAATCATAATTTTGATTAAATAAATAATATGGTAATTATTATATCGAATGGTTTTTAAATAAATAAATGACGGAGTGAAAAAAAATATAAGTAAAGGATATTATGAAAGTGTGCAAAGGGCAAGAGAAATGATGTTGGTAACGCGTGTCACGGAGCGTGCTACGCAGTTTCTGACGGTGGTAGGAGTGTTTCCTCGAGTCGATATATCGATCCCCACCCCCACCGTTGCTTCCTGGCCACGGGAATACAGGACTCTCTCCCATAGGATGAGTCACGCAGCCTCCATAACACTAATACTCTTACTACTACTACTACTGTTGCTCATAAATTTATATACATATATAATATATATGTATATGTATAAGTTGTAGTAGTATGTACATATAAATATATGCCACCCCTATTTTACTTCATCTTTTACATTTTTCTCTTTCACTCACCACGTATTGCGACTTACACATATCCGAGCTGACACACGCAGAAATATTTATCCGATACGTGCGCACACATTTATATTAAATATGTATGCGTATCAAGTATGAAAGTATATGATCGACTTGTCAAAAGAGAATAAAGTGGTGATGGTGAATTTACACGTATTTTACTTTTATTTTCTTTTTTTTTGTTTTTGCTCCTACTACCTCTGGTTTATTTATATTTTTATTTGAAATTTTCTTACCGGGTACTTTTATTTTTTTTTTTTTTTTACTATTCTCGAGTACTTGAATGTACTCAAGTACATTTAGCTTCTCTTTTAGTAGAATTATGTAGAGTGAATAGAAGGAAAATGGAGTAAAATCTTTAGAATGAAAGGACTGAAATTTAAAGCTAGTTTTACATTATTCAGCGCGTGCCGTTTGTTGACGGAAACTGAAAAACGCCAATGGCTTCTTTCGTATTATTTTTTTGCTTATACTGAATTTTTAGTTTTCTAAGTTTATATTCACAAAAAAGTCGAGAAGAATGGGAATTTCAAATATTTTTCTGCAGATCATTGTAATTTATGGTCTCGTATAAAAACAAAATCCTCTCAAAAAAGTTATAGTGAACTTCAAATTTAGTGCAAAATGTCGAACTCAAATTTGACGATCTTGATCTTTTTTGAAAACTCGAAATTTTTAACTGTAATTTAGGATTACATTTTTCAGCTCATACATTCTCAAAAAAATTTCTTAATTTTTGGAATTTACGAAAAGATGAGAAATATTAAAAATTTTTGAGTTCAACTTATAGACGTTTTGGAAATGGTTTTTTATTTAGGACGTTCAAAATTATTTTCTACGAATTTCAGATGCCGGGAACTTGTTTTTGAACTTTTTTTGTAAAGTATCTAAGTGTGTAATTGAAAAAAAATTCTATTTAAATTTCTGATGATTCTTTAAGTCAATTTTCTAAATAAAAATCAAAAATTATAATTTTAGTCAATTGAAATTTCAAACTGAAAAAATAAAAATTCCTATGAAAAATAAATAAATTCAGTAATTTTGATATTTAAAATATTTTTGAGTTATAGTTTGTTATTTCTTATCAGAAAAAAAAATTAAGTTAATATTGTATATGAAAACGATTATAAAGTTTGTATATTTTTCTTTCTTTCTGTCAGATTATGTGTATATACACATATATATATCAGTAAGGATTTTTTATTTGATCTATATACATTTATATTTTATTTTCGTGTAAACTGAGGCTGTGTAAAGTCGAGCAAACTTCCATTCAAAAGAATCAACAGAATTATCTTGAGATAACAAAAATTTAAAACTTTCAGATATCGTAAACATTAAACCAAAAACTGTATTAAGGATTTTTAAAATTTAAGTTTAATAAATGGCCTTTAATAAACAAAAAATAAAGATTAAAAATTACTGAGTAAAAAATATGAGGAATGGCGATGAGATGCAATTAACCCGCGGGCAAATTTCTTCCCAACTTTCGTCGACATTAAAAGTTATACGGCCTTTTCTCCCTAAAATTGATCTCTCTAGGGAAGCGGAATTTTTCGCTGCCACACCTAATTGTCGCTTCATTTTCTACAAAAAGAATAAAACGGAATTCAAAATACAAACGGGTTGAAAATCAATTCTCCTCACAGAATAAAATAAAAATTAACTTTTACTTAAATAATTTCAAAAAAATATTTAGCGTTTTAAATATATGTAACTTGTCATGCACACGTGTGTCCTCACGTGCACATAATAATATATCGTCATTGCCCTTAGCGTGCAATTACCGTTGAAAAATGCAAAACGTACCCCGTACACGTCAATGACATTGCCAGCGAAAAAAAGTGAAACGAATAACATTTTTCCAATTCTCATCGACGCACCCGAACCTTTTTAAACACACCCGTGTAATATTTGTCATCGAAACCAAGGGTTGTAGTAGAATATACATCAAATACACACAAAAAAAATTTTTGATTCATTGATAAGTTACGAGTCAAATTTTTTTTTTATTGTCAACCAGTCCCCCAATATAAAAAATAATAACTACAATTTTTTTTATAATAAATTTAACTACAACGTAAATTGCCAAAAAAAAAGATGTTCATAAAAAATTAACGAAAACTTTTTTTAATTATTTGATTTTTGGCAAAGCCAAATGTTGAAAGTTTCATGTCTGTAGAGTGTGATAATAATAATGCTAGTAAGGAAAATAAAAAAAAAGAAAAGAAAATTATTGGTAAGACGAAATAGATCCGAACTAAATATCGACTTAGCGAGAAGTTGTGCAGAGTGTGGAGTAGAATTTGATGGGGGGAGTCAGCGGCGGCAGGGGAGAGCAAAGATGGGGTACATTGACGGGGTGGGGGTTGCAGGGGATGCAAACATCACGGGAAGCCTCGTAAGGATATAATCCGGCTAGATTCGCCGTATCGATTTTCTAGGTGCAGTGGGTACGACGCTAAGCGTGCGTATGTGTACGCGTATATTTTGTGCGTATACGTACTTATGTGTGTATATATATATGTTGTATAGAGTGTGATATGTGTGTATACGTAAGTGCGTGCGTGCGTGATGCTCGAGATATATCGCTCGGTTGCGCGCACGAGGCTCCGTGACTCACTACTTGTCGTTGTCGTTGTCGGCTGTACACTATATGCTTAAAAAATATATTCATTATTACTAATGTTAACTCAACCGATCGGCTTAATTTAAACTAAGCATCATTCAAAAATAAATAATAAATTAATGAATTTAAAATTATTTTTTAATTTAAATATAAATTAAATTACCCGCGCGTCGATATTTCTTAAATTTCGCAGAGCTCAAGACACCAACCGTCAAGTTAAATACGCAATGAAATGAAATTACATCGAGTTAATCTCATTTTACAGCGATTAAAATAAATTAACTAAATCCTGGAAACCAAAATGTTAAAAAAAATTTTCTTGTCTGCTACGAAATTACGGGAATTAAATATTGAAATAAAAAATTACGGTCTTCTCCCTTTTACAAGGTAGGCAAATAAACATAAAAATACATAGTAACCCAAAGAAAAATTCCCTCGAAAAATGATATTCAATCAATGCACTTGTTCAGACACGCGAGGGAGTCAAGAAGTTCCTTAGGAGCACGTGCTACATGTACACTTGGTATTTCGTCCTTATTCCCTATTCTCCCTTCCTGTTACAAAATAAATTTTTACTCTTTACTCTACTCTTATTCGTACATTTTAGTGTTGTCTACTTTGCATTATTATGTACGTGGGTACGCGGACTACTGTACATATATTTATACATATATATATATATATAGATCTACAAATACATTTAAACATAACAGGTAAAAAAGGGCCTTACAGCTGTCGGACAGCTGCTCCCCTCTGTCCTACATACATAACATTGTCGATTAAGCCAGTCGTAGTACATACTTCATCCATCCATCCATCCATCCATATATATATAAATATATATCCAGTGATAGAGATAAAGAGTAAGACATGTGGAAAATATATTTTATATGTTACAAATGCACGTGGCATTTACGTATCAAGCCTCTGATATCCTTTGAAAAGTACAAATAATGAAGATAAGTGTCCTTTAAATATAACATATATATGATGATTTTTAAAAAATTGAGAATTTTTTCCGAGCAATAGACAAAAATGAAGATTTTCTTAAGAATATTCTTCGATTCTAAAATTCTTAGCTCGATTTTAAAGTTGGAAGGATGAGATTTCGGTATTTTTTTTAATTGAAAAAAAAAAAAAATATAAGACCGCTTGATTGAAATTGTTTCGCTACTACTGAGTAAAGATGATCATTTTCTGTATAATGGAAGTTATATTTGCAAATGAGATTTTGAACCCATTAAAGCTGAGAATAATTTCAGAGGATTTTAATTTTTCAGTGCCAGTGATCTTTTTGACGTCTTGAGAAGATTTTAAACCCACGAAACTTTGCTCCATTGTGAATCTAAAAATGATTTACGTAAACGAATCATTAATTACCGGAATTCAAAAGTTGAAGAAATACTGGAAAAGTGTTTGCGCGAACTTTCAAAATTACGTGAAATTTTTTCGAGGGGGGGGGGGGGGTAGTTTTCATTGAATGGGCAATCATTTTTTTACCTACTGGCAGGAAAAAATAAAATAGTCGGTTCTTTTGAGTCACCCTAATATATGTTTATAAATTTTTTTTCTTTCTATTTTTTTATTGACAAGTTTAGATGCGAATTGTTAATAGGGTATGTCAATGAGATAGCTCAAGCATTAACAATCCTGGTCGCTGTTTTTCAATGTCTGCTTTATAACAACTAAGCTCGATTAATTCTATTAAATTTTCTTATTATCTTTATTTGTATTATTAACGTTGAGTGTACAATAAATGTATATATATATATATATATATATATATATATATATATATATATATAAACGTGCACATGGTATATATGTATGTGTGATATAAAATATGATGTGATTGTGAGTATTTTATTTAAAGTACATATATATTAAAAAAAATAAAAAATGAAATTGATAGATAAAAATTGTTTTAAAAAGGATGTGACTCATACAGTTTATTATGATTAATATGTATATATATAAAAAAATATATATTTAAAATTATTATTTAAAAATACCCTGAATTTCTTATTTTTTATAAAAATTTATTTTTTTTATAAAAAAAAATATGTTTGTTGAAGAAAAAAAAATCAATAATTAATTTATAAGAATAAATTTTTTTAAATGACATATGAATGTAATTAATGATATAGTTATGAAAACAATAGACCAATATGAGAGTTAGGTCAAAGTAAGAGAACGCTGGCGAGAATGATGTCGACAATGCCTAGTTGATTGCCGGTTTATTATGACGTCATATAAGTGAATCTAGTATATTAGTGAGACACATACACACACGCGTTTCGCATCTCATTTGATCTCCTCTATTCAATCTAGAATAATCATCAGAACTATTTATAAAACTTTAAACAAAATTCGTCTAACGTGTAGACAAAAATACTTATTTTTATGTTTTCAAGTATTTAAATAAATAGCCACGACATTTCCACGAATTTCGGGGATCAAGGTCGGGTATAAATGTCCACAGATCTGGATTATCTGAATAATCGGTTATGATGGATATAAAAATATAAAGATATAAATTTATGTCGATGAAAATGGTCATTTTTGTCTTTGCTCGAAACAATTTATCATATATATTAGATGGATTTTATGACATCGCATTGGGATAGTTATAGTCTGCTCCGTGTGAATAAAGGGCGAATGCTATAGCTAACTATATATATATATATATATATAAGCTTGAGTGAACTAGAGTGGTATAGAAGAACATGATTTATTTGCGCCATGGGGCACCACCGTAACGCGTCATATTTCTTTCGGCTGCGCCCAAACGGCTTTTAAGTTTAATCGATGCTAGGCAATATGGCCGAATTCAAAGTCAGTCAACTTATTTATTAAATATTTCAAATAACAATTATTTAAAAAAAAATACGATAATAAGTTTGAACGAATTTCGCCACCGAAAAATTGGGGATCAGAAGAAATGGAGGCGGGTTTCCGTGGTTCGTTGAGAAACACAATGAAATTTTAATTTTAAGAGCACGGTGTAGGGCGAAACAGACGCAATTGGCTTTGAAGCTCACGTACGAGCGGGCATATTTCGGTAGCACATGTGCGCACACACGTACAGCGGTTAATTCTAATCCAAATGGTCCACAGCGGCCCTGTTGCTAATCCCAATTACGAGTGGCCATTAGTTTTATTCCGAAGGAAAATCGTCCCAGTTTGTCAATTTATCTGTGTGTATATATATATATAAATACTGTTTGTGTATATAAATAGTCTTATTAGTGTTAGTTTCTTGTGCGCTTAACTCCCTTTCATCCCCTGTTTCGGTCCCCTGATCGATCCGCCGAACCACTACCTTGATTTATGTGCCACGCTAATTACGCTCATTTACATCCAGATAGATCAAGCCGCTCAGATCAATTAAACTCGTCCAACGCACCCTCATATTGGATTTATACTTTTATTTAGTGTCATTCATTTTCTTTAAACTTTCATTTTTAAATTCTAATCCCGCTTCAATTGCTTTTCTGTATAATTATTCTTTCTTCGTAAACAGCAATAAATATACGGGACAATTCAAAACAGGAACAGCCCTTGATTCAAAATTTCTAAAATATTTACTATCAAAACACAAAAAAAAATTATTTTTATTATTTATCGTCACTTTTAGTCTAAAAACATTTTTCCGCCCTACCGATCATTCGCTTTATATTCCAATCTTTGAAAAAACATATACATTTGTATTAACTCTTGAAAATATCAAATTTTTAACACTTTCATAATTGTCATTTGAGTTTTTTCCATATAGTCAAAATTTCAGCATCGAGAATATTTATTTTGGTATTTTGAGAGGGATATTTAAAATAAGCGAGCTTTGAAATTCTAATTAAGGCTGTAACGAGATGAGAATGAATGTGCGTTCAGTTAATGACAAATGATTTTGTAGAATAAAAAGATGCTGCAAAACTACAGTTGATTCGAAATTTAAATTTAAGAAATTCGGACCTCATAAATCAGCTAAATAATAAATTTTTCTATTCTGTAGACTGATCATGGACACAAAGATAGAATATATCATTTTTTCTGGTTAACAACTAGTATGTATTGTATATATAAATATATATATATATATATATATATATATATATATATATATATATATATATATATATATATATATTGTAGAGAGGTGCCTATTAGAAACTAGATCCGCGTAACAGCTGCTTGACTCTCGAAACCGGAAGCTGTCAGCCATTTTGTTTGTACAGTTGTCATGGTAACGATGGGATATTTTTTTGGACATCTCGGCACGTTGTAAAGTCCAGTATAAACTAAAATAAGACCAAAAATCAATTTAATATAAATATAAATTGAGAAGACATAAGAAAACGATGGACCGAAAAATGAGATATTGAACCCGACTATCAATAATTCTAAAATCGGACAATTCCTGTGACGTAAGAAGCTAAGGGGAGCCCGTAACTAACAGGATTCATTGTAGTTTATAAGTTTAGACTAGCATCGAATAAAACCTCAAGCTTTTTCGTCCTTCATGCTGCTGATTTTAGATTTATAAATTTATTGCTTTCGATAGTTCTCCCGTCTGCAACTTCAATCTTCTCTTCCTCTTCCTCTTTCTCTTTCTCCTCCATCTTCCATCTTCCGTCTACTTGCACAACAGATGGCATTTTTGATTACAATTAATCCGATATAGCTTTTCTTTGGCTCCCAAAAAAATTTATAGTCACGCACATTTTATTTAAATTTCAATAAATACTGATCCTGTCACCAGAATTATTTATAAAAATACAAATAAATTAACCAGACAACGAAATCTATCTGATTAAAATCGTTTACACATTTACACGTTTATCGCAGCTATTAATCTGCTAAAGTCAGAATGAGATATTTAGAGCCTTAAAAGACTTGTATCCAGCTATAACATCTTTTTTTTCTATTAAAAAAAGAAAAACGTGCGGTCAGTCCAAACGAAATGAAAGTATATAGATTGTCATCTACACCGAACAGAGCCCGTGGAACAAGTGGAAGACAAAACTACAATTGTTAAGACAAACATCTGCCGTCTTATGCCCTGCCCTCGTTAAGATTCTCTCCTACAAGAAAATGCACCTTCATTAAATATAAGACCGAAGAACACAGAGGTAACATTTTTTAGGGATAAAAATACCCTGAGCGTGAGTTCAAACCTTCAATCGAAATTTCGAATTGGGTGTGTTTTAATTTTTTAGTTCACTCGGGTTCACTACATAGTATACATCTTGAGCTCTACTCGCGTTGACTCTGCTCTCAAAGTTAGGCTCAGGCAGATGTTTTAGTAGACTCAAGTAGCATCTATGCTCCAAATGAGGACCACGTGTGGAGGAAATCCATTTCCTTTTACGTTGTCTTTAGGCAACTTCTCACTTTTTAGTGCCCGACATAACTCTGACAGAGTATGAGAGTGCACGAGAAAGACCGACAGCTGCCATCAATATCGATTAGTGCACCTTTGGCTTTCTCTTATTTATCTAGGACTCCAGAATAGAATCTATTCACCACAAGTGGTTAGGGCTTCTTTATTCCTCCCATCAACCTTTCTGGAGATTAATCGTAACCGATTGATAGGTTCCTCCCAAAATTTCTCTTTGCCATCCGCCAGCGAGACAAAAATTAATTATTTAAATTCACACGCTTATAGGCGCCCGAGACATCAAAACAGCTGTCAGCAATTATTACAAAAATCTATCATCATCGAGTGTAATTCTGTTTGTTACCTGCATATACTTTTTTTTCATTGCATTATTCACTCTGATAGTGACTATGATTATCATCGCGATTAGCATCATCGAGAACACTACCAGAGATTACTAGGTTCTAAAACCGATGATGCGTGAAACCAAGTTTCGTTATGTTAAATATAAATACATGGGTACATCCTATTTATAGAAAACCTCATCATTCTTTTATGAAAAATTTCAATGCCTTTTAAATGAAAAGATAAATTTTTTTGATGCCGTGCCATGATTTCATATATTTTGATAGAAAGTTTTTTTTTTTTTTTTTTTTTAATAATAGACTCAAAAAAGTCAAATAAATTTCTCATAATCTATAAGCCTATTACAAATTATCTTATGTACTATATCTATATATATATATATATATATATATATATATAAAGTAGGCATTGGTACAGTATGCGACCGTTACAAATACGCTTGTCGGTGCAACAATGGCCGATATTTTTATAGCGATTTGCTACGGCAGCTACATCAACACCGACCGGTTTTTCAGCGTGCACTGAAACATCTGCCGCTTATTCGTTTCTTCAACATCTCCATATGTCTGTTTCGTTTGCTATATATATATATTACTATATTCGAATATATATATGAGGTCAAAAACATTGCACTCTTATTTCACACACATATGACTATTTTGAAAGAAAAATAATTTTGTCATTGTCAACAGTAAATGACGAATTTTCCCAAGCGGCATTAAATGATTAATTGAAGGCGTATATAATACAATATACCTTTATATACCTCTATATATATTTTTTTTATATTGATGAATTAAATATCAAGAATGATAAATAGTAATATTTTGAAAAATGAATTAATAAATAAATATGGAAAAATGCGTTTAGGTTTGTCTGGGCTGCAGAGGCAGCTCTCAATTCAATCTGTGCAAAAGTACCGAGACTCGGATTGAGGATTGACATGCTAGAACGAATCATACTTGCGAATTAGTTAATCAATCAATTTCCCGACGTACTACTCTCGCAATGAGATCTCTGCGAATTACATTAACCTACAGACATATATAGACATATGTGTATAAATATGTGTGTACACAGATATAGAGTTACTCGGAGTGTGTCTATCATAAAAGAACGACGCGGTTACTCTGTACATATTATGGATCACGCTATTCGCAATCTTCAATTCTATTATAATATTTATCAATTTAATTTTTATGTTAACCCTCTTTTAATTTGGTAACTTTTTCTTGTATAAAGATTTTAATAATTCATTTTTATGAAAAAATTTTTTAATGATTAAAATAAAAAAAAAATAGTAAATTATTAATATATGTAATGTGATATAATCACAAGTTAGAGAGTGTGAAAAAAAAATTAATATTTATTATTAAAATTTATTTGAAGGCCATAATTTAAAATGTGTAGTGCGGATGTAGCATCTTTGTCAGCATCAGCGGGATTATTTTTCAAATTTCCCAAGAGACTTCCGGTGATGTAGTGATAGTGTACATACTCTTAAAACATACATGTACATGGACACGTACGAGACACTCGACAGTCACAGAGTCTGATCAAAGTGGCCATAATAACAAACGCGTTAATACTTACACACATATTTTATATTTATAAATCTGTACGTACGTGTACCCGTGATTTATATATTTGTATATTAATATATATAGTGTCCTCGAAAGTTGACAGCGTATGCGTGCTCTCAGGGCACTCAGTCTATTATGCATCAGCACGTTTACAATCAACGTCACGCATACATTCAGCAGATCACGTAAAAGTCAAATCTTGTGTTACACAAAAAATACATATCTTGCATAATAATAATAATAATCATAATGATAATCATAAAAAAATCCCTTGTTACCTAAAGTCGAGGCGGCTCTAATGCAGATCCAGATCCAGTGCAAAAAATTTCTAAAAAATTCGTACCCCTGATTTACATTTCAACGAAAAAATTTATTCCAAGACATTAATTCAAAATTGTATAATTATTTTTTTTTGTACGTAAACCGGCTTAAATAAATATACAAAACGTAATTTTTTTCCGTCATCCGGAAGGCAATTCAATCAACAAATGCGGGTGATACACAGCGAGTAGATCGTGGGAATAAGCTGCCATTGCCTGGATCATAAGAGAAAATTTTTCAGGCTAATGTACCCTTATAGACTATCATCAACCTTTTCTACCCTCATACACACGTTACCTCATCATTTATTTAACGATAAACTTTAGATTTAACCGATAATATATTTTTCTAAATTCATTATTCATTAATCACTAAATCAATATAGAAAAATTAATAATCGCTTTATTTTAATAAAAAATTACGTGGTATCTAAAACGTTCATTTTTCAAAGTTTCCTCGGTACAAAATCAGAACTCAGGCCATTAGTTATCATATTTTCGAAATTAGAACTAAAAAAAATTAGTTCCCTACTTTACGGACTTTTTAGACTCTGCTCGGCGGCGTTGTGTCGAAATTTTGACTTTAGAGACTCAGATACTGTAATTTCTTAAAACAAACTTGTTAAGTTGTTCGAAATAATTACTGAGGAACGACAAAATAAAAAAGTCATCGGTATTAATGTGAAAATAACAAATATCCAAACTAAACAAAAAAAATTAATGAATTTTCTTTCGAGCTAAAAAGTATAAAAATGTGTTATTAAGTGGAGATAAAGCTTTTGAAGTAGTTGGTAGATTCTTAAAGTAACTTGACAATGGAAAGGAAAGCAGATAGAAAAGGAAATGGGTTTTTAATTAAAATCCTCAAGATTCCCAAGAATAATATGTGAATAACTGTGCGAAGAATTTCTTGATAAAAAATATTTATTAAAATTAAAATCCGAAAAAACCAGTCATTAAATTTTTTAATTGATATTCGTGATAATTATTAATAAATACTCAGCAGGTGACTTAATTAAAAAAAATTAAAATTCGAGCCCATGTTAAGTTGCTGATATAAATAATTGCTGGTATAATTGATAGAGATAAAAGAACCGAGTGAGAGGAAGAGTTGTTATCTGACGAAAGGGTGAGAACGAAAAAATGACGAGACCTTACAGCAAAGCAGCTGGCTCTGAAACAAGATAGTGTCGGGACATGCATAATAATCGGTTAACAGGTTTTATGAACCTGTAACGGTGCGGACACGACGGAAGCCGCACTCAACTACCGAGTCATCAGCACACAAGCCACTGCCGGGCCAATTTGCTACTCTGGTCCAGCTACTGCAGCATCACCCAGCCAATCACTCTCTCTCTCTCTCTTTCTCTTGCTCTTACTTGCCCGTTCGACTTCCATCCCACTAAAGTCTCCACTCGTATGCTTAATATATTTATTGGACACTCGTCTCATCTCTTACTCCCTGATCCGAGCGGCAGAGCCGAGACCCGAGAGCTGACCGACGATAAATTGATTAGTTAGCCTATGGACACATCAGCAATCTGGGCGAGTGTATGCTCGCTCGCGGATAGAAAAATCCTGGGAATGAGTCCCCAACAGTAAAGTTGATAGCAAAGTCTGTCTCTATATATTAGGTACCGTGTGCACCGCACTGTCATCATCAGTGACAGCATTACCAATACCAGCAGTTGCTGGTGATGCTGATGGAGATGTGTAGTGGTAGCCAATGAAAATAAAAAAGGATGTCAGATTGCCGCGGCGTCGGAAGCTACGGATTAAGTTAGGAAGTAGACTGTTAGCATGTCGGGATTAAAGAGCAAGGAGAGTCAATGAGATGGGTATAAACACTGTGAGATATAAAAAATAATTTATATTTTAATAGAGGCTCATAAAGTATAAATTGTGCTGAAAAAATACTCGACATGTTTTACATTAAATTTTTTTTTCTCTTAAATGAATACTGAGAGTGAATTCGGCAAACGAGTTATTTAAATGAAAAAAATGCTGGAGCACGTGTGAGGAAATCGCGTGTCCACATTTACGGTACGTGTTATCCGTGGTCATCGTACTACGCGGATTGAGTAGTACACATATACCAGTTTGCGTCTCAAGAGGGTGTGGGTGTGGGTGGTGGATGAGACAGCAGAGTATTATAGCGGGTGGAACCTTGACCTGAAGCTCGAGCCGGTTTGTTTGGGTTCCGCCTACGTCAAACCATCCCAGTATATCGCAGGAAACTTCGCACGCGACACTCCATCAACCAACTAGCCATCGACCGCGAGCCAACTTTGCTTTTGTTCTCATTAATACCCACCCGATAATTTACATTATGTATTCATAAATATATATCTATATAAACATAACAGCGCCAACGTTAATATTAACGTATGCATCAACATTATTTATTAATGTATGATACGACGTGCTGTCATAATGATGGATCGGAAATTTTGGAAACGTATCAAAATATCCTGTAACCAGAACGAATTTGGTTAATGATTAATTAATGCATGGGAACATTACACGCTCGCAGTATGGCCGCAACATCTGTTGTTTTTTTTTTTTTTTAATATAATTTTTATTTAAATGGGACAGAGTTTGGTAACGATCGGAAGTCTATAAAAAAAATTGATGCATTGCTGGAATTATTTACTGGAAAATTTTGAGCTTGGAAAGGACTCAGTTTGACTTTGGCTTTGGTTGAAGGAACTAGGGAATTGACCCCAGCTGCTTTTCAACGGTATGCTTGTCAGAAATTTCATTGAAGGTAAGTAATAATATAATAACTGATGTATGAATTCGTAGAAACAGCGGGATTAATATTTCATGCTGCAGAAAGTTCGTCTGAGCGAGGAAATAGGAAACTTTTGAATCTCCGTAAGTTAGTGAAGGCGGTAACTGGATCGTAGCTGGTAGCTACCAAGAGTCTGAGGCAAACAGTATTTCAAGTTAAACGCGGCTCGGTTCTGGCAGCGAATAGGCCCCACGGGCGTTAAATTCAAAGTTACGAGTGGCCTCAAGAGAGCCGATCTAATATCTGGCCGTTTCCAACCCTTGGAACCACTAGCACTTTCGGTCCTCAATACTGTTGAGCTTCAACGTCGGAGCAACTAAGAGAACCTCCAAATTCTGTTAAATTAAATTATGTGGATGCTGCCCTTTTCAAACGAACCGCGATATTACCCAAAGACCCTCACCCCCAGGCCACGGGTTTAATTTTCCATTTATATCTTAATGACTCTCGCCAACAATTTATGTCGATTCCAATAAATTTTATCATCAACTTGACATTTTACATTTCACAATTTCTCTACCCCTACTATCGTTCTTTCCTCGTTCCTTACTCATATTATGAAGCTTTTTAATTATCCATTATACTAGACACCATTTTACTGATAAAAAAAAAATTTCGAAAAATAATAAACCAAGAAGTTATTTATCTCCGGTGTAATTGACTAACCGGAGTGACAAGTATCGCACAGGAAGGAAGGAATGATTGAAGACAAGTTAAAGAGTATCAGCGGTAGAGGTAAAAGAGGGTTCGGAGATAAAACCTTACGGGAGGCAGCCGCTTTATAGCTTTAGAGTGAATGCTCTGCTGTCAGAGTAATGCCACTGAAAAGACCCTCTTTAACATACACTGCCTTCCTTCCTCCTGAGACTGCGGCTTCAAGAACACGGGAGTGAGATAAAATACCAGAACACAAGCAGAAGGTATTACATAAACGCTTTGGAGCAAAACCCGGCGTATAGGTGATGCAAGGGCGTTGACGTTTGTGCCTGTTATCGGGGTCAGGGTCGTCGGTCGTGCATATAAGGGTTAGGGAAATCCACCGGTGGTTTTCCGGCTCGTCACGCCAACCCGCTGGGAATTTGGGTCGCTGATTCTTCCTATCCCTATATCTAGTCTCTCACTTACTTATCCCCTATACCGATACCTACAACACGTCTGCGAGCTTTCAGCACTCTTTCATTCCATTGTTTACTTGTCTATATATATATATACACCCGATCATCCTTATCCACCAGCTACCTGAGTCCACGAACCCCGGGATAATCAGAGGAAATTCAACCCAATACAAACACACTAATCCCCAGTAACCCGTTTGCTGGAGCATTTGGCATCCACTTTCGCCGCCTGTAGAATTCCAAGGTTCGTGGAACGAAATGAAAGACCAGAACCAGAGACCAGCAGACCATCAGAGCTCGAGGCGATGCATGATATGAGGAGACTCAAGACAAACGTGCCGACAATGGGCGGCGCCTTGGGTTCTTTTCACGTGGCTCGTGCCAAACTCACACATATAATACCCAATTGGGTTTAATGGGGGAGTACTTTGGATATACAATAATAAGAGTGGGGTATCCCGTGACTTATACAGTCCCTCGGCATTTTGGAGGGGTCCGTCCGGGTATAGAGCCTCGAGATTTTATAACATCAGGAATAGGTACCGGGTCTCGATACCCCTGCTTAATTATCTGTAGTGTTTGTATAGAATTTTTGAGCGAGTGTGAGTACTGTACACCCTCGCATATTCAACAAAACCCCAGACATGACACCTGGCGTGTCTAGACGTCTTCTTAAAGACCGGGTGCACATACTAAGATATATAATATACTAGCCCTCTTTTCTTTTCTCACTTTCTTTTACCATACGCACCGGTCCTCATTTTCTAATGCCACTGATTTTAAGCCCCACTTATACCCAACCTCTATTCGCCAGTGCCCGACTCGTAGCCCTTTAAATTTAAAGGGCTTTTATTTGTACCTCCCATGTATATGTATACTTAACTCTGTCAAAAATACTCGGATAAGTTGCAGCTATTCAAGAAATAAAAGTTAAGTAAAATAAAACCGATAGGATAGAGTACACGTTACATATTAAGAAGTGAGCCGCAACGTGTTGAAGATAAAAAGTAACTGACCTATGACATTGGGACGATGAGCGAGCAGTGTGTTAAATAAAAAAAAAGCGAGGGTAATGGGCCCTTCTACCCCTCGCTATCGTATTAAGATATCAAATGGCGAATATCCGAGTAAAGTCCCCTCAGAGACGACATGTGCCGCGACACGAGTCAAGTCTGAGCGTGAGGAGAAAGACCACCAGCTACAGAGGAGAATAAGCGACACCAGAGTTGCCGAACCACCTAGCCACCCTTTTCTAGTGTAACGTAGTGGCGTAATGTATCGCTGCCCTCGCTCGCCCGAGGACCCGGAGTCGGAGTAGTCGAATGAAAACGTGCTGGTACTGAGCGGGTCATGAATGAAATCCCTCCTGGAGGGTCGAGTGCTGGATATGCTGCCTGTTGTATGGCTCTGCTGTGTCGACCCTCTTTACCCATTCCACCTTTATATATCTCCACTACTATTCATTTATATATATATATATATATATATATATATATATATATATATATATATATATATATATATACATACGTACTACTCTCGGGTGACTCTGGCTCCACTCACCGATACGAGTCAGAGAAACGAGGAACGAGGAAAATCCCGCACTCGGAACAATAACATATCCACGTGGACATTCACGTGAGACACTGGTTGCATCGACTTGTTATTTTTACATCCCAATTTTACATAAAATATTTTTCAGTCGTCAATAAACAATTAAAATATAAGCTGACAAATCTTAAGGTTTTAATTAAAAAAATTACTCATTTTATTGAACAAATACGAATTTGAAAATAATTATTTTCGACCTTCAATATTGTGGTTACTTAACAATCGTTTACCCTCGTAACATTTATAATTAAAACTTCTAGTAATCGACAACGCACTTGTTTATGAAAAGCAACCAATAAGACTATACTCTTCCTGTCTTCCAACTTATTATTTATTTATACCCACTTTCATTGTTACTCAGAAGTCTAAAGTATTTGAATTGATACCAGAATGCGGTTTATTAGATAACGACTTTCGTTTTATTTCAGTTTTATTATTTACGACACGTGTTTCTCTTGAAGGATACGGCCTCCAATTTGATGTTAATGTAGAAATAAGGAACATGTTACATATATTAGCAGAAAAAGGCCATGTGGGAAGATTTTTAACATTGCGACTGTTGAATGTCTAATCCACAGTCTTCGCTATGTTTAAACTGTCATCCCTTTTATGACATTTAATCAACTTTGGTGGTCTACGCATCTGCTCGTTTATGCCCGAAAATATATATATACAATATAAATATAATTACAGAGGAAAGTAAAATTATTTTTCTTTCGCTCACTACAAATTAATGAAATTATTTCACCTACATTCCAAAAATACAAGTGTCCATTCCTAATATACCCTATGGTGTTTAGAATCGTCATATATATGTAGGCATATAAATATGTATAACTGAGTGTGTAGGTTGATGAGAAAGACGGTGGAAAAAGGGAGAAATTGAGAGAATGAAGGTCGCGATATATATTTGCACTTGGTCTATTTCTGGCAGCGAATGCGGAAGAATTTTCTCTTCTATCCTTCTATCCGCGGGGGGTTTACAAATCGACCGACCTTCCAAATCGCGTGAGTCAGTAATTTATCCTGCTTCCATCCTACTCAACAGGAACGGCGCCAAAAAACTTTAAAGACACTAAAATATTTTTATCAATTATCCACATCAATTTTGAAATCTCACGTCCTCTCGTTAACTTTCTTCATAAACTATATAATTTGCTTCTATTTTTAGCTTCCATATTAAACTTTATTTTTTACTCGTTTCTCCTTATTGACGGTTTTCCTTTTTTTTTTTTTTCATTAATAATTGAAACTTAAATTACCGGGTACGAATTTCGCAGGTGAATTTTTTTTTCGTGATATAATTACAGACAGCTAAAGTTTTTTTCATTACCAACTCATTTTTTTCATTTTTTTTTTTCATTTAAAAGGGGAAAAAACAAGAATAGGTTATCGATATTCCTGATATGTGGCCTGTTAAGCAGAAAAATACAACAAACTTCTATAAATATATATCACATAAACATTTGAGTTCCCTCGATAGAGTGAGAGCGCTCGAATTCAGGGGAAAAAGGCGTGCATCCTGTATATATACATGTATATATAAAAATATTAATGTATATATATGGTTTTAAGGGCGTAGCCACGAAAGTTGCATACAGGGAAGCCCTTACACACTCAGTATAGTTAATATATATATACATATACATATATATCGGATGGTAAGCCGCGAATATAGCCGAGAGGGCCAGCTGCAAGGCGCTCGAGCGCGACCGTGCCAAGAGTTTTGTATGTGTATGTATACTTGGAAATGTTGTAAAAATAATTATTTAAGCCGTTACCCAAGTATACTTGGACACACCACGTATATATAGATATATATTTACAAAAGTAGTTGATTTGTGTTAGGGTTAAGGTAAAGGCCGCATCCGGGTCGTTCGTGACGTTCTTTTGTTGTCTTAAACCAATTATCAACTGAGCTGAGTAAATATCCACTTTTGTCTATACGTGATAATAACTTTTAGTTCTAAATTGTAATTATTTAATTACGACCAATTGTTACTCAATTACATTTTTATTTTACTGAGAATTTTTTTTCTTTCCTAAAAATTTTGTTGATTTATTGTGTTACATTTTTTTTTTTTCTATTGTCAGATGGCCACGTGGAGATGAATGGACTTTTTTTTATACAGATTGTTCGGGATACAATAGATCGAAATTAGATTTAACAAAATTTATTTTTATTTTTTAAAATGATTAATTGCTCAATGGGAGGGATTTTTTTTTTTTATTTTTCATTTTTCTCAAATTGTTAATGAATACGAAATGTATTTTTGTCATCTGTCGTTGATGGAAATTTTAAAATTATGCTGGGAGAGGTAAAAGCGATTGTTTACCACTTTTGGATCGATATTTATTTAACTATAAGAAATTATTGGGAAAGTTTACGATGAAATTAAAGTTTTTTGTTTACAAATTCTGTGGGCTTTGATCAATCAAAAGTTTTCGTTCGGGTCATCAAAGAAAAACATTTTATTTTCTGAAAAATTGAGTAGATTTTTAGATGAGAATTTGCGGAATAATGCAGCCTATTGGTTTTTGATCAATAATTCAATAATGAATGCCGGTGAAAATTTCTTACTCCAATTAAGAGAACACGGATCGGCCATTAACGACTTTGTGTACAACAATCACTAATTTTGTACTTTAATTGATAGTCGGGTTGAAAAGGAAAGCAGTAGTGTGTAGTGTAAAGAGGGGTGGTAAATAATAATTGCAATTTTTACGAGGCATTGAATGGAGGTTGTCTATCAATTTGAAATAATCGGACTGAAAATGCGGGGAATGCGTCATATAGATGTGGATGTGCGTGTGACGAATCAAGTGAACATCGTAAATTTTTGCCAGGTGATGCGGACATAATGCTAAATTATTATTGTTACTAAACCGAGCGTAGCGATGAATTGATCTCATGGCGAAATTAAAATCGATTCGTTGCAATCCAACGGAAACTTTGTAGTCTAGTTTGAAAAAAATTTTCGATTAAATGGAATTTATTCTTCCTGCTTTTCGACTAGATAATTCAATGAATGCTTTAAATTTATTTGGAAATAAATATTGCGATATTTTAGAGCTCTGAAAGTTTATTTCTTTCTGAAAACACTAAAACTTTTGTCTGCTCGAAAAATTTCAATCGACTTTTATAACTTTTCAGATAAACTCAGACTTTAAATTGTTTAGAAAATTATTTTGCCTTCGACATAATAAATCTTATCAGTTTTTAAAATAAAAAAGGTTTTCAATCTTTTCCTTTCGAATTTTCAAAGGAATTGAAAAAACATTTTTTTTTTAAATCTATCAGAAAATTTTATGAAAAGAAAAAGTTATTCAAGAAAACTTCAAATGCAGAATTTACAACAAAAGTAACAATTTTTCGAAACATGTATTTAAGAAATAAAACCGTCACTTCACACCTAAAAATTTCTAGTTTTTGATAAACGTAAAGAAATATTTTTTTCAAGCCCATCTACAAAATCTTTTATGCTAAAAAAAAACTTGTTAATTATCGCTGTCAGATATTTTTGATTAAGATGTCTTCGAGCAATTTCTGCAAGGGTACAGACACGTCAGCGATCCGAAGCATGTAATTTATTAATACTGATAAAAAAATAAAAAAGTGAAATTTTTTGGTTCGTTGACCTGATTTTAGTAAGAGTTAACAAACTTTAGTCCTCTTCCGGCGGAGTAGCGTACAGCATGCAGCATATAGCGGGCGGGCCATAACAACCTGTTCTAACCGTCCATCAAGGGTGTTCTAATGAAAGCAACGGCTCTTTCGGGCCGCCGGCCATCTGTCGTAGACACTCAAATGAAATGGTTTTGCCGGAATTAAAGTCAGCTGATAGGCATGCATCCACTCTACACACAACACTGCCCACTGAATAAAACGGGCCAGTCTTAACTTATCCCCTCTTCTTATTCTCATACTCCTTCTTATTTATCTCCTCACATACTAAATTTTTTAACTTTCGCGATCGAACGTCCAGTCAGACTTATAGACCCGAGACCATCAGACAACACACGTACAGATCCGACATGACGAATTACACTTCATGTCTAGTATAGCAGCTGCAAACTATTATACATACACATAAACATACTTTCGAATATATTTTTTATTTTCAAATATCCATTGCAACGCTTAAATACTTCCGATTACCATTATCATTCTACTTAAACACATTTTTAAGGTCGAATTATTATTTTTTTTTTTTTTTTCATTCCGTCCCAAACAAAAGTTTTAAAAATAAATACGGATAAAAATCACTTATAATTTTTTTTTTTACCCGTGACAAAAAAGTGTCATTTATTTATAATACGGAAATCCGGTTTATTTAAAATTAAATTTATAACTTTTTTAATTACTTTTTTTGTCTTTTTGTACTGGTATCTATGAAAATAAACATATATGTGGATCTCTAGGGGAACCCAGAGTAAAATGAGACTCCTTTTTGAGAAAAAAAATTTTTTTCTTTAAAACCTATTCACGGACTCGAGCAAATTGTGGGCAAGTTGAACACCCCAAGCAAGACCATCAGTCCAATAATTTTTTTAGTATAAAAATTACAGAACTTCACTTTATTCTGAAATTTTATTTTAGTTCAGTTTTCCCAAATTCAAAAACTGATTTAAATAACGAACACTCGAAAAAAAAAAATTTACTATGAAGTTCAGAGTGACCAACTTACCCCACCGACTCTTACATACCGGAAAATTTTTTTCCAGAATTATGTCTCATTTTGCTTCGGGTTTTTCTGTACATTGTATGTATATAATATAATATAATATAATATAATATAATATAATATAAATATATATAGTAATATAGTCTATTGTAAATTTTTGACTATAATTATTATTATAACATATGGAACAAATGGTTGGTATATATTTAATCATAAATAACAAGATCCAACTGTCGTTTCCTATTTCATAATAAATATATATGTTTTTTTTTATTGTTATCAAAATAAGTTCTTTTGAAAACATAATTAGTAGCAAAGTCAAAAATATCTTGAATAAAGATCGGGCATTTTTTATCAATTAGCTTTCATCAGCTGAAATTTGCCGTCTTGACTCTTGGTGATAATTTTTATTACTATTATTATTATTTATATGAAATATTTTAATTAGCTTATCGTTAAATCGTTGACAGCTGCCGCGTGTACGCGCGTGCTTATAATTGGCTCAGTGTCTTTCGCGTTCTTAAATGTAATATAATGCAAAATACCGTATTCATAATACATTTAAATACTTAATAAATTTAAATACGTCGAAAATGAATATTAAGCATTCTTGCGCACACCACTTTCTTTAAAATAAAGAAGTGTAAGTAAAAGAATATAAATAAACGAAGGACAAGTTAAATTATATAAATTATCCTGAGCAATTATTGACTGCCTTTAAAAACATTTCTTTTTTTTTTTTTTTTGACATGAAAAAGTAACTGATAGCTCGAGATTAAAATCAACCAGAAAATAATTAAGGAAACAAGAATATCGTCGCATGTCAATAATAAATATTAATAATAAAAATTTTAACTCATGTTTAATTAATATTACAGATTTTATTCGACAGATAATGTCATACTTGACAATTTTATTTACGGAATAACATAAATATAAATTTGATCATTAATTATTTTTAAAAACATTATCTTTTCGGAATATAAACATCTATTATCTGCCTGAGTTAAAAATTTAAAGCCAGAAAAAGAAGAAATTTTTTATCGATCGACAAAAGGCCCAGGTAGTGAACACAAGACCGAAAACTAACTAGGCTGAAATTCATCTGACAACTAGACCGAAAAAAGACCGATTCAATTTATCGGACGATTTTCGGTATGTTTATTCAAAATAATAAAATTTAGGCGAATTTTCAGCCTCGGTCAATAAAATTCTACGGTTTCGCGCGATTTTGGCTAAATTTAGCCTTTTTGCTGTATTTCCGGCCCAATATTTTTTCTCGAGTGATTCTGGTCATTACCAAAATTTTTATCAAATGACATTAAAAAAAAATGAATGTATTAATTACTAAATATAATTTTCAATAAGTGATGATATTTTATTAATATAAATTTTTTCTACATGACTAATCTCTGCAAAGATTTTTATTTTTACATCGAACCCAAACTGATTATAGATATTTCCCTATCAACCCGGTTAATCTCATTAAAAGTTGGCCGCACATTTAAAAAGAGCTTACACATTTATTCTTCCATGCGAGCAAACCTGTAGCAACCAGGGGATTGTTATGTGAGTTAAATCCTGAGGATCCCACAGGTTTAATAGGCGAGAAAATGTAATATCTTTTCCTCTATTAATTACGCTCTGATTCGCGCCCTATCCATGTCCATCGGTATTAACCGTTTTCCTTTTTTCTTCGCACTGAAAATCTGTTTCCCGATATTGACATTTGCCATGGCCCCTTTTCAATCCCGGCTTTGTAACACAGTCGAGAACATACCTGATTCTGGTTCTAGGGCTGAGTTCGATGTTGGTAGCGGAATGCCGGGGTTGCATAATGGGATTGCGAGGGAAATCCGTGGCGATGGTCAAGAAGGGTGTTATACAATGTTATGCAAGGAAAAGTTGTGTATATATTACATGTTTAATGTGTTAAGAAGAGGAAGACACGAGTAAAAAAGACACGAGTTCAAGGCACCCCTGTCTTTCGAGCGTGGGTGTATTTAATGCGACATGGATACTTTTGTTAGGTGTGAAAATATTCCCAGTGGGTTTGCTAAGTGAAAATATTAAAAAGGTACATCATGTTTATGTGTATCGATGCTGTTAATTTACCCTTTTACAAGAAAAAAATAATGAGAGCAAAAAAAAACTGATTCACATTTTCTAGCCTCCATTTCCTCATTCTCACATATTTTCATTGAAATTATGTACGCTTTGGATATTTTCAGAGCAATTATTGAAATCTAAATGAAAAAATATATTTTTCGAGCCTTAGAAGTTAATAATTTATTTTTTAGTTTGCCAATTAAATTTTTTGCTCGAGGATCTAATTAGATATTTATCAAAAGTTTAATTGTGATTGAGAAGGGTTGAAAAAGTGTGGACGGATACTGACACGAGAACTATGCTGAGTTGATAATTAAATTTTTAGTTGAGTACGTTTGAAAGGTAATTTAATTTCCTGCGCAATGGGCAAAAAATCAATTTTTCTTTCGCCGTACATACGTACGCACGCATGCGTAAAAAAAATTTCAACGGTTTTCAATTTTTTTCGGTGTGATGACGCAATCTGCGCTCATGAGGTGCAGTAGGTATCGGTATTAGCCGCGGAGGAAAAATTCGTCCTGTCGATACATAAAAGCTGTCGGTAAAATGCAGAGTGATAAAAATAGCGGGTACTGTAGATTTCGTTACACTTTTTTTTAGGTTTTTTGTGGGCTCTACTTTATCTACCTGCCGTCAATCATTTAGTGTCGGCATTCATATGGCCGTTTTTCAAATTAGTTAAAGAAAAAAAAAAAAAAAAAAAAAACACAGGTACTCGGAAGTTTTTTTATTTATAAATTTTTTATTTTTTGTTGCAGCATTTATATCATTTACAAACCGGTGATGGTACTTTTAGAGAAAGAGGTAGAGGTCGAGGAAAAGGTGCAACAAGAGTAAGTAAATTTTTAATGTAAATAATTTTTTCTTTTAATTACTATTAAACTTTTTTAATCTAAAAATTTACTCTACAAATTTTTATTAAAAAAACTTCATAAATGAGTTTTCTTAAAAACTTTCATTAAGCAAAATTAAAAAATAATTTTTCCGCTAAATTTTTATTAGAAGAAATTAGTAAATTACTTTTAATGAAACTCCATTAAATTAATAGAGAAAAAAATTTTTAAAAATGATTTTCCAATCTCGTGTTATCGAACATAAAAGCTCAACAATTATTAATAACCTTTTTTCATAAAATTGTTTCTGTGAAATATTCTTCATCATTAAATCCGTTTGTACAAAAAATATCAACACCTCTATCTCCTTGAGCTTGACAGAAAAATAAAAAAAAGCTTGTACACAATTACAGTCATTTAAAAACAATACTGAATAAAAGCTGAAAAAATATCCGTGCAAAGGATCCTCTTGTTGCTCAAGAGGGTGTGCCTTCCAGCTGTTCGCCAACAAAAAGCAACCCGATAAAAACGAAAAAAAAAAAAAAAAACATTCCATTCAACAATTTTTTTATTTTTCTCCTCGAATGTTTTTCCTTTTTCCTGAAACATTTCTCCCGAATGCGGGCTACTTTTAAGCTCGGAAGCTAATAAAAATTTTTGGTGTCTCTATTAAACAAGGGAGATTATTGATCGATTGTGCCTTGGTACGCCTGACTGAGGGAGAGGTACGGCCATGTTTAAAATTTTATCATTTCAAGCCTCTGGCGGTCGGAGCCCAAACTACTCGCACACACTCGACTGCACTACACACAACATAACACTCCGCTGCCATTTATATACATACATATATAAACTCCTATTTCTTCTTCTTTCAATTTCATCCTCTCCCACCCGCCGCCCTCTTGTCAACCTTCAACCTCATCTCACCGCTCAATATTTTTTATTGCATTTTCTTTTTTTTATTCTTCTTCATTATTATTATACACTTTTTTTTTATATTTTATACCCACGTCAGCCATTTTTAAACTTAAACTCCCGTCTCTTCAGATAAATTTGTACTTTCAACATTAAAATTTATAAAGTTATTAATTATTGCCAGTGACAATTTTATTTTAATTAATTTCTTCACAAAAATAGATGTGACGTAAAATTCAAAGTTAAATTAATGTACGTCTTAGAAACTCTATTTATGGATGATCATAAAATTTATATACGAGACCGTGCAAGATGAGCCACGTAAATTCGTAAGTGTTCGGAGGAAAATGAGACACAAATTAAAAAAAAAAATTTGCAGTAAAATATCTGCATTAAAATCAACTCCTTTTTTTTAATTATTTGGAGTCAAACCACAAATTTCTACCCAAGTAAAAATTTTTTTTCAACAAAAATACAAAATTTTTACGGTTAAAAAATTTCTTATCATATTCAGCTGTCCCATTTAACCCCAAACTTCGTTATTTACACACAAATTTATAAATATCCGTACCGATGAGTAATGCTACGCTTCGTCAAATATTTACCGACAATTATTAATATTTACATTATTTAAATTACGTAAATATTAATCAAGCTCTATATGCATTATTTATTATGCTTATTACCATGCATATATTTAATTGGTAATTTTTATCTTCATTATTTATCAACGTAAAATAACTTTAAGTTCAAAAATTATCTCGTCCGTAAAAACTGCATCCGCATTCAAAAAAAAATTTCAGTTTCCCTCATAAAAAAAAAAAAAAATTTAATTAATATTCTATAGTTTAATTAAAAAAATAATTACCCAGAATATATATTGCAAATAATAAAAGTTAAAATAAAATTTACATTTTTAATTATCATCGAGAATTATTTTCATTACAAAGGGGATAAGATTAATAAAACCCGGTCGTAAATTATTTTCAAAAAAAAAATCCATTGGAATAACAAATAAAATAAAATAATTCATATTATTTATTAAAGTACAGATGAATCATCTAAAAGTATCCCTCCTTACTTCTATATGAGTAGAAACAAGTTTTATATATAATACAATGTGGATCGCTAAGTTATGTGATTTGACGTTTAGTTGTGTGCTTGTGTATGGCAGCGTAACTATAACTTATGTGATAGAGAACAAAGGAAGCTGATACACGTCTGCCGATCCAGATTGCACGTGTCTATTTTAGTTCACGTGCATCAGTGTATGTATCATTTTATAAATATATCGCCGAGCAATAACACATCGATAAGCTTCAATATTTCATCTATTGTTTTTTTTTATCTGTAAAATGGCCTGACATTAAAACAACATTAGGCGGGGAATGAATACGGAGTCGAAGTATTGGCATAAAAAAAAAAAAAAATTGATGTGTAATGAGGAAGTGAGTGGAGGAGATGAGATGTTAAATTTAATATTCATGGTGTTTTCTTTTGTTAAATAGTTATAGATTTTTTTTTATTACTCACGTTTTGTTTAATCAACGTCCAATTGGTTTTACCAATTTATAATCTCGTAGAGTTTAAATTAATTAAACGAAATGGGCGAGGAACGTAATAGTATATACATTCATCACGGTTGGGTGTAATTTCATTTTGGTGAGGCAGAGACAGAGATGGTTATATATATAAATATATATATGTGTATATATATAAAAAGGATCGATTTTTATGTGTACGTAAATCGTACCCCAAGCTTCTCGGACTATTATTGCATTTGTGATACTCTAAATATATATATATATATATATATATATATATAGAAAATGGCTACTATATGTATGTATGTATATATGAATCCTCCCTACGGCATGAATTTAATGAATGTTAAAACTCTAGGGATTACAATAGTGTAATATACTAAGGCTATTATTTAACTTTTTTAATACTTTTTTTCTTGACAGAGATTAATTTATTTATTATTTAATTATCGTTTTGTTAATAACTATTTAGATTTTTATTTCTGATTTATTTATTACTCAATTATTGTCCAATTGAAAAACAGCATAAAAGTAATTAAATTTTTTTTTTATCAGCAAAAATCTTTTTGTCTCAAAGTTAAATCATAAAAACTGACTATCGATTTTTTAAAATTTAATGAAAAAATTTTTTGTAAATTTTTTAATGAATATATAAATAAATAAAAATTAAATAATTGATTGTATTTAAGAATAAAATATTAAAAGCGACTTGAGAAATCTCGATAGTTTATTTGAGAAGACATAAGTATGTAAAAGACCCTCGGGATACGTATCGTTGTAGGTATAGACGATCTTCAGACGGGCCGAGAGCTTTGCGGTATATAGCGTAAGTTGGCGTGTTAACAGGAAGCAGTGAGTAAGAGTAAGAGTAAGAGTAAGAGTCGGATAGGAGTCAGAGTGGCTAACCGTAGGTCGGGTGTACACAACCAACCGTACTCTAGATTTCTTGTAGTAGCAGGGATGACGCGGATCGCTTTACACTTTACACCCGCAAGCTCTACAGCTCTAGAGCTTTCCCGTGCACGCCACGGGAAATGCCAAAAGAGCTATCCTATCTGCTGGCGAACGCCACGGGAATATATCGCTACTCGTGTGCAATACGAGGGTGGTTATTCACTATTACTAACACGATCTCTGATACTACACTCTCTCTTTTACTCTCCGTGCAACTTGTTGCCGCAATATACTAAATTTGTTAATAAACCGAATCCTATTTAATTCGTACCACCCCCTCCCCACCACTTATCATTCACTCATTACTCATCAGCCCTCAACAGTCTCATCCACCAATTACACATTCATTTTTATCATCATTCCATACTCAGCTGCTATATAAATTCAAATAAAGTCATACTTTGACAATAATTTTCATTCAGTTTCAGGGAAACAAAGAATTTAATTATATATTATTATGGGTTGTGACTTTAAATTCCCAATGGATTTGAATGTATGTATACATATACGTCAAGTATATCCTGATATATCCTGAGCTTACTTGTACAGTCAAAGTAAAACCTATACTACTACAAGTATTAGTGATGCAAGTACGAGTTTAAGTATCATATAGTATACAGGATATAGTGTGTAAGGAAGGAATAGGAATAGGAAGAGAAGAAGTGAAGTGAAAGAGGAGTATAAAGCAATTGCCGGAAATACACGAACGTTTCCGAGTTCTCGGGTGCGACGTTGTTCTTGTACGGGGGTTCCCGAAGACACGAAGAAACGCGAAATTGACGCGTCGCGACTTACAAACGTGTATTAGAGGTATATATATATATATGTATGGGTTCGTGTGGGGGTTCGGTATATGTATGGATGTACGATAGGTAGACGGAGAATATTCGCGAGCTTGGGTAGGTGAGTTTAGTGTACGTGTATTTGTGTATGTGTGTGTGTGTGGGGCGCAGAGGGACGAAATAGTGAAAGAGAGAACGATAGACGGGGATAGAAAGAGACGGGGAAAGTGGAACCGAGCGAGAGGGTACGTGCAGACGCGAACGGTAAAGTGAGATGTGCACGAGGTTCGGTATACAGAGACGGCACGCGCGGAGGATAGTCGCGGTTCCTCTGGCTCATGTACCAGACGCATTATCCCGTGTGCTCCGACAAGTCGCGCGTATTTGAAAAAATAAAAAAGTGGTATTTTACTTTTTTTTTTCGCTGCTTTTTTCACGAGTCACTCCACGCTTTTATCATTTTTATTAACAGTATCAGGTATATATATAAATTTTTTTTTTTGTCATAAAATAATTTTTTTTTTTTTTTGGTAATTAGTAATATAAAATTTTTTAGTCTGATGGAAAATAGAGTAAATTAAAAATAAAAAATTGTCAAAAAGAATGCATGAAATATTAAATAAGATGTATGGAGATAAAAAAAGTAAAAATTTTAATTAAAAATTAAAGTGGAATGTATATTAATGTCAGTGAGTTGTGATAAGCGCAGGAGCATCGTGCTACGTATACGCCGGAATTTGCAATAGTGAGAGAGAGGGCAGAGAGGGAGAAGGAGAGAAAGAGAGAAAGAGAGTGCAAGTAGTAGTAGTAGAGTATAGAGAACCCGAGGACGCGAGTAGAGGACCGAGGAGTCAAAGAGCGCAGAGACGGTAGAGAAAGACAGTAGAGAGGAACGGAGTAAAGTTAAGCGCGGAGGAGAGAGGCTTACGAAAAGAGGGAGTAACGAAAGAGACTGGCTAAGGGAGAACACAACCTCTAGCACGAGGGACCTCGAACGTGGACGACCAGTTTAAACTCCGCGTTATCGTGATCAGTGATTATTTTATTTATCATTAAATATATTCTCTAAGTTATCACATTTTTTTATCAGTATCAATGTCATTAGTTCTATTGTTGAAAACGTGTACACTGTACTCTGTTGATATTAAGTCAATTTTTTGTCAATTGGTACTGGTGATATATTTAATTGATACTTAAATTTTTGACGACAGTAAATTCGCGGACGTAAATGTCGTAGAAAGTTACGAGAGTTTGTCGAGGAGATCGATTCCATTGGCAAGTGGCGAGCAAGTTTACTTGTCTGTCATATTAATTTAATAATAAGTAAATAAAAGAGGTGAGCTTTCGCGTTATTTATCTTTTATTTAATTGGACATGGCTGATAGTAAATAATTACACTTTAATTAGAAGTTATTGGGCACTTGGTATTTAATTTAAAATTAAAAAAATTTGTTTCAAGTATTTTTAATTTACAAACTAATTTTTATTAACTGTCAGCCGGTGGAAAGAAAATAAAATAAATAATAAAATAAAAAAAAGGAGAGACGGTTCAGTGAACGGCGTCGAGGTCGAATTGTCTCTCTCACTTTGTGATTTTGCACTGCGCGGGAACGAGAGTGAGAGCATAAGTCGGAAGAGAGTTGAGTAAAATTAATTTTAATGATATATATATATGGATATATATCTACTATATATATACTATATACATGTATTATAAATACAAAAGTCTGCGAAATTAAATTTACCCGTGAGTTTGCAACTTTGATATTGAAATTAATTTTCCTTTTATCTCAGCTCCATTATATTTTTTTAGCAAAACTTTCAGGATTAAAATTTTTTAATTAATTATTTATTTATTTACTGAAACATAAAAATACTTTTAACAGGGGAGAGTAGTTTCAGACAATAGAACAATGCATAAGTGTATAATTTTTTACCAAGCACGTCTGGCTCGCACTCTCGGTATTAATATTCGAGGTTTGCAGACACTTGCAAACCCGATGAATTACTCGACAGTGAAACGAGTGCTCGAAATGAAGGGTTTGAAATCTTGAGGCTTTTAGAAAATTCACTGAGCAAGCCGTCAAATAGAATAAATTTTAAATAAAAAAATAAAAATGTATAACAATTGTTGATAAATAAAGCAGCACGTGGTGTATCCACGTGGGTTGCTATCTTGTCAGAGTGTCAAAGGGATAGTACAGTGGTAGACAGAGTAGTCAAGTCGACATAGCTCAAAGCTTACACTTCTATTCATTCGTGGGGAGATAAGTAGCTCTGTTATATGTTACTACTACTCTCGTATCTTTCTATCTCTTACACTTTACTCTATTCATAACATTTATGTACATTTGTATACGTATACATATATATTTAAGTAAGACAGAAGACTTAAATTTAACGTAAAGTGAACAAAGGCACTTTACTACTCAAAGAAAATTCTCTAATTTTATAAATTAATTTCCGAAAGAAAAATTAATTGATACAGTTCGAAATTTTGAAAATTATAAGTCCATAGTGATCGATTTATATCTATGAAAATTTATGAAAATTTTTTTTAGTCTTGAATTTAAAAAAAAATCAAAATTTTGAATATTTGGATAATTTGCCATTTCTTATTTTAGGGAATAAAAATCTATATGGATATAAATGATAAAAAAAAATGGGTCTCAGTAGAACAAGGAGTTTTTAGGTCTCCGAAGATTTAAATTAAATTTTCTCTGCTATTCAATATTGAACTAAAAATATTAAATATAACAACAAAAAAAAATTGAACTGAGAGTTCATGGACCTCTTATTCTTAAATTTTTTTCGATCCATTTATCCGGCATTTAAAATTATGATTGACGGGCGAATGAATTACGGATCCATTTATGACAGGCCAATAATTTTTTAGTGTCTTTTGTTATTTAGGATCCTATTATATTTTTAAAAAATAATAATAATGAAGGTAAAAAAATTGAAAGCGTTTTTTAAAATTTCCGCTAAACGATAACGATTTTACTCATTATTTTTTATTGTAGAAAATTTATTGAAGCGAAAAGTACGTGAATGGTGGGATGAGATACTGGGTACAGGGTACTGGGTACCGGGTACTTTATCTTTTCAAATAGGTATAATATTTATATTGTTTGGAGTAGCTTTACTGCGGACATTGTTATTGGATAGCTTTGAGGATTATAAAAAATAATGAATTAAAAAATAGTAATAAAATAATAACAATAACAATAATAATAACAGTAATGAATTGATATAGGATTTAATGGCCGGCATGGACACAATGAATTTAAATTGCTCGAGTAAGCCAGATTAAACCTTTGAATTATTATTAGTTTATATATTAATAACTCGTTGAGAGAAGCTATTTAAGTCTACTGTATGCTAGATTTAACGGATGCAAATGTGCTGTACTCTATTGATAAGGTATTTCATTAAATCCCCTGTAATTAAATAATTATTGGAAACAGTGATCCGGATTTCAATTTTTTCCCTTTTTAATTTTATTTACAAAAGGGCTGGGCAAAATTAAATACTGAGGGCGATATGGGCCACTCAATTTTTTTTTTCATAATTATTTTGGACTGCAATTTTTTTAATTTTTTCTAAGCTCCATTTCGCGCGAAAATGAAAAAAAAGTTTAGTGTCAACTTTTTTTGGTGTAAGGGAGAAGTGAAAAATTTAACGGAAGGACAAAATGAATTTTTATTTAAAGGCTTAATTTTCTCGGGTCTTTGCTTGTATTTATTTATTTATTTAAATATTTTTAATTTAGTTCGGAGGTAAATTAGTAATGGCGGGTACTGCGGTATATATAGAGCTAGACCGGTCCCTTCATTCGATAAGTACTTGACTTAATGAATTCTCGACGGAACTGTATATTCTTATCTTGTTCTCTTTCTCCGTTCGTCGGGCGCACTGCTTGTAGCAAACAGAAAAAAAGTATTAAAAAATACGGCATTTACTTAACGTTTTTGTTACCCACCAACCACTCACGGCTACGCGGCGAAAGTAAAAAATGTATAAATAATAAAAAATAAAGTATATAGAGTATAAAAAAATAACAAATAACGAAATTAAATGAATGTATTTTTATTTTCCTTTCAATTAAATTTTCCATTAGTGGAATTTTGTGTAAATGTTTTTTTTTACTTGCCAATTAGCTAAAATTGGTCGAATAAATATTATTATTTTAAATAAATTGCTAAAATTGGGTAAATAGTTTCTTTGGAAAGTAAATATTTTTTTTTGGTAACTATTCCAGTGAAATATTAAACCCAGTGTATTTTAGATGTTATTCAAGAAAATTTTCTTAGGATTATTTAAATTCAAAATAAGGGAGAGTTTGAATAAGAGGGAGCTATTATAAATAATAAATATTTAATGAAAAATAATATTTGCTCAATTTCAATTTATGAATTTTTTTTTTTAAATATTTACATAAACTTTTTTTTTATTGGAGCCTTTATTATACCTCGGCGCGTTTAATTAAAAATTTGAATAATAATTTTAAAAAATCTAAAAATAAAAATAAATCGAACAAATTTTTTTTTCATTTTTTATGGTTAATATTTATGAATATTGGTAATAATTTATATAAACAAAATTAAAATAATAAAAAAACATGAGGTAGATAATAAAATTTGAAACCAGACTGTACATAAAACTCATTTGGCCTTCGATAGTAAGAATGCTCTTACAAAGACGTCCCTGACAAGTTTTCGTATTGTTTAACCAAGTTTTTTTAGCACACATCAGTTAATTACATTCAACTACACTAATCTATATCAATAAAAACTCACTTCAAGTATTGATAAAAAAAAATAAAACCAAAGACAGTTAAAGTCAAGTAAATAAATAAATTCTCCAAACAATAAATAACAATAACATCAGCAATGTATGTACATATATATAGAAAATAAATCAAATAATATAAATCAACATATATCTTGGACATATATAATCGAATACTAGCGGAAGAGCTGATCGTTGGCTTCCGGCTTGGGCGCTCAGCCAAGAGACGAGTTCGCGATTCGTGTGCGAACGATCCACGATTATATACAAGATAAATATATTTCACTTCCTTTCAATCGATACGTCTTTTATTGCCGCAAAAAGACTATTTATCCATAAATATTTTACATTCCCTTCTTCATATCTAAATCACTCGCGATCACTCGTAAAATTTGACCCGTATTTCGGACGCTTTACTGACATTCCGAGGACGAAAATAAAAGAAAGTTATGAGTTATGAGATGACATAAATTTGAGAGCAACTTTTCATAAATGATATACAAATCAGTTGAGCTGAGCAAATAAAACAGAATAGATATAATATAAGACAAGTAAACAAACATACTTTTGAGTTAAGTTTTAGCCTCAACTTTACCTTCTATTTTACTTTGCATGTAAAGACTTTTCCTCGAGAGGAGGTCACGCTCACGGGTATACGAACTAAGAAATACAAGAGTCTCTTGACTGAATTCTCAAGAGAAATAGATGAAATAACGTGCTCGAGGAAAGCTTGAGCTTTAGTTATATATTTTATATAAATTGTTAAAGTTTTGATGAAGTATACACAGCCAACATTCATGTATATGTATTTCTTTATACATATCTACATACCCGATACATAAATATATGTTCCAGTATGAACGTTTAACTATAAGAAAACTATTTCGAGGACTCTATACTTAAAGGTCTTCTGTATACAAATTATTTTTAGCTTATTAGGGTCACATTGTTTGGTTTTCTAATGATTTATGGTTAATCTTATTTTTGAGCCTACTTGGAACAATAATTGAGATCTATATCCATTTTACTTAAATTTTTTTTAAAGATCAAAATTTCGAATCGTCAGATTTTTTGCGGAAGTTATAAATTTTTTTCGTTTTATCAAATTGCAGAGTTATAGAAAAATAGCGAGACAAGTGAGCACTCCAGACAGCGCGCCGGCAGGTCTAGGAAGCCCGCAAGCAGGAATAGGAGGCCTTCAGCAGCATCAACCTCAGCAGCAGCAACCTCAGCAACAGCCTTTGCACACAGACCCCATGCAGCAGACAAAGGACAATTTAAACTCCGCGAGTCAGCAAACTGGCGCTCTTAGGAACGGAAATCCTCCGCCGCCAGTTGTTTCTATGGTAAGTTACATTAATTACCAATTTAATTACTGTAATTTTTTAAATTTCCATTGAGGGTAAATTATTTCAACCAATTATTCAAATTTAACGGACATTTGGAATTAAAATTTTAGCGGTCTTGGGAAAATTTAAGCCAAAGCTGCAATAATTCAAAAAAAAAATAATAATTCAAAAATAAAGTTTTCGCGATGTATAGATAGATATATGTGAGGGAAATTAAAAGTTTAAATTTATTCAGGGAAAAATATATGAGTTTGAAGAAGTACGTAATTTAAAATTTAATACTATTCCTTTATTAATAGCATAAAAAAGTTAATTTAAAATATTTCACTGCTATGCGGCGCTCTTAAAATATATTGCCATGGATTAAATTAGCGTGAGATCAATAACTCTCACATTACGAATACCCATCTACCAACACAACTTTCCATGATAAAAATTTTAAAATATCCGCTTACTAAATATTACATTTCCCTTATGCTTTAATAATATTTCAAAGTGCTCGGGAATATAATTACTAACTATGTATATTTACACTACAGAGTAGTGCTGCATTAGCATTTCCCAATTATCTTTCGAATCAAATCTAAAAATATACTTAAAAAATTAATTCAAGTATTTTATAATTTGCATAACTTATCATACATCAACGTCAGTTTCCGTGAATTCGTATCAACAATATTGTCATAAATTTTCCATAGTTTCTCTGTCCCTGTCTCTCTCTCTCTCTCTCTTTAAATATATATGTGTACATAAATAAATAACGATATTGTATTTTGAGATGAAGTTCGTGTTAGTCATTTATTCTATATGTAAATGACATCGTGACAGTTCTCAAAACCAAATTGAACGAGTTAATATGGATGAGAGAACTCTGAGATTTAATATTTAAATTTTATCAACTAAGAATAATAAATTTTTAAAATTCTCAAGGCAAAATGCATTAAATAAACCCTTTGCTCCAATCATATTATCTGATTCAAAAATAAAAATGATTAAAAAAATAAAATGGTAAAAAAAAAACGGTGGAGACATAAAATAAATATCTCAAACAATTCCTCATTCCACGAGGCTTTTTCTCTTGATTACGTTTGGAATGCATGAACCTTCTAGAACTCTCAATTCCTCCCTACCACAGTACACTCTAATACCTCTCTTTGCTCGTCTCCACTCTGCCGTCATCGTTCCTACCTCTTCTTGCTCTTGCTCTTGCTCTTGCACACGAATCTCGTTGTTGCAGTCCCTCTCGGTCTTTCTTGCTCCCTTGTCGCCTGGTGTTCGTCGTCATCCTCGTCGTAGTCGTAGTAGTTGCCGTTGCTTGGCGGTTCCTGTTCCTGCGGGTATTGATTCGCGTTGGCGGTCGGTCACCGCCCCCACAGCCACCAGCGTCTGCTGGTGGTCTGCACCCCTTCTTCTTCACTTTAACCCAACTCTGCTGCTGTACACCAGCATGTTTCCCATTTATACGTCTATATATTTTATTATATATGTAGTAACCAACTATACGACAACGAAAATGTCATTTTGTGAGTTGCAACCGTCGATCTGGCTCGTATTTCGAGAGTCCTTTTCAACCAGGTGACTCTTATCACTAAAGTACCTACTCTTTTGCAAGCTCTTGATCACGATCAAGTGCTTCTTCATTCACACTACTATTTTCACTCGTTTTACTTCTCTTCTCTTCTCAACTATATTCTATACTCTACATCTACACCGACAACCCGTAGTTTGTATTTTATTTTTTAAGCTCATCGATTTTTTAAGACTCAAAACCCCACCCAACTGTTGATTATTCATGACTTGCTGCATTTTCATGGATAAAAAAAAAATTAAGTCCTTTACATGCATATTATTTTACTAAAAAAATTGAATAAATTTAAAAAGACATGAGGCGTAAATATTTTATGTGGGAAATTATTTTTTAAATTTAAAAAAAATTCAAATATGAAAAGTTATTTTTGGTGAACGATTGATGGAGAGGGGGGATAGGGAATAAGGAGAGGAATAGTGGATGGAACACAGAGTGACAATAATTGGGAATATCAAAGGATAAAGGGAGTGTTGTTTCAGGTGCATCCATCGAAACGCGCAATTATGCAGCAAACCGAGACCACGGAATTCCGGTAGTTCGTTGCATTGGTACACACACACGAATTGGCTCTAACCGCGGTCGCGGTGGGCTCTATAGAGCACATGTGGTTTTCACTTGGATATCCACATTCGCTCTGCAAACTTCATACACTATATTACTACTGGCAACTTATATTCTCCCATTCGTGCATTTATACATCTAGCCACACCTAAATGGACAATGCGATACGTCCATTGTAAAAAACAAATTACTATTTCATAATTAAATTTAACACTTAAATATTTTCCTTTATTCATTTATTTTTTACTCATTTTTATTACTCCCTTATTATTTCCAACCGCAAATAATTTTCTCGAAACTTTATTGCCCGAAAAAATTTTTAATTAAAATAATTTTACCAAACTTGTTAATAAAATTGTGGCTTCAGCGAATCGTATTTTTTTTCAACCTCCAGAATTAAAAAAAAAAAAATTACTCAGCAATTTTCAGGAAATTAAAGTATAAAAATTTTATTCTCTGAGATTTGAATATTAGTTGATTATGAAAAGGAAAAAAAAATAAGAATTAAACGAAGCGATTGCGCTTTATAGGGTTTCTGGGCGACGGCGCAACTCGGATGATGCCCTGGGGAGGCGTCAACTCTACTCTAGTCCACGACACGGGTCAAAGTAGATGCCTAGCATACCCACCGGCAAATCTCGGTACAATGTACAGTAGGTGTTGTCGAAACATACACATACATATACACGCATGTATAGGCGATGTAACCGTAGCTGTAGACGTGGAGTAGCGACGAATAGGAAGATATAATAGGAAATAGTCCCTTGTGTGAACATTTAATCGAATATAACCCGTAACCCGTGCACACTGGGCCACACGGTTGTTGTACTACTAGTACGGATGATTGTCCACGTTAATTTCCCGATAAATTCGTAACTGCGTGTCGAACACCGTTTTCCCGAACGGCCTTCTGCGGTGGTACTTGTGTGTACCCAATTGGAAAATGGACACGAGTGTGGACATAGATATAGATGTAGATGTAGATGTTGATGTTGATATTGATGTTGAGCTTCTATCCACCGGTAAAAGCTCGCGTTGACATTCCCGTCGCTATTTAAACCGTCAACTGGCTCTCGATTCCACTTGCCGGCCGGCCAACTGCTACCGCGCCCACTCTATCACCAATCCGCTAAATAAAATCCCACTTATCATACATGTGGCTCTTTCAATGACAACAATTATAATCATCAACCATCACATCATTAACCAATGAAATTATTTTTTTTTAATTTTAATTATAAATTAACAGTAATAAGATTTTTAATAAATAAAATTCTGTAGAAAAAATTTAATAAAATTTACGTAATTAAATTTCCGTAGAAAAAAATTTAATAAGCGTGAATTTTTTATTTGACTTTATGGTAAATTAAATACAAGGGTATTTAATTAAAAAAATTTAATATTTAATATTAAATGAAAAATTTTAAAATTTAAAATATAAATTATTTGAGTTATATTTAAATTTAATATAACTTGTATTAAAATTACCACACAATTGAATTATATATTACCTCAGACTTTATCTTTATTTTAGTTGAATCAACTCGTTAATATTTATACCTCACTAAATTTATTACCATACTATTTTAATTTATAATTCAATACCATTAAGTTATTTTAAACATTTCAGTGACTCAAATAATTTTATTATCAAACCAGGTTTTAATATTTATTTATATTTTTTACCAGTTGAATAAATAAAAAATAAATAAACAACAAGATTTTTAAAGTAGAGTAGAATAAAAATTAGGTCGAGGTCAAGTATAAATATATATATAGATATATAGATATCCCAGTGAGTTGATCTGCGGGTTTAGCGTTGAGTTGTGGTGATGTCGTAGGTCATCCCATTTTATCGTCGACAAGTGTCCCGGACCGGGCGTTACTCTAGGTCATGATACCAATCCTACTATTCAGCTATACACATATATACATATATATATTTATATACATAGAGAGAAAGAGAGAGAGAGAGAGAGAAATAGAACACAAATGGAATGGATTTCCCACGGACTCTACCCTCTTACCCTTATCGCACGACAGTTCAAGAGGGTGAGACGTCACGCGCACACAAGGGGTAGTACTACAGTTGCCAGTTGAGTGAGGCGGATGTTCGCGGCTCGGTTGGCTGCACGCCCGTTTACTACCCTCCCAACCAACACCTATCTACCCTCTACTACTACAACTACCACTACATGCCCAAGTACGATTACTACAGCTCTCATCCTCTTCTGGAGCTTTTGCTCAAACTCCTTGGATGCTATCAGGCTTTACCGCAAACACACCAATCCACGGGCACTTGTGGTCTCAACTCGGTTTACACCGTTTTAAATCTCACCGTACTCTGTAACCTTTCATCTACTTCTCTTGTACTATACCTCGTACCTTGTACAACACCGCACGGCACTTGTACTAATAGCGGGACAAAGTAATCGGGAGCTGAACCGGGACCGGGATCGAGACCTTGAAACCACAAGTTATTGGGTTCCCACTTCGTGTTGCTTTTTATTTTTATAAGTAATTTATTTATTTATCTGTGGCTAGTTTTTTTTTTATTTATTAATTTGACAAAGTGACAGAGAGGTGATGGCGAATATCGGGATAATTGACAATCGATTTATAGTTAGACAAATGTAATGTAATTGTTAATTTAAATGGAAAATTCAATTGAACGAGCTGATGAACCAGCCGGTGACAGCAGTAAACAAACTCTCTAATTACTAATTAAATCTCTTTTGAGATATATATATATATATATATATTCAAGTAACAAGAGTCACGTTTTGTTAGACAGTTAGTTGGATTAAACATGTCGGATGGGACATTGTACTGAGGAAACAGTCATGTAAATTAATAATTCAATTAAGTTGTTTGAAAAAAAAAAATAAAAATAACAATCTATTTAAAGTGTTTGGTATTGAGTGGAAAAAACCTTTTTAATAAAAAAATGGTACTCGGAATTAATAAAAATTAAGTTGAAATTTTTTTCTATCAATAAATTAATTTTTTTAAGTAAAATATTTAAATAAAAATAATTATTTTAGATAACTATCTTAATTTAGATTTTTTTTTTATAGAAATTTAAATTCAGTCGAATTTTTGACTGACCGCCTACATATTTTTTTTATTTCCAAATACTTTTTTATTTTTCTTGCGCTTTAAATTTAATGCTTACTGAAACATAAAAACTTGAGCACTTTATTGCTTATTTATGACTTGATCTAAAAAATAAATTTCTGAATTATATATTTTTATACCAACTTTTTATTAAAACTAGACTTTTGATCTTCATCGGTTTTTTTTTATTAGCGGCCGTTCAATATGCTTTTGAAATTAAAAATTTTTAAAAAACTCAAATATGCTGGGACGAAAAAATGCAGCTATTTAGTCGATTAATGTAAAATTTAAAAATAAAAAATGAATTTATTCCGTACATCTATTTTTTATTAATATATAAATATTTTATTTAAAAAATTTGAATATGAATTCCGTTTTTAATAAAATATGTATTGATCGAAAGATCATTGAATATATTTAAATTTTATATTCAAATATTTTATTGGTAAATTTTGGTGAATGTGCTGGTGTCATTGATATGCATTGAACGTCACGAGGGAAGCACTAGAGTGGTGTAATCATAATGCAAAACGTGAATACTGTTCTGATAGTTATAGGAACTAATAATAAGGCGAACATCTATAGTTTCATAGTGGCTCTATTCAACTAACTTTAAATCACACCCAAATTCTATATGTATATATATCTAATATATATCACTGTTTGATAACTTTGAGTTTCAATTTTACGCTTCATTTCATAAATAAATCATCAATTATAATTGTAATCACTAGTAATATTTCCCGTTTTACGGTAGTAGTTCTTACTATTATTTTTTTTGTTTCAAAAATATTCTGAAACATTTCGAAATATTTTACAAATTTCAAATGTTTCATTCATCAAACTATCGAATTTCTAGAATATTTCAATCCACTTTTAAATTTACTTGAACATTCTATTGAAACTATTTTCCGGACTCAACTCAAATTATATAGAAGTGGACTGGGTAAAATGGAGTGCTATGAAAAAATTCACTTTTTCATCCTGTTCTAAATTAGTTTAACTCTAAATTTCTCGTTTATATTTTTAAAGAATACAAGACAAATTTTGGAGTTCCATAAAATATTTATTATATTTTCGGGCAAAATGGGACGGTTTGAAATTAGCGTAAAAAAATGTTTTCGAAAAATCTAAATTTTGTTAAAATCATTTTTAATAACTAAAATTTTCTAAATAACAAAACAAGTAATAAATTATTATTTGAAACGGTTGTAAAAATAATTCTGAGTACTTAATTTTTTCTGACCCTTGTTTATAGCCGGATTACTAAATTAATAAAAATAATTTCATGTTGTTAGTATCTATTTTTCGTTTATTCATTTTTTATTACCACAAATTTCCGTTATTACAATTCAACTAGGATTTCCAGGTTGGTTAGCTGACCCGAGGAAATTTATTTCCGGCTTTCGGTAGTAACGAGAACTTGATGCTACGTTTGTAGTTCAATGCTGGATTATTTAATCGCTTTATTTTGACAACTAAATACACTAAGAAATAATTAATTACATGAAATAATTTTTATTTCTCAATTAAAAAAAAAAAAAGAAATTGTCAGGGAAAATTAAAATTCATATCTTAGAGCCTGTAATTGCAGTGATTAAAAAAGTGTCGGGAATTTAATAAAATAAGTGTGGAAAGCTTTGAACAAAAGTTGAAAGACAGAGAGACAGTTTGTTGGTTGAATACGGCGCGAATATTGTCGCGTTCAGCGGCGATCCTTTACTGCCGCTATAAATTCAAGCTTCTCTCTTTCACCGGGCAAAAAATGAAATTGAAAGAGAATAAAAATAAATGAGAAAAAAAAAAACAACGTCGAGAGACGCGCGAGATATCAAAGCTTCAAAAAAGTTTTTAACGGGATAAACTCGAGTATATTCACTTTTTGTTTTTGTTTTACTGTTTCTCATTTTTATTTTATTTAAACTTATTTTTTGTCCGCTTAAGAAAGCGAAAGTGGAAAGCACTCGTGAGTAGAATGGCTTTTGTGCTTTACGGGCTCGAAAGATAGAGAATAAAATATTCATCGAGAGCAAAAACGTTGTATAACTTGTTGAAAAAAACTTCAAAGCTCTCGGCTTATGCAGCTTAAGAAAAATACATAAATATGGTAATTTCACGCCATATATAACAAGTATTTCCTGATACATTATTTAAGTATAGTCAATAGAAAATATTTAACATAAAATAATAACAATCATTTTTTGTTTTTTATTTTACAGTCACCTGGAGTGATGCCGTTTTACGGTGACAGTAGTGCTGGATTCCGACCAACTGCTGGTTTCAGTAATGCCGTATGGCACCAGGGTGTTACGCCCGTGGGTGCAGTCACCGTGGAAGCAACAACCGCGACATGGCCACCACAACAATTTATTCAACAGATACCTGCGCCAAATCAACTCGATGAATTGAGGTATCATACACAGTACAGTGCCGCGACGCCATATCATCCTCAGCCAGGTAATGAAACCATTTCTTTTCTCTCTACTCTTAACGTTTGATAAAATTCTTTCGTTGAAAAGAACTATTAGCAAAAATAAACAAAGTAAAGTAAAAATAACCAAGCAGTCATTTTAAATAAATATTCCAGTGGCATATCAGCAACAAGCGTTCATCGCGACAGATCAATCAGCATTTCAGCGTGCGGGTAGCGCAGGACAATACGGAATCCCCGGACAGCCGTCCCCACTGGCACCGGTAGCGCCGCAAACAGGAGCCGCGCCGCCTCAGCGTTCGCTCAACGGTCAATTCATGGACCCCGCGGCGACACCGGGACAGCCGATAGGCTTCGAGACCCGTCAAGAATACGTCAACGGGTATCAGCAGCAGGTGAGCTATCATCAGTAGCTATCAGACACCGTTAACATCGTTTACACGCGCACGCCTTCATTCCCCCTTCCTTTCATCCGCCTGTCGATATCAAATTTCCAATAACAGCTCCAACAATAACAGTAGTAACAATAACAATAACAGTTTAAATTCAAACCGTCGAATATCGAAACTAAACGCGGCAATACTGAATACGCATGATGGATTTTAAGTTACAGATCGAATGATCCTCTTTTCAGGATGTGACAATGGCTCCGCCGCCCTCGACGACGCCAACAAGTCGCAGTAGTTCTGTACACATGGACTCACAACAACAACAACAACAACAACAACAGCAACAACAACAACAGCAGCAACAACAACAACCGCCACAACAGCAGCCACAGCCGCCAACAGACACACAAGTTAAGGGGTTTGCAACTATAGCCCCGACAAATGTGTCGGGAAACGAGATGCCTGGGTATCCACTTCAACCGGACCCACAGAGTTCACACAACTCTAACGGATATCCAGGCTACGTGGAAATGGGTCAATCTACTCAGCAACAACCCCAACAACCTCAACAACAAGCACAGCAACCTCAGCAACAGAATCAGTGGCAGCATCTTCAAAATGTCCCCAGACAGCCTGCGGTTTCGGACGCGAGCCAAGCGCACTTGTGGTCAGACACTAGCTCCAATGCCAAGATGAACAACGTCAATGACTTGACTTGGTCGGACAGCCGCATTCAGCAGCAGCACATCAAGAATGAGCCCAATGTTATTCAGAACCAAGACATGTCACGACCCGCGAGTCACTTGAGTTGGGACAGTGCTCGCGAGCATCCGCAGACTCCGCAATCTTGGAGCGAGGCGGATAATCAGCAGCAAAACTGGCCCCAACAGAGTCAGAAGAACCCGAGACTGACGCCGTCGCAACACCAACCGCAGCAGTGGCCCCAACACTCGCCTAAAATGGTCGATCTTCCGAGTCCCGCGCAGCAGAATCCTCGCATGACTCCGGTTTCAAATCAAACTTGGCAAGCTAGTCCTGAGCTCCAGAATCAGAACGGGCATCCCAATCCTCGACTGACTCCGCAACATCAGCAGCAGCAACAGCAGTCCCAGCAACAGCAACAGCAACAGTGGCAGCAGCAGCAGACCAAAATAGAAACGAATCCGCGATTGACACCGTCTAATCAAATGTCCTGGCCGGACACGCCTACTAGTCAACCGAATTGGTCTCCGAGCAGCATGAAGAGCGACGGTAGTCAGCAGCAGCCTCAACAAACTTGGGCAGATTCTCAGCCTAGCCCGAGACGGACTCCGAGCCATCAGCCAGCTTGGCCACAGAACCCAAATCCCAATCCCAATACTCATTCTAATCCCAACCCAAACTCCAACCCCAATTCCAATCCCAACCCTCAAGATAAAATGGACAGCCAAATAACAAACTGGTCGCCGAATTCAGGGTCTTCTGAAAATCCCTCCTGGGCTCAGCAAACCAGCAAGCAGGACATTCAGAATTCCGGGGAGCGAATTCTCTGGAGCAACGATAAGTCCAACGGCTTCAATAACGACAATCAGGACCAATCTAACCGGTCGAATTTAAACAGTCGCCTGAAATCGATGATTCTGAACAAACAGCAGCAGCAGATGCAGCATCAAATGCATCCAATGGGAAATCCCAACGGCTCCAGCGATTACTCCACCGACGACAGGATCCGAGAGTCTCACGAAAACTCAAATAACGACAACAACAAGCCCCACGATAAAAGGCCCACTTCAGAGTATGTCCAACAGTCTAACATGATTTCCATGCCCCAGAGTAACGACTCCATTACCGGTAATTTTTTATTGCATAGCCACCACCACCGGGCCGATAGTTTGCCCGGCGGTGGTGGCTTATGGGAGTGGACTGGAGGAGGAATTCATCACAACAATAATATTAATAATAATAATAATAATAATAACAATAATAATAATAATAATAATAATAATAATAATAATAATAATAATAATAATAATAATAATAATAATAATAATAATAATAATAATAATAATAATAATAATAATATAAATAATGTTAATGATAATAATACTAATAATAATAATATTAATAATAATAATAATAATAATAATAATAATAATAATAATATTAATAATAATAATAGTGTTAACCCGGAAATATTACCAGAAACCGGCATAACAGCTATACAAAATTTTATTAAGTACAATGAGAAGAAAATTCAGGATAAGACGGCTAGTGTATGGGACAGTACGATCGGTGTCGATAAAAATAGTGATAATAAATTATTCCATCAAAGTCTTGGTATTTTAAATGACAGTAACGATAAGAAACCCGAAGAGACTGGTGTCTGTATGAACGACAGTAAAAGTAACGATTACTATGCTAGAGAGGTAGAGAAAAATTTGTTAGGGCGTCGTAACGACGGACTTGTTATTGTAGCTAGCGAGGATAACAATCAGTCGAAAACGATAAACAACGTAATTTATAACCCAAGTCAGATAAAGCAGGAAATAATAGATTACAATTGTCCGAGTGATAATAATACGAATGAGGATCGCGGTGAAGGAGAAGGAAGTCTTCCGATTATAATAAAAACAGAGCCCGGCGAGGAGCTGATTGACAAGAACGAGTACAAATTTCGCGGGGACGGAGGTCCGGTTAAAATAGTAACAGACGGCGGGTCCTGGTGCTGCAGGAGAGGCGGAACTGATCAGCCGAGCGAGGAACATTTGCGCGATGGCTGCTGCCAGGGCTTGCAGACCAAGGACGAGATAATAGAGGACTCGGAGGAAAAGCAGGACGACGTTAAAATGGAAGAGAGCAAGAGCGATCCAGCATCAACAACTGGAACCACAACAACTGGAACTACAACTGAAGCTGTTAATCCAACTGCAATTACAACTGCAACAGCAACTGCAATCACAACTACAACTACAGCTACAGCTACAACTGGCACGACCGTAACTGAGACAGCCAGTGTGGGAACTTGCACTAGCGGAGGTGGTAAACCGGCGCAAGATGTCGACAAGAGCAAGAACAATATGCGGAGCGAAGTACCCGACTGCGACTGCTTTCCGCCAGATAAATGTGAGTTGTCATTGTGTATTACGCATCACACTAACATAGAGAGAACACACTAACCAGTATATAAATCACCGCGTACACTATAAATAAATATAAATATATATCTGTGCGATACATTTTTTTAAAAGCTTCAATAAAATTTTTATCCAAAGTATACATAGTAAATAAAAAATATAAATTTATTGGGATTAAATTGGTGGCAAAGGGGTTGGATTAATCGGCTATTGTATTATTGATAATGATAAATTGTAATAAAGTAAATCCAACTCGAATTATTGATAATAAGGGGTGAGAGTAGTGGTCGATGTATGTAAATAAAATCAAGTTCAACCACAAGGTCCGCCGGAGCCTGGATCGTACTACACGCATCTGGGGGCCGCAGCCAATCTTCCAGATCTAAGAAACGATCTTGAAAGGAGGACCGGGTTGAAGGGCAGCGCGATACGATTTGAGAAGGTAGTTTACACGGGAAAGGAGGGAAAAACAACTCAGGGATGTCCGATGGCTAAATGGGTAAGCTACTTTTTTTATTTACTCATTATTATTATTAATTAATTAATTAATTAATTGACTAATTGATTGGCAAAAATCATCAACTGTTGGATGATGAAGCAAGTGATTGATTGATAAGTTGTTTTGTTAATAAAAATGGAGATTAACAATACGTATTCCACAGATTCTTCGACGGTCGGGGGTGGAGGAGAAAATATTGTCGATTGTGAAGCACCGGCAGGGGCACAAGTGCGCTACCGCGTGGATTGTAGTCGTGATGGTGGCGTGGGAGGGTGTGCCGACCCACGAGGCTGATCGCATTTACTCGCTACTCACTCACAAACTAAATCGATTCGGTCTTCCAACGACACGTAGATGCGGGACGAACGAACCGCGAACTTGTGCCTGTCAAGGTCTCGATCCGGACACCTGTGGTGCGAGCTATTCATTCGGATGCTCCTGGTCTATGTACTACAACGGATGTAAATACGCCCGTAGTAAAACTGTTCGCAAATTTCGCTTATCCGTAAAGACTGAGGTGAGTTAAATATTCTGGGACAGACAAAAGCTGATTAATAATTATATTTATTTATTTATAAAATTTTGGTTGCCAGGAACAAGAAGTCGAGGAGAGAATGCATGTACTGGCGACTCTTTTATCGCCGTTGTACTTGAGCTTGGCGCCGGAAGCGTTTAATAATCAGACGCAGTTTGAACGCGAGGCCAGCGAGTGTCGCTTGGGATTCAAACCTGGCAGACCTTTTTCGGGAGTTACTGCTTGCATTGATTTTTGCGCTCACTCGCATCGCGATCTTCATGATATGAATAACGGTTGCACTGTCGTAAGTATTTTTGTTGTTTAATAATCGAGTGATTGAAGTAAAGAAAAAAAAAAGTTCAATGGATAAACAAATTGACTGATTAACAGGTGGTTAGTTTGACAAAGCATCGGAATCTTTCGAAAGCGGATGATGAACAATTGCACGTTTTACCTCTGTACGTCATGGATGAAACAGACGAATTCGGATCGAAGGATGGACAGCAGGAAAAAATAAAATCTGGTGCTATTGAAAGACTCTCCAAGTAAATATTCATTTTTTTTAAGTTCTCCTTGAATTAATTATTAATTTGTTTAGTAAATGAATAATAATTAAAATTATTATTATAGATATCCGTGTGAAGTACGAGTACGGTCGGTACCTTTGCAACCATGCAGGCGTCACGGAAAAAAGCGCAAGGAAGAAGAAACAGATTCTGCGAGTACCAAAAAAGATTCAGCTAAAGAAAAAACGGTTGAACGGCCGTCTTATCAAGACCCCGCGCGAACAATAAGAGATCCGCAGCAGTTGTCACTGGAAATGAGTCCGATGTTCGATGGCATGGACGCGCAGCTCCAGAGCTCGCAGGTGTCGTCGACGGTTCTCGACAGCCCGGTTTCCATGTACCAGGGCTGGGGTTATCAAGGCGATCAGCAGTGGGCGCGAAACAATTGGCTAGAGCAGCGAAAAAACAACTGGTTGAATCCTTGGAGCGAGTACTCATTCAGTGGAATGGAACGCGATAGTAAAGTAGATCCGGACAGCACCAGTTTGGATGAAACTCGACCACGGAGTACTTATTCGCAAGAAGATCACCGCCCGCGTTCTTGTAATCTGCCCAATTCAACACCAGACTCTCCGATCAATCGCGGCTACAATCACTCCCCTCGTCATCCGATGTCACCGAGAAATTCTCTGCCGCCTACTCCTGGAGAAGCCAGTTATGCGAGTCACACACTCTCTCCTCGTGCATTGTCGACTCCACATGATCCAAAAATGATGTCACCACGCAGTTCTGGATATCCAGCGCCAGGAACTCCGCATACCGTTGATTCAAATTACAGTTTACCTTCTCCGTCTTACAACAAAAATTATCCTGGGTTTAATGATAATAATAATAGACAGCCAAGTGTATCACCACGTGGGTACTCGACTCCGCATCCTCAACAACATGACCAACGTGCCTCGCCGAGAGGACAACATACTCCTGGTCCAGATGTTCATAATCAAGCGATTCAACGTTTGCCATCACCTCGCAATGATGTCCATTATTCTAATAATAATATTAATATCAATAATAATAACAATAATACTAATAGTAATAATAATAATAGTAATAATAACACGAGCTACATGGAAATACAGCAAAGACCGGCATCACCGAGATCACGTAACCAAGAATATTACGCCCGATTAAATCAACCAGTAAACCAACAACAAAATTCGAGTTATAGAAACGATTACCACGAATTAAATCCCGTTAGAACAATGCATCAGTCGCAAATGTATTCATACCCACAACATCAGTACGAAAATTACAATTACATGGATCAGAAAAAAGAACAATTGCCCGCAGCGAACAATTGGAATTCAGTCGATAAAGCAGCTTCCGCGTGGCCCGAGCGAGTTCCACAGTCAGAGCACGCGAAGAACCCGTGCATCGAGATGGCCGACCCATCGCCATTTCGTGTTCCGAAGGGCCGCCCGCCGTCCAGGACAACACCAAACCAGAACCAGAACCAGAATCAGAACCACAATCAGAACCAGAATCAGAACCAGAATCAGAACCAAAACCAGAGTCAGAACCAGAATCAGAATCAGAATCAGAACCCGTCCGAGGTTAACTATCAGAATACGTTTACTCGCACTTTTCTCAAGCCCCAGGAGCCAATTAAATCCGACAATTATCACCATGATCCATCGACATTGCCATCAAATGCTCAAAGACCGCCATCTTACGGTCCTACTCCTGTTAGTAAAGAAGGCTATGAACGTCCTGTTGCTAATACAATGTGGGCAGAAGAAATGAAGGTTCAAGAATTACATGCGATGTCTAATTTAGGTCATTCGTTTCCGCAGTATCCTGGGTATCCAAGTTACACGGGCTTTGAAAAAAGTTATGCTAATACTTGGGACGGTTATAATTATCAATATCCAGCACATCCAACACATCCACCACATTCGTCGCATTCACCACATCCAGGGCATCCATCACATCCAGGACATTCATCTCATCCGACGCATCCAACGCATCCACAACATCCACAGCATCCGGTGCATCCACAGCATTCAGTGCATCCACAGCATCCAGTGCATCCACAGCATCCGGTGCCTCCACCACATGTGACGCATCCGCCACATCCAACGCATCCAATTCATCAAACACCAGATTATCAAACGCAAATGTATCAACAAAAACGTGAACCTTATTCTCCGCAGTATCCTTATCAGAACGTAACGCCGCCCTACCAAGGATTGAATTCTGGTTGGAGCAGATGGGAAACTCCTCGCTGGGACATTTATCCACCACCGTCATACTTTCCTGTGTTACCTGAGCCTCCTCCGAAATCCGAACCTCTCGGAGAGGTCGCTGACTACTCAGACAACGAGGAATGCTTCAAAGACGCCCAGCTAGGTGGCGTTGGAATAGCTCTAGGTCACGGCAGTGTTTTATTTGAGTGCGCGAAACACGAACTGCACTCGACGACTGCACTGAAAAGACCCAACAGAGTGAACCCGACTCGCATCAGCCTAGTCTTCTATCAGCACCGAAATCTAAACAGGCCCAAACACGGCTGGAGCGAGTGGGAAGAGAAGATGAGGTTGAGAAAACTAGGAGTGACGACCACTACCACGAGCTCCTCAATGTCCAACAGCATCAACGAGACTATAAATGCGGTAGCTGCCGCCGACGGACCAATCAGCGAAATGTCCACTCCAACTCCAGCTCCAGTAACTGATCCCGGAGTCACTGAATCTCCTTCGGAAGCTGGCATTGAAACAGAAAAACTGCTTCCACACATAAACGTACCTAATTCTCAGTTCATGATGCGCTCGCCGACTTACACCACCATGACCTGGACCACTCTCTTCCCCATGCATCCCTGCATGATCACCGGACCATACCAGGAAGGCGGCGCCATTGGATGAGCCTCCACTTCGAGCCTCAACGACTGCAAATCTCTCAGCACAAATGCGTAATCCCGAAAGATTATAAAAGAAAAACCAAAAAAGGTTTCATTCCACTGCCATATTTTTTATTCTACCCAAATTTTACGGGCTTTCCTCACAATAATAATTTTTTAAATAAACTATCATTAAAACTGTATGAAGCAGCTCAAATATTATCTCGATTAACTTTCAATAAAATATATACATATATTTGTTTTACCAACACACTTTGCAATCACTTTGGTAATAAATTTTTTAAATTTCAATAGCGCTTATCATCAGGGCATAAAATTTATCTTTTTATTTATTATCATGACTTTTATTGACAATAACAAACACTGGTCATTTTAATAATAAAGTAAGCAATAAATTTTAAAAAAACTTTTGGCGGGCTTTTCAAAATATTAATTTTATAATCGAGAATAAACAATTGCCAAAATAATAATTTTTTTTTAACCATAAAATGAGTATTCTATCCGATTTATCAGATGCTATAAGCGATTAATCGAATATTTCATTGAAAGTTAATAAATTTATGACCAAAAAAAAAACTAATTGCTAAGAATAAAAAAAATGGCCACGACTGCATGAAAAAGACTTTGATGGAATTTAAAAAGCACAGAGTATAATAATTATTATTAATTAACAATAAATAATAATAATATTAATAATAATAATAATAAATAAATAAAATGACTGTACAATAAAATGTGTAAAACTGTATCTTATTGACTAGTCGGTACAGTAAAAAACAAGTACACGGATACATATCTCATTGATTATCTACCGCAAATAATTTTGAAGGTTCAATAATAATAATAATAATAATAATAATAATAATAATAATAATAATAATAATAATAATAATAATAATAGGAGTGTGTACAGATGCACACTAATGGTGTACAGCGTATGCTCTTCCTCGTAATTATAATCAATAATTAATATATAACAATTAGTAATAATAATAATAATAATAATAATAATAATAATAATAATAATAATTGAAAAATAATCTAATGGCTATATTATGATCTATTTAACGTGTTGGCGTAATTGAAGAGTTGATAAAAAAATAAAAAAAAAAATAAAAATTGTAGCAACAAAAAAAAATGTTGTTGATTAGTTGTTACGGTAACTGCACAATTAATGACGCACTTTTGATTAATTAAACTAAAACTGAAAAAATAAATCAGTAAAATCATTATAATTAATGATTTATAGCAAATAGTTTTAAAATAATAATAATAATAATAATAATAATAATAATAATAATAATAATAATAATAATAATAATAATAATAATAATAATAATAATGATAATAATAATAATAATAATGATTATGGTAATGATATAAATTATAATAATTAATAAATAAATCATGAACACGAAGAAATAATGAAATGATCTCAACGTTTAAAATTATAAAATAATTTCTTATTATTTAAAACAAATCTTTGTACATTTTTTCGCTTCTTTAATATTTATTTAACGCACTTTGCACTTGCCGCCGTACTGAATCCAAATTAATTAATTAATTAATTAATTTTTTTTTTTAACTAACTACTCGCATCAGGCAACTGAGTACAAATTTTATTATTTCTTGTCCAACCGATCGTTATTAAATATTGGCATTTATTTGTAAATTTTTTTAATTATTATTATTATAATTATAATTATAATTTATTTAGAAAACTTCAGATACCAGATGAATTTAAGAAAATTTAAATTTTTTTGTAAATACTTTCATCGTTTTATTTTTCTATATTTTCTTTCCCTCTCTCTTCATATAAATATATATATTTATAGTATATACATTTTTAATAATAAACATTAATTTGTCACATTGGTGTTTAAGGATCGATATATATTTATTTATTGAAACAATGCATCGATCCTTTATTTTAAAAAAAAATTTTAGATTAATCTTATATTCAAATGATTTTATTGATAGGAATAATTAATCAATTAATTTAATGGAAATTTAATTTAAAAAAAAAACACAAATGTGGCAAATCCGCCATTTTTTTCTCCTCGGAGTATTAATTAGTAAGAATAATTAATATATTCATTAATGTTATTATTAATAATAATTAATCAATTATAAATGTAATCTAATTTAATTATTTATTAATTAAGTTTTGGATAAGTTTTATGTGTACCACAATTTATTATTATTATAACTATAATTATGATCATTACGATAATTATTATTTAAAGTCGCTGCAGAACGTCGATACTTTTCATTAACTGATTAAGTGATTAATTGTATAAGATTGTTCTCAAGTAGAAGGCATTAAGTATCGATTGACGTTCGAACCTATTCCAAAATTATCTTTATTTAATTAACTCTCTGTAAGTTAGCAACTATTTTATGTTTATTAGTAATTTTCCTTTATATTTAATTGTGAATTGTGTAAGAATGAACAAAGATCCTAGTTAAATACTCGAAACAATTGTTTTATTTTTTTTTTTGTATGAAATTTTTTTTTACTGTGAAATATTTAATAAACGAAATAAAAAATGTCTAAGAATGGATTTGTAACGTATCATTTTTTTAGGGCTAGAAAGGGGGTAAAATGGGCCGTTGGAATTCAAAAAAAAAATATTTTTATTGTTAACAAACAAAAATTCTAGGTCAATATGATCTAGTTTTAAAAAAAGGGTAGAATGGGCCATTAAGAAAAAAATATTCAAATTCAAAACGAAAAATCTTTTGAGAGAAAAGAATGACCCAAATTACCTCACAGTTCTTTGGAGGTGTGCGAATAAAAGGAATTTATGAATAAATTGAAAAATTCAAATTATTTGTAAGTTTTCGAAAGATTCGAAAAATTTGAATTAGTTTTGAAATTTCGAAGTATTCATAAAATTTTGAATTATTTGTTAATTATTGCAATAAATATTCTGTAATTTATCAAAAGTATGACCCAAATATTCGAACTTTACTCGAATAAAGCGAAATTTTACGAATAATTCAAAAGCTTACGAATATTTAAAATTTTTCGAACGATTCAAAATCTTCGAATGTTTCAAAAACTTTCGAAAAATTTAAAATATGAAATTCGAATATTAATATTTGATTCGAATACTATTTGCACACTCATAATTAGACTTTTCACAAAATAGTAATAAAAATTTGATCACTTCATTGAAATGTGACCCATTTTACTGACGGTCCATTTTTCCCAGTTCCTTAAACTGTAAATCCTTAATTCCTTTAAATAAAAATGTCTATGTAATTTTAATTAAAATAATAATTAATAATTAATAACTTATTATAATTATTTGTTTGATTGTATTTTAATAAAACGAAAAAAAAAATGATAAATAAATGCAGGAATTAAACGAACACTAGACTTAATAAAACCAAATGTATAAACAAATACTTCCATTACTGGATCTAAAAATTTCTATATAAAAATAACTTAAAAAATTCTTACAACTTTTTATAAAAAAAAAAAAAAGTAAAAAAAAAAACTAAATTCAAATGATGCCAAAATAGTTGTAATATAAAGGTTAAATCTAAATAAAAAAACTATCAAAATTATTTAAGATAAAAATAATAAATAATAATAAACATTATCAAAAATTTATGAACAATATAATGATAAATAATAAAGGCAATTAAGGTTGCGATCCAATAAAAAATAATAATAATAAAATATTGAGAGATTAAATAGAAAAAATAAAACTTTTTGAAAGTGTATTTTTTCTTCGAATGCCAAAAAAAGTCATTTTGTTTTATATAAAATAAGAATAAAAATAAAATACTATTTAAAAAAAAAAAAAAAAATCTTCTAATGCAAGTTTATGTAGCGTAGAGTATTTAAGATGTGTAATGATAAAATAAAAGTACATAAATAAATTGATATCGATATTGATGAAAATAAAATTATCTTGAAACTTGTCCGCCTTATAATAAATATAAAGCAGTTGGAAAAATGAATAAACGTTTGTAATTTTAAATGAAAAAAAAAAAAAAAATAATAATAAAGCGTTTTAACAATAGTTATAAAACTGTTGTTACAATTGTCCAATTTATAATTATAAATATAATTATAATTATCTTATATAACAATCCATTATTTATAAATATATATACATATATGAGCTGTATTGTTACATGCAGATTTGAGACGCGTGTACGTATATTTTTTGACAGATACTCAGATAAAGTAAAAAGAAAAAAACTAAATAAGTAAATTGACTATTGATTCCAATGAAATTAGTTATTAATCGCATTATATAACTCAAATTTCATCACCTGTTTCAAGTAAAATAATAAATAAAAATATTTACAAATCGTTGATTCGAATATTGATGAAAGAGTTGAGATACCAAATTTAATATATTCATAGTAAATGAAAAGAAAAAAAAAATAATAATTTAATAGAAATAAAACGAGGCGTTTCGATTGAGGGATTTTTAGAAAACCAATAAATAAATCTCGGGAAAAACAATTTTAATAATAAATAATTAATAGAAAAAATTAGACGTTTCGTAAAATAAAAAAAAAAAAACATAATGTATAGTAAGATGACATATTGGTTATTAACTTATGGCCGAACGTTTGTAGGCGTGTGTTGTGAAAATAAAGTAATATTGATAATTGATAATTGAAATAATTGAAGTATATATATATATATATATATATATATATATATATATATATATAATAAAGTGTAAGATTATTACTGCAAATAGAATTGCATTAGTATCTAATGTGTGTGAAATACTAGTTGTATAAGTTATTATTGTAATTGAGTATATATATACACAGAAAATGTAATTGATATGTAAGATTTACTATGTTTAGATCACACAAAAATACATATAAAAAATGATTGTGAATATACCAGATGATAGATGATGAAAAATACATTGAAATCTTTTATGAATAATTTTATTTTTTACCTTTGACCCATAGTTTTTACCTCAGTGTGTGAAATAGTGGATCAAAAAGTTTTAACATATATATATTTAAGGTATCCCTTCTCGTTATCACTAGAAAATACGACTATCTGCACGAATATTTATAAAAATATATATTAGACATATATGTGCATATGGATGCGCGCACAAAAATATAATGAATAAATTGTGAATTGATGTTGACATCTATGTCAATATATATAACTATTTATGTAAGTATATTTATGCACAAAAAAAATAAATGTAATATATAAATTACATAAATCTTTCGTGTGTATATATTTTTATGCGGGTAGTGAAGAATCAGATATGTTTTTATTCAATTTTTATTCTATGCAGACTACACGTCATCTATATATGAATTCAAATTTTCAAATTTTTGAGACTGAAACAGTCACCTGGCAATTTTATCAAATTTGATTACCAGATGTGGACCAGTCCTACCTATCGATAGCCAAATAAATTTGGCCGAGTTTTAGATTTAAAAAATTAACGAAAAAAAATGCTACGAATTCGTTTCAAAGTCTCGGATCACTTGAAAAGAGATTTCGAAAGTTTCCGGTATCTGTTAGATGTTGAAAATTTTTGAATTTTATCATGAGATTTAGCTTCGGTGTCTCGAGGCGTGAAAATAGATAGGGGGAGTTTTATTGACTCTTTATAATTGGAAAAAAAATTAGTTGCCACATTTATCATAGGTAAAAATTGTTTGTCTGCAGATTCCCACAATGAAATCAAAAATATGATAGACCATAAAATGTTATTATTAAAAATAATCAGTATTAATTATAAATCAAAATAGTCATTAAAAGAGGACAATTTTACGAGGAAGTTTAAAGTCGATAAAGCAGAAATTTAAAATGAATGGGTGAAATGTCATGTGTTAAATGAAAAATCCTTGACTTGTCTTGTAAATACAAATTGATATTTTTATTCCAACATAAACTACGACCGGGGCATTTTTCAATTACATAAAAATGTACCTGATACCCACATATGTGTAATATAACTTACATACACATCATTAGTAAAAATAAAAAATATTAAAACGACGCAACATATCGGCAGTGTCGTCGTAAAGCTGACAAGACCAGCGTCAGACGATCATACACTAAGACCGTTAACTTTAACACCAGAAGTTTACGACAGCCCAGAATTATCGCCCGCGGATTTTGAGTACCCACTAAAACCCTGAAGCTCAATAAAAAATACTCGGCTCTGCAGGGACTACAAAGTCGCTTTAATAAAAACTAAAGACCGAAAAAAAATAGATAAATATTTTTTTTATTACAGCAGTCAGCATCTGCATGCAACAAAGAAATTTAAAATACGCCCTAGTATTAATAAAATTATTTTCAAGGCTCAAAATTTTCTGCACCTGTTTTAAGACGTTATAAAAACTTCACCAGAAATCTCAACTCCTTATTTAATATCTTAAAAAAATTAACTGCCGTACTAACAGTATAATTTTTAATAAAGAAAAAATTATATCGGAGTTTAAAAAATGACACGAAATCTCCGAATCTCTTGAGAGATACGCGATCGGCAGCGATATTTGGTGAATTGTTACCGTGAAATTGGTAAGATCGGACTTGTTAGAGTTGACCAGACCCAGAACCAGAATTCCGCGGAAGCGATAAATAATGGATGCTCCAAGTGGACAAGAGTTTGCGATACGATGCAATAGCTGCTGGCCTTGGATCATGTCCATTGGTTTTTGCTCCTCTATATCCATGCACACATCGACAATTTACTCGTCTCTTTCTCATCTTTCCGGGCCTCTCTCTTCGTAATACCAGCGAGAGTACAATTTCTACTGTCCATGTACACCGTTCAGTCCGCCGATCCCGAGACGATTTACTTGAGTAAATTTTCTGATTACGCTCTAAAATATCCTCTTGTAATGATAGTGAAATTGATAAATTTAAATTATCAATAACTTGTTATTTATAATGGTCAATTTCAATTAAAATATTTTTATTTGTTGTACCATACCAGAGTTATATTAAATATTAGGGTACTATATTTATCCGTAATCGTGCTTGGGTAACTATCGCAAAGTAATTGTCTAACTGTTGGTATATTAGAGAGAGCCTTTCTTCCCGGTGGGCTCTGTTACGTACTAGCTCACTATATAAATACATATATATATACATATATATATGTATATAACAGTGCACTTGCGGATTGTAGAAATATACTATAACTATAACGATCATACGAAGCATCCAGGTCTTATCTGTCCCCACGAATCTTCATTGTGAAACTTACAATTAAGACTAATTATCAATTACATAAATCACCGCACTGCAATTGACTTTGTGCTTACGACCCAACTTCACATTATATTAACTTTTATGTCTCATTGTCTTGATAAAAAATAATTTCTTCGTAAAAGTAAAAAAAAATATGAAATATGACAAAATTAAAATTCTGTTTAATTAAAATAAATTTTTTTTTAATCCAAGGACAAGTGGCAGTAATTCAGGTGTCATAGTCCTGCGATATATACGTATGTATAAATACACTAAAAGATGTGAATATATGTATATATATATATATATGTGTAACGTCGGGGAATGTTGTCTGCACCGGTTGAGTCTCGAGTTCCTGCAGGACCAGTCTGATCTCTCAGGAAATGGTCATTGGCAGAGGACACAAGGAAACAGGTAGTATCAAAAAATAAATTTTATTTTATTCTTTAATACTTTTATAAGCTTTAAATCGCAATTTGTAATTATTATTTGAGCCAAATTACTCGTCTTATTAATTACAATCCACTAAAACATAATTTTGGTTTTAAAAGTTACTGATTCAATTACCCGAAAAAATTCCATGAGGTTGTTATTTTTTTTTTTCTCGTTAATTAATTTACATACTAATATATTATTGTTGAGTGGAAAGTTCGGTCATGTGCATCATGGACATGGCCCACCGTCACGTAATTCAGTAGATGTATGCAGATAATTAGTTGCCCCAAAAAATCACTAAATATTAGTCAAAAACTTTCTTTTCCTTAATTACATGTATTTATAATCATTTTTTAAATATTTAATATTTATAAATTCATAAATTCGACATTAATAATAAAACCGAAAAATTTTAATTTCAACCTCAATAAAAAAATTTTAAAACTTTAAACTGCATTATTTAACGCGATCAAAATTATGTCCCGTTTTTTGAGTAGATTTTATAGAAATCTAGTTTTTTTTGCCTCAGTCTGATTTTGCAACTTTGAAAAAATTTTTTTGACTTTTCTTTGATTAGTTTAAAAATGATAACCATTTTGAAATTTCGAAAAATTCATTGAAGTTAACTTTTTTCCATTCTACGGTAAATAATTGGATGTAAATAATAGCCGAGCTATCAATGCGCCATTAAACAGATTGTTATAATTCGCGGGTTAAAAAATCGTCACATTGTTCTCTTTAATTATCTAAATTCCGATAACAATCAACCATTGATTCCAACGACTTGAAAGTACTCTAGCATAAAACAGAATTACACTTTTCACTAACTTATTAAATTAATAAATAAACAAATAAAATATGTACATATATGCAGACAATACTTGAGCTCTGTTAATCCAACTCATTAATTTGTCTACATCCTAAGTCCCATGTAATCTAATCCAATCTAACATATTATAATCCATAGACATATTATACATATACAATGTACATAAATATATACAAACAAATATAAACATCGTCATACATTACAATGTCTGTAGTAATTAAAGACGGCGTGCCGCTTCAGGTTTGGTGGCTGATACGCCTACACATTTATCCCACGGTATCTACTGATTTCATTCCTTCATCTCAAACTTACTCTTCATATCTTTCTCTCTATATTTTACATCCATCCATACACGCATATATATTTATATATACATATATAGTGATGACCTGCGTCTTTATACATACATAATAAATTTCACAGACACAAAGTTTCGTTTGTAAGTTGACCGGCACATTGACCGCGGTCCTAAATCTCACTTACCACTACCACATGGACAATAAATTTTTTACCTACATATGACTCGACTGGTTGCATGACTCCCATTACATGCTCGTGCCCATGGGAATGAGTAAAGAGTGCAACATATCGGTATTTTTGGTTACTTAGCCACAGGCTAATTACAAACTCCCAATCCCGTCACCGATCCCGTCTACATTTTATTTTTTATTACCTCACCCCTTGATTATCGACGCCGATTACTTTATTAATTACCATCACTTGTGTCAATTTATTTCCTTAAGGTCAATGTTAGAAATTTTTTCTCCTCATTAATCATTATTTTTTAATAAATTCCGGACAATTATAATTACGTTATTTTGACATTTAATTATAAGGGAAAGGTCTAAGTGGAAATTTAACTGCAGCTTAGATAAATTATTTTGATATTCAAATAAAATAAAAATAATGAATTTTTGTAGATATTGTATCCGATGTCTATTTAAATTTGAATAATTAAATACCGCCGGTGGCGGGAAAAATTAGACATTTTTTTAAATTTTTTATTTCGAACAATGAAGAGAAACAATAGCTGGTTGGTGAAGTAAAGAGTAAAGTAAAGCAATGAAAGAAATAATATTGTTTGTAAAAAAGTAATAGTGTATTGAGTAGCAGCCGGGGGGCAGAAGGGCCGTACCCGTTTCGCGTAAGTATATAGCTGCGTGACAAGCTAAACGGGGATTTAACTAATGCTTTATTATAAGACTCGGTACTCAAACGTAAACATGGTACTATACATACGCGGGTCGCAATGTCATAATAATAATAATAATCTATTCTTCGGCTAACAAAAATAATTATTCATTCGAAATAACTCAGTATCGGTTCTGCGTTGTTTACGATGACGTTTTTATGAGTCTCGTTGACTAAATGCCAACCCTTTGTACTTTCAAAGCCTCGACACGACAATCTCAAATTTCAGTCATTTTAATTTTATTATTATTACCAAGTACTTGCAGTACCTTCGCCTGCTTTGCTGGACGTCAATTAATTTTTTTTTTAAATGCGCAGTTTTTATTGGCGGGGTTTTAATTTATTTTTTTTTGACGAGAAAGAATTTTAGTGAACCAGAATTTTTTTTCAGAAAATTGTTGATGTAAAATTTTTGGTATCAGAATTATTTAGACCGAAATAAATGTAGATCTGATATCTAATAGTTTGTTTGAATTTTTGAAATAGTAAATTATGAAAAATAAATTTGATCATAATTCAAATTGTATATTTTTATGTGACAGTTTTTAAAATTCTTAATATTTTAAACTTAATGATGATGGAAAAAATAATAATAATAAATAAAAATCGATATAAACTTTGATGTTACACTTGAAATATCTGGGGCCTTGTAAAAGTGCTTGAAGCATCAGACACAACCGTTACACAAAATCTCATCTCGTCTGCATAAATATAACTTAAAGAAAATAAAAAAAAAAAAAAAAAGGGTTAAACAAGCAAAAAAAATCCCGCGAATGCAACTGCTTGACGTGTCCAGTCTCGGGTCTGCAGTGAGTTTGTATATTTTTTTCAGCACACATGCACAAAACGTATTTTCCCATGGGAGCGATGTAAAGTAACCTGCCCGAAGGATTTTTTAAGTCTGTGCTCCTTAAGCGACGGAATTGGGTCTATAGGTAACGCGGCTCGAGGTGTTTATACGGTCAGCATCGAAATCTCAAAGCTTCGGAGTTTGGTATCGGGCAACTCGTACCTCGTACTGTCCGCGCATCTCCTTAGCACATATAATACCCATACTGTTTAAAATAAGAACAACGAGACAGAGATAATATCGACAGTAATTGCGCGTGGAATACTTTCCAATGATTTTTTAACAAAAAAAAATTTAGTCACTCCCATGCAAATTTTGGCTTTTTATTTTTCAGATAAAATTATTTTAATAAATTATTTTTACCCGCTCTAATGAGAGAGATCGCTTTTTGTGTTGCTCTCAATATACCTCACTTGCTCTTAAATATATAAATATATAGTACACATATGTGAGACCGGTAGTACATCAATAACGAGATTCCCTATCGGCAGTTGTAAATTCCAGTCAGATTTTAATCGACGGACACGAGTCTTGTGAGCAAGAGTATGTGTGTCTGCTTTATATATTTTATATCAGCTATAAAAGATACTATAATACCGACACTACTACCAATACCACATGATACTTTTCTTCGAACTATATATCGGGTGCTTTTGTATCTTATGTTAGCAACATCAACTAAGTAACCAACTAAATGTAATGTAACCAATGATATTGCAACTTTTCTCATAGTCAAACATTTATAAAAGGCTGAGTGAAACTTACAATCCAGGTACACATATACATATACATATATATGCCTGTATACAATTGATGTACCTTTAAATTCCTATGGTGGTCATGTGAGACTAATAATGGTGACTTTGATGATCATTAAAAAATAATTGACTTATTAAATTGATAGTGAGTATAAATATATACATATATATATGTATATATGTGAAAATAAAACTTTCTCTGAAGTCTGCATGGGTGCTTGTTACGTAACATAAAATATAAAATATTTGTGTTTTATTAAAATGATGGTGAAAAAATAAATTAGAGTTAATTTAGTTAAATAAGAGCTCGAGTTTGCGATGCTCTTAATAAATTGATTTTATGAGTTGCGTAAGTTTATGTGGGTGTAGCTGAGTGGTAAAGTGAGATGAATGGTAATAATAATTGTAGTGTGACTTCCTGTAAGAGTTTAGGTGTCAAATGGCTTTTGTATTTAATGCTGGTTTACGAGAGGGATTATTGTAAGTGTGAGAGTGAGTGTGAGTTTGAGTGTTTTAGTGAACTTGACGGAGTCTTGCACCTTGAGTTTATGAGCTTAATGACCTCACGACTTACGACGTACAAGACTTTGTTCATTCATGCTGCATTATTAAGGATTTTTAAAGCTCGAGAGTTTTAGTCACAAGTCAGTGGTTATAATTTATTTTACAACCACTCTGGAAGTATATTTGCATTGGATTTGTTTACTCTAGCGGAAGTTTACTTTTTTTTATGAATAGTAGATAGCGGTCACAAGTTTTTTGAATTTTTTATCTTGATCCCAATTTATGTACTGCGATTTATTAAAAATTATTGATCTGTAATAAAATCGTACGGCTTGCAGGTTTGATAAAAAAAAGTTTGATGTATTCAAAAAAATAATCCATTTTATATGAAATTATTTACGGCCGGTTAAAATGAAAACGGATTTTATTTTTTTTTAATTTATATTTTCTACAGTCTAATAATTCTGAGCATTTGGATTTGAGAACTATTGATTCGGTGGCTCGCTGAAATTACGATTTCAAACTGGAAGCTCACAGTTGACTTAAACTTTCAGCCCGCAAGAACAAAGTTTATGAGACTAGTTTAATCTTCACCGAAACGGAGTAAAAATTATAAATATTCATCAGATTAGAAATTTTAAACCTTCAAATTTAATTAACTTTATTTTTAAAAAAATCCTGGCGGAGTAAAATGAACCGCCAGTTAAATATAGATTTCAATTTTTTGAAGCAAAAAAAGAAAATATTAGACTTCTATTCGTTAATTAAAAAACGCATCACTTTCAAGTCTCGAAATAAGTGAAAATAATTTTCTAAAAAAACTAACTTTTGCACTTCCGTGTAAATTTGAAATTAAAAAATTTGAATAATTTAAAATGAAGATACTGGTTTTGAATTAAAAATATATATAAATAGAATAATGATTGATTATTATGACAAGTGAGTATGCGGAGCTTCTATTTAGAGGTCATCATATATCTATCGGCAAATAAACAAATAGCAACATATTTACACACTAGCTAACACACTGTCATGTTTTCCTGTGTATCATCATACTAGAGTTTGCTTAAAGAGTTGATGGAGATGATGATGGCTCTGAAGTTGTGGCTATCTCAGGAAATATACGCGTGTATATGAAGACACTCTAAAGAAACACGACACGCTTCGCGTTATGTCATGACTAGTTATGCCACTTTTATACCGTAGACATATCCATTTATTTTTTATTTTATTATTATTATCACTATTATTATTATCACTTTACACACGATCCTACCACACATTGCAATTATATAAAATACACTTTTTATTTATTTAATTATTTTTATTTATAATCGTTATAAAAAGCCTTCTTCAAGAAGAAACTTGTAACACATTTGTTGCACAAATGATCACGTATAAATTGAGATTATCCTATGCTCATACTCGTACATGTAATTCTGTGTAATGTGTAAACAAAATAAAAATTTTAATTAATCATTTAATTACTACATCACTAAAATATCTTCTATCATATATACAATGTCTACATTTATTAATTAGAAATATTTTTTATTTATTTACAGCAAAAAATCAAAAAGACCAGAGTAAAACAAATTTTTTTCAGTCGCCTATCAACCCTCACTAAAACTAATAATTAATTCCGTCTACTCGATAAAAAAAAATCAGCTAACAATAAACGTCAGTTTTGTAAATTTTAAATCTCAAACAAAAAAAAAATTATTATTATGTCAGAGGGATTGAGTCGTTGGTGTAGATAAGAGGTAATTAAACTTGTCGAGCAATAAAACCATATACAATCACATTATATATTTAACCATCGCTATTCGTCACAGATTAAATCTATTTTTTTATTTTGTCTTTTTGTTCTCAATCCGTAATAAGCTATTACACAACCGTGCATGCAGAACCATACCACGACTGCGCACAAACAATCTCAGTAATATTGTTTATTTTTTTTTTTTTTTTTTTACGTTCTTTTAAACGACAAAAGTGCAATAAAGGGCATTTTAATGGTCATACTCTGAGCAACTGAGCATTTCGTCTGGGTCTTTGACACGATATGACTTTAAACTGCATACTGTATAATAAACTTCAGTATTAAATAATACCTTATGCTATATATGTACATACATGTACATGTGTGTACATATATATAAGGACATACAAGTACATAAATGTATGTATAAAATGAGTGAATAAATTTAGTAGGCACATGATGTGTAGAGGGTGTCCCCTGCCGCGTTAAAGATATCTGAGCGTAGGAGTTGGTATATTATATGTTGTTAAATCGGCGAATCTAGTCGATTAACATTCAGGAATTCAAGCTTATATCTACCTTCAATATAATTATTATTATTATTAGCTTGCCAATGTCGTTGATTATAATACTTAGATGCTGCTGTTACTATTGATCAGTTCCTTATTACTTAACGTGTACACTTTAATTGGAAAAAATTTAAATATTAATATTAATCTTTGATTAATGTAAGGACATTTAAATTGTTATTTATCTATTTTTAATTATGGATACTTGGCCTTTGATGTTATGCAATAATTTATAGGTTTCCTTGGGTCTTTATGACTTTATTTATTTATTTATGAAAAAATACGGAGCTAAAGGGAGAAAGAGAAAATTTACCGTCAAAGAAATTCTTTAAAAAATTGTTAGAAAATCCACCGTCAGAGAAATTCTACGGAAAATCCACCGTGAAAAAAATTCTATAGAAAATCGATAGAAAATCCATCTTCAAAATTTTTTTTCGATACTTTTTTATACAAGAGTTTTTCCAAACTACTTTCCTGATATCCCTAAAATTTAAAAACATCCAACCAAGCAAAAACTCCATTTCTAGTTAAGATCACCACCCGGAAAATTCTATAGATAATCTATCGAAATTTAAAACTTACTGGCTTATGCTTCAATTAAAAAAAAAATTTTCTGACTTTACTGTTATTATAGTAAATTACACGATCATAGTCAACGACTATAAAAGCTAGAAATAGTGAACCTAGTCTTCAATTCTCAAATATTAACTCAACAACATAGAAATTTATTTATAATGAGCATTACTTGAAATGAAGAATTCAAAGACAAATACCAAACATTAAATACTCAATGACAATGACAGTAATTGTAATGTAATGACGTTATTCTCTCGATAAACAATATTATTTTTCCAGCTATAATTTATTAATTAATTTATTTATGCAGAAAAAAAGCGATGGTTTTAAAGTCAAGTGAATCAGTGACCCAACTGATCAATGATCATGGACATAAATGTTAAATTGTCAACAGAGAGATGTATGTTTGCACATAAGAATGAGGAAGAATAGTATATATTTAGCTTGAAACAGGTAGATTTTGCTGTAAAGATGAGAAGTTTAGATGAAGTGCATATAGGTTTAAATGTATGTACGAGATTCAGGATTCTATCGAGCTACTGCCAAGTACTCAGTACCCTGCAGACTTACTCGGATCAAATGTCTTGGTGATCGAGTCAGCCGGGATCCTCCTACGACCAACAAGACCAGCAAGTTGTAGAAGAAGAACAAGAACAAGAAGAGGAAGCGCAGAAGCTCAAGCTGAAGAAGCAGTTGAAAAACCAGAAGAAACTCGAGATCTATGACCTCATCTTGGCTTAACCTTTTTATTTAAATTTTTATATTTTATTCGCAATGTTTTTATTTCATTTTCAATAACTTCTGATGTATTCTAAGTACTCTTTAAACCCATTCACTCTGCTCGAACGTTTAGTTACATCACCGCGCTCTGAAGATTTGAATGAGGAATTGACTCATCCTGGAGTGGCTTACGCTGTTGAGGCACTTGTGACTCTTGTGTTTTTAAAATTCACTAGCATGTGATTCATTTATATTATGAGTATTTGAATAATAGAAAGCATATTGTAGGAGAATATTTATAAGTCTCTTGAATCTATGGTTTAGTCTTCTGCTTACTATTATTTTTAATCATTAATAAGAAACCTGTATGAGCAAAGAGCTAAAAATAAAAATTTAGAAAAAAATACGTACTAGTAATCAGCAGTCGCTGTATGACTGTCTGAGTACAATAATCAGGTTTATTTTGAACTTCTGGACTTAAAAATTATTACTGAGGTATTTATTTTATGGTACATGAATTTATTTGACGTCATGGCTCAAGTAGGACAGAAATCGTCAGGACTAAATTTTGAAATTTTTCCAATTTGACAAAATTTAATAAATTCGAATTTTTTTTAGATTTTAAAATTTAATTTTTCATGTTCTCAATTTTCGAAAGATCGATAAAATTAATCAGGAAGAAAAAATTAACAAAATAAATTTTCCAAAAATCTATTCAATTTTTGGCAGGATTAAAATTCTAGTAGAATCTAATCATTTTTCAAATTTATGGATAAGAATTGAAAAATGAATTTTAATTAGAAATGACATTTTTTGAGCAAAGTAAATTTACTATTCAGATTTTTTTTCAACGAAACTTTTGCTATGTTCTGTATAATTAATCAGTTCAAAAATAAATTTAAAAGGAATTTTAATTACTATAAGATAAGAAAATTTTTTAAATGATCCATGGGGACAGTTAATGGATTTAAAATGTTATAAAATTAGATCGAGCCTCCCGGGAGCGATAAATGTTTGCAGACAGCAAAAAACAAGTTTTTGTTAAATTTAAATTGAAAAGGTCGAATTTTTTGATATGAGATTGGATTATTGAATTATAAAAATAATCTCGCGATGACGGTCATGAAGAGCCGGTTGATAGCGAGCACACCGAGGAGTCAGGAGTCGGTAGCATGAAAAGAGGCTGGGCTGCTGGGATGCTGATGCCGATGCTGAAGCTACACTAGAACCCGAGTGCATATAGGAGCCAATTAAGGCGCGTGCACGGCATTCCACGTGTATACAAGTGTGTCGCCGGGTTATATAAGGTTATACGGCCTTTTATTTTAAGCCTGAACGTTTTTAAATTATGTATGGCTAGCATCTATCTCAATCTACACATCCACCTAATCCGCAGAGTCCGAGCACCTCAGGGAGAGCACGTAGAGATAATATTGTATCTAATGACGGTTGTTTACGGTAATCAGAGGTGATAATGGGATTGAGTTATTTTTTTAATTCCTCGTACTTTTAAATCATCCGAGAAATAAAATTACCGATTCAGGACGCGATTTCTATGGAAAGCTATCTGCGAGTCTTTATTTTAGATTATTCTCAATTCGCTTAAAGATCCAGCTGATGCTACCAACAACTTCATTGCTTCGTCCTCCAAGTACCCTTTCTCACGGTCTCGTGCTATGTATATAATCTTTACGAGCAACGAGATACATTGTGTCCTAGTCAAATGACATTGAGGGAAATCCGATCAATTTCAATAACTTTATTACTTTATTCAAATTTATTTAAATATTTCACGTAATAACTGTCGTTTTTACTTAACTATTTGTATAAATTTATAAAAGATATATATTCTGTTATCTATATACTAATAAAAAAAAAAATTTGATTTTTAATATTTTCTTCGATCCAAAATTTTTGTGATGGCAGTCTTGCGATTAATCAAAATTTTTAATCACAAATTTGAAAAATTTAAAAATATATTATAATTATTATGTAGATTTTAATATTCACGTAAATTTCTTTTCATATTTCCAGTCATTTTTTACACGAATGCGAAATGAAAAAGATCATGAATTTTAAGAAAAATTTCAAAATTTTCCATATCTATGAAATAACACTAAAGTTTGTTTGAAATTACTTTTTATTTTCCGCAATGAAAATTTAAAATTTTCAAAAAGTGTAAAATTTTTCATTCCCGCCCAACTTTTTAAATTCAAAAGTATTTAAAATTTTTAAATGAATGTTAGATTTTAATTAAAAATAATTAAAGAGAGAATGTTAGTTAACGAGCACTTTGACACTAGAGTGATTTTACTGGAGCTTACCGTGCACTTTGTACCAAAACGTACAACAAAACATACGACTAGATTCAAGACGCAAACGCTTGCACTATTTTCCAATAGATTTATTCTGCAGCGCAAGCAATCCCGAACTAAAACACTAGCTTCACATGTCTGAAAGCAATGCACTTTGTGCGTATATTATATATATTTATGATAGGATGCCAGGTTCTGATGCTGACAGTTTGTAATTCACCCTCGCGCAAGTACCGCAAAATAACACTGTCAGTTACAATTTTCTCTGATTTATAATCCCAATTATGTTAAACTATTTCCATATTATTTTGCATCATGAATTCATTACAGCTATCCAATCGCACAAACATAACTAAAAATAACCATTCAATCAGACTTTCGATATCCATCGAAAGCAGCTTACTCCCAGATACTTAACACAGTTATTTAAATTTCACATTAGAGAATTCGAAATCGTTTGATGATCGATTGGATTATTGACAGAGCTAATAATTATTCCGCAATTAGCACTCACTTACAAGTGAACCAAAGGGCACGGACTCTGTTAGCGAGTCATAGACCAATCATTAACACAACCAACTTCCAGGATATCGCAGATTAGTGTAAGAAACTTACAAGCTGTCAAAAGTTTATTGCTTTTAATTTTTTGTGTTAATTTCATTTCCAGTCACCGCAAAGTCTAAAAATATTTGTAACTTTTTACAAGCAAACCATAAAATATTTACCGCGAAATTTGAAATTTAAAAAATTCGAACGATACAAAAAAAGCAGGATCTCCAAAATAAATTTGTCATTTGAATCAAAATTTTAAACTTCTCAAAAAAATTTCATAGTATAATTTTAATTCAACTCGATTTCCGGTGACGGAATTACCAGAATTTTTCCTGCAGTAAAAGATCATAATTTATTTAATTGTTTTTTTTCTTTTGGAAATTATAAAATTAAAAAATGATTTACTATTGAAATAATAAAAATTTGTAACGGTGATTGGCCGGTTTGTTTACAGAAATAAAAATATATCTGGCAAGGTCGACGAGTATCCAAAAGCACATCCATAAACATTTACCTCTGACTTTTAGTCATACATCTGAATCTCAACCTGCTAGAAAGTTGATCGCGGCTATTTCCGATCTAAACGTGTGTCAATCTACATGCACATCCACATTCATCCATCTATCTGTACAAGTATGCCTACAATTCGATGCACAAATACGGAAACCCCAGTTATTTAGTGTTTTTCAAAGATACATAAGATTTCTGTGACAGAAATCGCGGATTGCGGATCAAACCTCATCATCATCGTAACCCACATACTCATTGCAGGAAATACGGCGACTATTCCCAAAGTAATAGGCTAAAATAAATCCCATTTATTATTTTATCAATCTGTGACAATCATTTTTATCTGAATAAATTTTGCGCTGACTGTTTGATAAACGTTTACCAGATCCATTCACCTTGACTTTTATGAGGCTCCGATGGATCCCAAGTTTTATTGCTCGACATAAAATGCTTTTAAAATGTCTAACGCGATTAAACCTTGTTAATTACTCGTAATTTATTATTTATTATTTATTATCCATTATTAATAACAGCTTCTGATAAAATTTATTAGCCATAGAAAGCTTGCTATTACTGACGTATTCAATCCTCTGATCTGATAAGTATACATGTACACATATATATATTTAAATAATTTATTAAACCGTTAAGAAAGATGGAGGATGAAAAATAAAATAAATGTTGGTGTTATGTATTAAAAATCAAAGTGGTTTTAACGTTAGGATACTTAAAATATTTCAGCAAAGTAATCTGGGATTAGATGTAATAACCGTTTAGTAAAGTAAATAAAAGATGATGCGTTAATAGCCGTGAAGCCTGACAACGCGGGACATATAGGTGATCAACTTTCTCAATTAGCCGCGGGGATCCGACTTGACGCAATTCTGCTTTGGCAAACAACGTGTGTCACCGGTTTGGTAATACCCGTTTACACTCGATGACTTTCCGCCGATTCCGTTAACTGATGATGTAGAAATATAATCCTTGGTATAATATTGGCAACTTAAGATCCCTGATCAGATAAATTCAAAGAATCGAATCAAAAACGCCTATATTGATGGCATGAAACGAGTGATATTGTAACAGTCGTTATGTATTGATTGTCACATTTCGAGGAGGTAAATATCAAATGTATAAAAGAGAATGTGTACATATGTTATGTATTGATCGGTGATCGGGGATCGGTGATCGGCACGTCGATGTGTACCAACTTGGTATGATTTGTGTGACAAGTCGATGGAGGAAATTCAAATAGACATTATCGCCCACAGTGGGCGTTTATTCGTCCTTTTACTCGTACAAACTAGAAAGTCCTGTTAGGATTCTGACTTGAGAGCCGGTGCATCCCATGTATTATATATACATATTACAAATCGATAAACATATATATATACTTCAAGCCGTCATATATTTAGCAATCATGATATTTAGCAAAGTGATTTCATGACCTTTTTAAATGTAAAACTTATTTTAAAATAAGTTTTTTCTATATATGATCGTTTCTGAAGAATTAATCAGTTTACTTATAATACAGTGGTGATATGAAATCGTACGAAAAAATTTAATTATCCCACATTGCAGTAAGTCAAAAAAAATTAAATACCTTTCAACATAATTTCTTAGGATAATCTTTCCCAAGATCTTGTTACTATCAATAACAAACTTTGCATGACAACTCCCTAAGGTGATTCTCACTACACATACATACATATATATATATATATTTCAGGCCATAGATTAGCATCGTAGCGTCACGACCTCAAGAGAGGACAATCGCGTGTCATCTCAATCATCTTGCAGTCATGAAGCCACTCTAATGTATAAGAAAGCTTCGCCTAGTGCATTCTATCCAGAGATCTCTTCCACCCGCGTATCTTCATATATATGCATAATAATAATAATAATAAGAGTAAATAAAGAGAAGGTATAAGAATAAGAATCAGAATAAGAATAATAATCCAATGTAGGATATATCCAACTACTTACTCCCAGGTCTTTTAACGAACGTCATTGGAACTTTGACCCAGAGAGAATTCTCGTCACAGAGCGTGCCGGTGTCTCCTCCATACCAATCGTGTGGTTTATGAGTGGAGCGGACCTGCTGCTAAGAGTCGAGGACTCTGCGTTAGTGATGCAGTGATGATCATCAGGATGATTGGTGAGAGCCGATCGTACGACAGGCGAGAATCCTCACGACGACACAATGTGTGATGATGTACATTCCACGTACCACCGTTCCACACACCATCTGATGTCTTTTACATTTATAATATAATGCTGTCCATATAATAGAACGTAACGACAGTATCTACAGACGTCAGCGTCCGCGTCCAAGTACATGAACAAGGCGAGGAGAAATTTTACAAGCTGGCGTATACAAGTTCTGACCTTCGCGGAAGCAATTACCGACTACTGAGATCCACTATCGTCCAGGCCAAGTGAATAATCCAAGGTGCTACTTTACTTTTGTTGGTGTATTGACGGTAATGCATACACTTTCCGCACCCGCACAGTAATCGACTCGTGCATTAACACTTTAACATCAACATCAACATCAGCATCAACAACAGCAGCATCAATAGTGAGACTGCGAGTACGTCAATCGCGGATTCATATGTATACTTAGTTTTGTTTTTGCCTTGTAGAAAGTTTTCAAGGATTCACATGTCAGTCGTATATCATGACAATAATATCGCTGGACATTTATAGGGAAACTTGCGACAAAATGAGACACTATTTTTTAGAAATTTATTTTCATTTGGAAATTCTTAGTTATGACTTTCAGAAACGGATGGGGCAAGTTGATCAGCCTATAGGAGATTTTTGGTGTGAAAATGGTCTCTGAGGACTACACGGTTTGCTCGGTGTGAAATTTCTCAGTGTGAAAAATCAAGTGGTGTACTTTGAATACAGTATCAGTGTTTTCTTGCAATGGAATTATTAGTTTCGGAGTAATCAAGAATTTTTAATGAAGAACTTATACATTTACTCCATTGGTGGTGTGATCGTTTTAATTCACACGGTCCAAAATTTAACACTACGTCGTGCAACTTTATCACCGGCAGTGTTGAAAATTTTAACACCTAATGACTCACACCATACTACGAACTTGAAATTTTTTATGGTAAGTTTTCGATACTTGAATTATTTGACTAAAAACGGATCAATCGTCATGAATTTGAGAATTTAGCCAAGAGATATTTAACCTACAGCAAATTCAATTTAAAAGACTTAAAGACCATGGCGCATCATAATAATGAAATCCGTGGAATCCAAACTGATGGAACGTCGTGACGGCGAAATTTGCAGTAAAGATTGAATGATTTGACGAAGGACATCTTTAAGACTAGAAAGTTTAAAATCTTGCTTACTATGCAACTATATCTATTTATCTACATACAAATATATTCACGAGGGGAATAAACAAACTCATAACATTAAAGTAATAACCATTTGAGTCAGCGGTTAATACAGTAGGCCCAGTTCTTCGAGGCCTCCGTTCCACTGCCATCCCATGAATATCTATCAACTTTTATTGTCTTCAGAGAGACTAGTAAGAAGTTAACTTGGTTGAGCAACGCCGGCCAGATTTTGTTTATTATTTTGTTGTTTACCCATATCTCAAGAGCATCGCAAATACGTGACGAGGCCAAGTTACGCAACACCATTTTTTTCACTAAAATTAGAACTAAAATTCAAACTAAAGCTCAAATTTAAATTTTTACTTAATTTTAATTCTTCACAATATCAAAGTCATTTTATTTTTTAATGATTTATTGTTAATATAAGAGGCAAATCTTTATGAGCATTAGGTTACACACAATAAATAGTTGAATTGATAACCACATGTGATTTAATATCGTAGGCCGAAGAGTAATGCGAGTTAAATCGGTATGTCGTAGGAGCGAGGCCGCTGGTTAAATCTGTGCTAATTGCCCCAGTGTTGTTGTCCTCGTATCGTAAGAAGGTTGTAAGTATTTTATAAATATATATACATACACATATAAATGTGTGTTTATATAGCTTCATGCTATTAATAAGTACATGCGGTGATAAAAATTAATAGAATGTTGTTTGTATGATGGCGTTTTAAATAAATAAATCGGTTGTCGCGTCAACAAAATCAAACGTTTTAAAACCATGACTTCTAAGACCGGTTTATTGTCGATTAGATTCTTTAAATCTTAAAATACCGATCGACGATAGTGTTCACACGAATAATATCACTGATATTGAAATAGTATCACGTGTAGTAAAAATCTAGAACCAGTGATACAAATTTTGTATGTTTTCGCGCATGCTCAAGCAACGAAATAGAAAAAGATTTGTAGGTTATGGTTGTATTAATGTGTATACTCTATTCACGTGTACTAAACTATATAATATATAGTCTTCCCGTAGAGTAAATCACCGTCGGTTTTTACCCCCACCCTCAGAAAACGAGTCTAATCTCACGCCACTACAACACAGTGACGATACAAATCGAAAATTTCCGACAACTTCCGACAGCGACTTACTCACTAAAAGGCTTTAGTATTTTGCATCATCAAAAATACAATAAATACAGAAATTGTATAAGAAAGTGATAGCAGTTTAGTATAATTTCATTTTGAACCAGTGCTGATACAAAATTTGTATCGCCACAATACTAGTATCACTTTTTTTACGTACAAGTCTACTCTATAGTCTACTCTAGGTGATTATTACATTTGATGCTAGATATTTATTATCTTTATTTTATAATATAATAATAATATGTAAAATCATGACTACGTAAATAGATTTTAACATAGCTTGACACCCGAGGAATGTGTCAGCTGGAATGTTGCAACTAAAAAATAATATTTTATAAAATATATATTGGCAACTAAATTATTTATGCCAAAAAAATAATTGCGCAGCATTATTAGGTACATTTATCAAGAGAGACAAGTCGGAAATAAAGTGGTTACACAACAAATATATTTCTCCATGCTATATATTTAAATATGCTTAACTCGTTACAATGCATCGCGAAAGTAAGTGTCTTTCTCTCAGTCTCTATCTCTCTCTCTCCCGTTATTTCTCTGGGACATGGGCGATTTTTTAGCTCGAAAGTGAGTCTCATCTAAAATCGGCGCTACAGTGTATTGTTCGCATTGATGTCCGGCCTCTACGTGTCGCGTGACCTTTAGTGTTTTTTCCATGCTCTTATCTGAGTCAACACAGCACATAAATATATATGTGATACGATTGTATAAACATATATTTATTTAAATTAAATACAATTCTATCTCAATCTATTGCAATAGCTATATTATTGCTCTGATAATATCCCAGGTAGTTTTCCAAGTGAGATATTGAATTATTGAGTTAAATAGAGAAATAATTTTATCCGAAAATAGTGAAAGTTAAAAATAAATGGACGTCATTGATGGGAATAATGACGATAATTAATAAAATTTAAGGGGCGTGTATATTAATCTTGTATATTTATATATATATAGTGGGGTCAGTAAGGTCAGTAGCGGAGAAGTGAAGGATGATTCTTAGTCTTGTGCATGGAGGGCATGGAGTAAAAGATGTGAGTAAATCTCGGTACCAGGTCAAACCGCGATCTCGTGTCCCTCCCATGTTACTTTTACCATTATAGCTGTATGCATGGCGACGCATTGACGGTTAACATAAATTGCAGTAGGTAAAAAGAGGAAGAAGAAGAAGAAGAAGAAGGAGAAGGAGAAAGAGAAGAGGAAAGGTGTAGCTACCAACACTAACGATATTTAATTTTTAAAAAGCGAAAACGGTACGTTTAAGGTGGAATAGTTGATAGACTCGCGTTATCGCAGATTTCCACCAGGCTGCTATTAGGTATGGAACTGAGACAGAAGAAGCTTGTTTTGTTTGTACGTCTGAAACTAATATCTTGGGTATACTAGTGTTGCTGGGGTTAAGCCCAGGTCCAGGAGTAAAAAGATCCCTAATCCGCCCCAACCTGAAAGACGAGTTCATCATGGCTGTACCGTTAGCTTTGCATACACTGGGAGTAACGAGAGATGCAGGATGATAACTAAGGAGGAAGCTTACTACAGATATATTTATATTTATGTTTATATTTATTTGTATATTTATATGGGTGTAATAGTTGGGAAACGGAGAGTACGAGTGACCAAGCCGCGCTAATAGTCATGACAGTTAACTAATGGCGTTAAAACGAGCAATTAAACTTTTATTTGCGCCTTAACTTTATCCAATAAAATGTTGACATTTTAATATTTAAAGTTCAGGGATTAATGGGTTTTGTTTACGCGAATCTGAGATTTTATGGAGACTTTTTTTTTAATCTGATTACTCTTAAGTGGCTGAGTTAGGAGTTTGTGAATGTTTATTGTGAAAAAAGTGTTTTTTGTTGCGGAAATTACACAAAAAATAACCAAATTTTAATCGTCAAAAAAATCTCAACGGCATCAATTAATTCTTTTATTTTTTTAACGATCTCAAGATTGAATAAAATCATAATATTCAAGGGCGTCATTGATAAATGCCTCAATTCGCACAAATTATAAAAAGACAATATTTTATTTTTTCGCCTAGATTAATATTATTACCGCAAAATTTAAGTCGAACATAATACGGCTCGAATCCAAGAAAATAAATAATATTAACGTCTTCACTAATTTCTAAATAGACTTCTTGGAAGCACAAGTTAATTGATCAACCTCGCGATTTAATCCTGATTTAGCAAAAGAGATATCTAAATGTGAACAAGGCCACGGGGTTCCAGTCGCCGTTGACAAACAGTTAAACCCACCTTAGACCATTTATTTCTTCCACATCTTCACATAAATAATTATAATAACACTCGTAAATATATTTATATATATACATATATTTTGAGGCTAAATAAAAATTAACATGTACCTCTGAACCCGGCATTCAGATTAATAACAAATATATATCCTCTTCAACGACGGCGCTGAGTAATTTATCTCTGTTACAATATTATACACCATTAGGGCGTACTTTGCTAGTAAAAACGCAGAACCCAACTGTAATTATTCGATTAGCCATTTACTACTATAACTATAATTGCAATTATAATTATGATATTGTGCCCGTGACATTAAACACAAAAAAATGTAATCGATTAAATATAAATCATCTTCCTTCTGATCCTGAGTATTAAATTCTTAATTTAATTTTCTATTTTATTAAATATCTGCGATAAGTTCAATGTCAGTGATGCTAAAGATATGAAAATGTGACTTTTACGTGAGTGTATTCAGCTTTTAAGTTTAAAAACCAACAGCTCAGACAATAAAATAGTTACTAAAGATCCAAGAATGCATTTACCGTTCAACGTTTGCCCAGGTGCAATGAAACCTATACAAGACGCGCGTGTATTTGATATATCACTGCGTCTTCTTGCACGCGACTTTACTCCTAGAATCTACATCGGGACTAATGGAAATTGTTTATAGAAATAGCATTAAATATACTTAAGAATTTATAAATTTAAGTAAACGACAACGAATGCATTTATAAGATTACTAATCCCATACTTTCGCACGCTCGGAGATAATACTTTTGCTAGACCTCATTTAATGAGATAGAAAACTTGCCAGGTTAACTCATCAGTACGTTATGCTGACGGTGGAAAATCACCTAGTGCGAGATGTCTTGTAAAAGCTTGCAAACCACTATCTCTTTGTCGGCAGTGATGAGTTCTCACTGTATTATTTTTTTTTTTTTTTTTTTTTTTGGGTTGTAATCTTGAAAAAATGAAAAGTCTTTAGTAGTCGAGATAGAAGAGAAGCCTGAGGTCGCGGACATGCTGGATGTTGTGACTAAATTTATGAGAGTGATTTTTATGTTATTTGGAAATCGTGGAATTTTTATTGTCAACGAAATTTATAAATAAGGAGTCTGGGGCACGATGGCACCTCGGGGCTGAATGACCCACTTTCGAAATTTGATAAAAAAAAATTTATCACCAAATTTTTACAAATTTGAGATATTTGACTAGTTTCAGAGCAAAACTAAACTGGGGTATGATGACCCGGCCCCAAAATTTGGTAGTAAAAAAAAATTCTTATACAATTTTTTTTTTTAATTGAGAATTTATGAGAAATTTACTAAAAAAAAAAAAGATGATTTCTATCGTAAATGTAAACCAGAAAAAAAGTTTTTTAAATGTAATGGAGTAGTTAAAAATCGTGAAGCATTTCTATGCTTGTTATAAAATAAAACAAAATGCGTTAGGAATAAAGAAGCGTATTCTCGATATATGACCTAAAGAATATTTTTTTTTTAAACTTAAAAATTTTTTCATTGCCTTATTACTGATTTTAAAATAGATTCGGATCTCGTACAAAAAGTATTTTTATTTTATGTGGGATTTTAATGGGATGAAAAATAAAATTGTTGCCTAATGCGGCGCAACCCCATTTCCACAGAAGGCGGAGAAAATTTCTACTGCGATTAGATGAGAAGATTCACTCGGATGATGGACAAGTTTAATTTAAATCTCGGCTTATAAAGGTAAATAGTATGATGTGTTCTAATGGATAGTTAAAATATCATATTCAATTAGGTGTTTACATTTTATCCCCGTAATCGTAATTGATGTTTTTTGTCCTCTACATACACCGTCCATGCATTATTAATATTTATTTATTAAAAGCTTAATTGAAGCTCAATTACACGCAAGATAGTTTTCTAATGATCATTTTAATTTATTAGAAAACGATTTTATTTCCACGATAATTATTTTTTATTAATTTAATCAGTAAGTCAGCAAAAAAATTTTTCTTACTCGTGTATTAAATTTAATGTAAGTCTAATTGCGCTCCAGATTTTTTGCCTCAAATATATCATCAATAAAAATATATATTATAAAATTACTTGAATTGCCGCGTACGACTTTGAGATTCTTAATCTTTTGGATCCACATTCGCTGGCCGTAAAAAAAAAAAAAAATAAAGTCGCGCGTGCACTGCATTCTGATCTGCCGAGGGCCTTGACCTGAGGTCGATTTCCAAATTTAACCATGACGACACAACCCCAGAATTTTATCATTTTTAGAGTCTCCAAATAATACTAAAAACCATTAACTAATTTCTTGGCAATAAATCTTTTGATTAAAATTATTTGAACTAGTGTTTATGAGATGAGACACGTCACCCCTGTATTTGTCATCAACTCTCATGATATTGATCCATCAGCAACCCTGTTTATTACCCCATGTTTGCGAGGACTGACAAATAAAACAACGAATCAGAGACCAAGACCAAGAATACGACCAACAGCAAGTTTCAAGATTAATCACAGCTGTTAGGAGAAATATTTAAAAAAGAAAAAATTGTTTAATAATAATTACAGACATAATCCATCACTCTGCATAAACAATCGGCGCTGTTTTAAATCAACCATCTGTACTCGAGCAATATCAAATTTCAGTATTAAAAATACACATGAGTATAGTCACGAATATATAATACGACTCTACAATATACATTACGCTATTTAATTTATATGTTGGACTACTGTGACATACCATTCTTTACATTAGAGGATTATTCAAATAATAGCCCAGGTTAAAACTATCTAGACTGAAATTTAGCTGGCGACTAAACCTAAACATGACTGAAAACTTGAAAATTTTCCGTTCCATATTAAGTTACTTTAAATTTTTCAAAGTTCTATAATTTGATTTTAAAAAAATACTATGGCCGACTAAAATTATCGGTCAATTTCCGGCCTATCTGTACAGAATAATAAAATTTCGAGCAAATTTAGGCCTTTTTGAAGAAAATTGTATGATTTCGACAGTATTTTAGCTAGACTTATTTATGACTAATTAAAATTATTTATAAAACGGTGATATTACAGCGTCACCTGCACGGAATATTTAACTTTAATATATTCAATATATATCTGATTTGATATCAGCAATTTGCTTGAAGCATCTGCTGTGCTAGTCACTTAAATCAAGAGATCCAAAAGGTTACTGGATATAGAGGTACATTGAGGCAACAGCATGCATTTACCATTTCTGCATACAAAGCTCCTAGTCTAAAGTCTAGTCTGTGCATCATATCTACAGATTATTCTGCGTAGGTTGGTATTATTTCGTTTGTCATCCTGTCTATTGTTAGTTTACTTTTTATTTATGTAATCTCCAATTGTCTAATAAATGATTAATCGTATTGATATCAACACTTTCTACATATTTTTATGTATTTTTAAGAATTATGTAGGGGAGGTTCAGTTAAAATGGGGACTGAAAAAAATTATTATTTTTTAATCACACATTTAAAAATCTAAATATTTTTCTTTTTATTTTTGAATAAAATGGGACAGTTTCAAAAAAGAAAAACTTTATTTTGATAAAATTTCACGAGCTAACATTTCTGTATTGACAGAGTTTTAGAATTAAACTTCGAAAAGAATTTAATTTTCGAGCATCTCAAAATATGTAAAATAATTTTTAGTCATAAATGAAAATTTTAAATCACAGAAAAAAAAATTTTAAGGACTCCGTTTTTCCCGCTTATATTTTTAAATTCAATACTTCTAAGAAATCTCAAATAATTTTTGTACTGCCCGAAAATTTCTCAAGACTATATTTTGTTATTAATTACAATATTTTCGGACGAGACAAATAAATTAAAAAAATGCTAAAAATAATTGTCACCATATGTAAATATATATATATGCATATGTATGGAATGGATTAAATCCAGTAGTAATACTGATGAGGAGGTTCGATAGAGTTGCAGAAGCTCCGTTAATAATTAACGAGCTGAATCTGTCTTGAAAGTGATCGAAGCCAGTGGCGATTAGAATCGTGGCGCCTTCTTTACTTACAGCCCACGTTGATGCATCGTTAAATTACATACATTTACATGCTTACCATACACTAGCACTAGTGATATAGAGTACGACATGCAGCGCAGTCTCAAGTATTCACTATAATAGTGTACAGTCACACAATTTACATTAGCCGAGTGGAAAGAAAACAAATTACTCGACAGTCTAAGTTGTAAGTACAAACTTGTCTATTGATACTATTACTGCAAAATGTGTTATAGCCCGTATTATATGTGATGCGATAAGTGTATGACCAGCAAGGTGTTTTTAATCTGTCCTCAAGGAAATGTTTTCGAATGACACTTGACACGGTGTCAACTACATGAATTTATTCGATCACGGAAATTGTTTCTGTGTACTCAATATTATGTTCAATACTCTCCATTCCACTCCACTCTATTTTCTTTTTTTTTTTTTTTTTTTTTTTAAATAAATTACATCAAATGTTGTACATGTTTCTTTTTACACAGCCGTAACTCACGCGCATAAAAATGATAAAACAGGACCCAGTTCGTAAATTTTGTCTGTTGTATAACCAGAGAAATTCAACTAGTTACGTCTTTTTTTTTTTATGACGCATTTGTCGCGACAGTATTGCATTTTATTATTTCCTTTTTTTTTTCATTCTAGATGATTTAAAAATTACGCAATGATAAATGATATAATGGAATGAAATTTAATGATTTAATAAGTACTATTTAGGTTACAAAATATTTGTTGATTCATCTTAAAAAGTTTGTAATTGTACAATCTAATTAATGCGTTAAATTATTTTATTACACAAATTATTTATTTAAAAAAATGGAAATCTTGTACGAGAATTATCATTTAACGGCATCGCATTTCTTCGAGTTTAAGTCGGCATCATCTTATTGGAATGAGTTAAAAACACCAGTACCATGATATATAAATATACATATATATGAATAAGAGAGTTGTGAATATAGATAGTAGAGTATAGAGGCGAGGCTCTTCCAATTCCACGCTGGTAACCCTTTGGTGAAACGAGTTTCATTTAGTTTTGTGGTCTGCACACCGTAGCATTAGGTCTGATGAACGCTTGCGGTTACGTCATCCTCATCTACTGTGATCCTGTCGGCTCTTTCTGCTCATCTGCTTTGCATCGACTCTACCCATAGACTATTTCATATTCAAAAGATCAACCGGATCTTCAGTTTAATTTGAAGTTACTTTTTAAACCAATTAACAAATGTTTTTTTCGACAAAAACTATAGTCTGTTTTTTTAATTAATTATGAGCAGTAATGAGTAATGATCATTGAATAATTTTGAGAATTGTAAGCGATTATCTAAGCCTTGAAGCCGTTCTAGATTCGCATCAAGGTCTTTTATCGGCAAGAGTTCTCACAAGAAATCAGATAAGTATTGACACCATGACAGTGGCTGTCAGTGTGTGTATCGCTAAGTGATTTAATTGAGGCGTAACGAACGTGAAAGCAATCAACTATGTCTATGTCTATATATAGATTTAGCCTAATTTTGTATCACGCAAACACACCAATTTTATTTACTTTTCTAAACTGACCAGAGAATTCTCGCTCGATGGATTATTTTGCAACAGCTCTAATGTTTTATGTACAGATGTATAGATATAAATATATATATATATTTAGGTATATATATATATATATATATATATGTGTGTGCTAGTGTTATGTGTATGAAAGGTAGGTCAGCTGTAATTGTTGCACGACGATTGCTCACGATCAATCTTACTGTAATTCACATTTAATTGCGATCATCTTTTTTATATTTTCGTATAAATATATATAAATATATATCTTTTAAATTAATTTTTTACGAGTGAAAAAAATTTTATAAATGAGTTGGAATATTTTTTTGATAATTAAGGAAGCTGGTAAAAATTCCAGTTCTTTAAATTTTTTTAAAAAAATTTGTAATTTTGTATAAATGCAAATTTTGTTTATATAAAGATAAAAAATTTTCGATATTAAAATAATTATTATATGTAGCAATTACTTAATAATTAAAATTTGTTGCGGTTACCAATTAAAATTAATTAATAAATCATTTTTATAAATAATAATTACAATTATTATTTAATTGACAGAATAAATTTTTTTAAAATAAAACGATAAGTTAAATTGATTATTCAAGTATTTTTCAATTGTCAATTAAAATTAAAATATGTTTCAGCAACCAGTTGAAAATGAATTATTTATTTTTTTTTTAAATAATTATTACGCTTACTGATTAATTATAAACGCAATAGTTTCTAAATCATGAATTAAATTTCATTTATAATTCAAACGTAGTCTTATCATCAATTAAAATTACTCAATATTTAAAGATTAAGAATAATTAATTTTTTTTTAATTATTAATTAGAAGTTCATTTGATGAAAAAAAAATTTAATTTAACTTTCATTTTAAAACTGAAGTAAAAAACGTAATTAAAAATACGATCACACTTTTTCTAATTATTTGAGTCAATTGAAAATTTTTTATCTAAAGATTTTTTTTTCTTTTTAACTAAAGTTTAACTGAATTTTTTTTAAAAAAGTAAAAAAGAGCAATAGCTTGATGCATTGCGGGTTTGGTATTGAACCTACGCCCAAAAGATCTAATAGAATCGATAGGTAACTACAGAGTACGGACTACAGACACAGACAAGCAAAGAAAGACACACAGAAATACCTCTCGCGATGTGAGGGAAATAAATCTCTGTATAGTAAACTGAAGAACGTGTGTGCCGTGTGTGCTATCTCTCTTAGCGATAGCCAAAGGGGCTTCCCGTTTTCTTACAGACTGTACTTTAATAAAATTCAATCCTCGATATTCCGGTCTGCCAGCGTTCCCTGCTGCACTATTATGTATGTTACCAAGTTTCTTTTTCTATTCCTCTTTTTCTGTTTTTTTTTTTACCCTATACTACTATCAAAAAAATATTGCATCCATTTTACAAACAGTACAAATAATGCAATATTCCCGTACCCATACCGATGAGTTACTTCCTCTCGAAACTTTTTTTCTCGGAAAATGTTTTTGTAAAACAAGTTTAAGTTTTTCTGTTAATCCGACGCAAACTTTTCGAGTCAACGCACTCAAATATTTATGGTGAGCTCACTGTACTGCGCACTGTGCACTATGACCCCTATAAATTTTAAATGTTAGTTTTTACTCCGGTCTTTCGAAACAACTCGATAACTATTTATTTAATGAGTTGATAAAAATGAATTTAAATAAGAAAGCTTTGATTTATTTAGTCGTACAGAAACTGTGTTAAAAAAATTTTAAGAATTTAAAGCGATATCATCACAATGAAGAATTTGCTAAGTCGTCTTAAAAATAGCTTTCTCACTGCGCTTTTGATTATTGTTCGTGACACAATTTCTAAAGTAGGAATCGACTTACTAATTTATCGTCATTTCTATGCCAACTCATGCTGCAATGAACAAGGTAAATTGACATATATAATATATTGTAAATGTATACTTTACAGTCGGGCAAAATGGCCCGCGGAAAATATTGAAAATTTTTTTTCAAGGATTTTTTATTCGTCTACGTATTTTTTCTGGTGTAAAATTAAATATAAGCATTAGTTGAAAAAGTAATTCTAATGGTTAATAAGTTGGACACTGTCATGCGGAAATAATTTTTTTATATGAATCTATACTGATTTAAATTTTATTGCATTAGAATACTGACTACTTATTGATGACAATTTGTTGATTAAAAATTATAAAAGGACTCGATAATTTTCAGTGACCACCAATCGGAGACCGGTAATTTTTTCTCACAGAAAAGAAAGCTATTTAAAAAAATGAACGATTGGATCTTCAGTCAACATCACATACAAAATAATATTTCCGAGAGAATTTTATTGCTGATTAATCCCAAGTGGCAACAAAATCCTTCATAAGCCTACACCGCAATTCGGACTCGTGATTTAAACGATCATAAAGTATTATAAAAAAGTATGAGGGACATATAATCTGGATGATGGTGTATATATTTTGTCGGATGTCGAGGTTTGACGTGAAAATAAAAGGAGATAGGAACCGCTGCCGAGAAATAATGTTCATTAACAACAACCGAGTAGCATATATATATATTTATACCTGTATATATATATTTTTACAGTTGATCGTAAAGTCTCTTTACGGACGCGCTCGATTTAGCGAGTATCTCACACTGCTATCAAAGCAACTTGACGTCTCGAAATAAAAAATAAAAAGCTAAATAAATAAAACACACAAGGAAGAATAAATAATGAATTTTCTTTTTCTCCTTTTCTTTCTTATTTTCCTTCTCGATATTCCCTTCAGCATAATAATATCTCTCATCCTCCACTCGGACTATTATCAAAGACACTCCGGATATTTCTTTCATCACCGCTGGCATCAAGGGCCACCCATCCAACGGTCATCTGCGAAATGGCGCCATACCTAACATGGTTTGACGTATCAAACGAGTTTTCAAAAAAATCCACATGCCTTATGTGCGCATTAGTTTACACTCTTTTATCTTTAATTTAATACTTTTTATACTATCCCATATCTCGGCAATAACCATACGCGACTAATTTCCGCGCCAATTCACTCATTTGTCACCATAACAACTCAGCATATAACCACTTTCATTTGATATCATGTTGTCATTTTAGTTTCACAATTATCTATTTTTTTTTTTTTTTTTTTTTACTATCAAAAGATAACGTCGTCAGCATCAAATTCACTAATTAATAAATCCATTAATTAATTTATTCATACTTTTTAAACTGATTAAGTATTAAGATCAATTAATTTAATTAAAAAGTTACTTTTCATATCTTTAGCCACAGCCGGAAATGGGGAATTTAAAAAAAAAGCAGCCTTACATAACTTGTATTAAAAAAAAAAAATTCTTCCCAGTAATATTTTTAGAGGAAATAATTATTAGCCCGATTGATCATCTTCCGCGAACAGGAGACCCTAAAATGGCATCGACGTCTGGAACGAGTTTTAAAAATACCCTACCAATGAACTCTCACACGCGATCAGACTGACCAATTGATATTTTAAACGTTTTTTTTTTTTCATTTTTTTATTTGGTTTTGGGCGCCAGTCGCGAACGATCTGTGTTGGAGTACTCGATAGCGGACATTATATACGCGGACATAATACTTGAATTGTTTTATTTGGCAAAGTTGGACCACAGCTTTATTGGAGCCCTCTGCCAAGTGCAATGAACTCGGTGACCGTTCGCGGAGTCACTTATTTCCGATAAATAAATAAGTGACTTCTATATTGAGAAAAATAAAGTAAATGGCTGAAAAACATTTCATACAACAGCTTAATGGGAAAAGTAAAATTAAATAATGATTAAAACTTATTAACTATTGCACAAATTTCTTAATATATTTAGCAACATGATACCGAGTTTCATTAAATTGCTCAATTTAAAAATAACGAATCTTCTTCACAACTCGAGTAAATAAACTCTAGATGCTCGGAACAGTAGATTGTGCTACTGGTGGGAATGCCTGAACGAGATTAATGAAAATTATACAGGAGTATTTACGGCACGTAGCCAAGTAATGCCGACAATGTTTCGCGAGTACCGCAGACTTGCCTTTTGTCTTCTCACTTTATTATTATTGTTATTATTTATTATCCCTATCTTACTTTATCTAGTTTTTTTATTTTATTGGAGGACATTAGCTCGCTGTACACTAAAAGTTTGTGCATGCACTCAGCCGTGCGTCGACTTTTCGGTGAGATAGACCCAGATTTAGGTCTTACGTATGCGCGACCGCGAGTGATCTCGAGTAGACCCGTTTCCGGGCCGTACGAACTTACGAGTCGCATTGCGACAAACACACATTCTGGATAATAACCATAAGAAAGGACTAAAATAAAGTATAACCAGATAACGGCGTTAGATATGAAGCTTAAATAGAATTTTTTCGGCTGTGGGTTTCTGAATTTTAAATTTTCTCACGACTCGCTGCGATTTATTTTTACTTTTTCTAGTGTCTTTTGTATAACTTGCGGCATTAAAATAACTATTGTGCAATATATTATATATTTTTCAGAGGTCAAACATACGGTCTCTGAGGAGTTCAAAGAAAAAAAGTGTCTGATAAAAAAAACGTGCTGGAGATAAAGTTAAACAAAATGGTTAGAAATAAATACTGGAGTCGGATGGGATGGGAGCGTGTATTCTCCATCGTGACATTAGAGTTTTCGCCGACCTTCTAAGATCCGCGCAGCAACGGTGCAATAAGCACACTATAGCTACACTTGAAGGTATTATTCTCAAGAAGCTTACATAAGTAGTTTTGAGTTACATCTCGTTAGGCAAACCAGCGCCGGCTGACTTGAATTACTACCGGATTATTCACTGCCTGAAGCTCCGTCTCTCTCGGTTTTGAGAGACTATGGGCTTATTCTTATACATTACTAACAACTAACAACAGTTAGTTAAATATTGTACACACAATATACAACTTGACACTGATGCTCACCGGAACTAATGCCTTTGAGATATTACTATATTTGTCTTTTATGTTTTTCTGGCGCTTGTCCTTCATCTTCGTCCTTCCGCGTCCAATATCCTACATACTATTCGTATAGTGAAGTCTAATAATTTTTTATTTTTTTTAAAAACGACAAATTATAAAAAAGAAAATATTCAAAAAAATTGCACTTATAGTTTTTTACATTTTCTAAATGTGCATATTTTTAGTTTTTACTTTTTTGCAATTGATGTTTAAAAAAAAATCCGAAAATATTAATTGTAAAAAAAATTGAACTGAAACTTATAACGTCTTTTTTTTCAAAAATTTCCAATTTTTTTAGCGGGAAGTTTAAAAAAAGAGGAAAATATTTTGTTAGCAAATGAGTTTTTTTTTTTCAACTGGGTTGAAATAATAAATTTCATTCTCTTTTATGCAATAATTAATTTTTTATGTGCCAGTAGAAGCAAATGGCACCTAAACAACTGTTCAACCAACTAATTGGCAGATATGATAATCAAAAAATACGATTATAAATAATCAATTGCCAAATTTTAACTATAAAATAAAATATATGATGGGCTATCAAATATTTTTTTATACTTTTGCTTTCTTGTTTTAAACGAGATCGTAAAAAATATATATAGATCGGACAATTTTATATCAATTTTGAAATAAATTTTAATTTTATTAAAAATGACTCACCGGTCGCTGATTTATCTGCCAAGATTTCGTCGATGGTAGCAGAAATTCGTTGATTTCATCAAATAATCGATAACCAAAGAGCACCAAATACTTGTGTATTCACTTTACATGTTTATTGTCACTATTTAAATAAAACTCACTATTTAAAAAAAACTTTAATCACTATTAAAATAAAACTCACCACTAAAATAAAACTTCACTTTTTATTAAAATAAAACCACTCACTTTTAAAAAAATCTCCACTCACTATTAAAAAAAAAATGACCCTGAAGTTAGTAGACATTTAACAATTATTAGTTTTTTTTTTCCAAAAAATAAATTACAAAAAAAAACTATAAGTGTAATTTTTAAAAATATTTTTTTTGCATAATTTATCGTTTTGAATAAATTACAAAAATTATTAGACGTCTGCTAACTTCAGTATCATAAAAAAAAATTCACTCACCATTGAAATAAAACTCACGATTAAAAAAATGCGTCACTCACTATTAAAAAAAAAACTTCCGTCACCATCACAATAAAACTCACTATTGAAATAATACTTCACTTACTCACTTACCGATTAACTGCTGCTACACTCACTAAAAAAAAAAAATTAACCCGAAGTCCACGATTCGATTATCGATCGCACAAATTTAAATATCTAGTCACTTAATTTTTTATATCGAATCATAACTGAAGGTATCGAGTGAAAAAATGGCAGAAAATTCTGGAATAACTCGAAAAAATTTAAACCAGCAAGAAAAAAAAATTAATAAAAAAATTAATTAAATAGGCATTTAAAATAAAATAAAAAATAAACTGAGTCAAGGTTGAAAGATATTTAAATTTAATATCAGAGTAAATAAAAATGCAACGTAAACCACCAGACAAAGGAATTCCAAGAACTCTAGCCTGCCACTTTTCCACGAAATTATCGATCAACTCTCGACTTTATTTACTCGTTTGAAATAAAATAAAACATCTCTCACTTTTATTTACTGTCTAAGACTTACTAACACACTTATTTAATCACTTATTTTTTTTTTTACTCCATTTTTTTTTTTTTAAATGTCTACGCTATTGTTGCCCCGCACTTTTTTTTTTAAACACTGTAATTTCACTATAATTAATTAATAAATTAATCTCCGTCTTTATTTTAAAGTCAATGTCAACACATTAATTAATAAACTCATTGATTTAATTATTTATTTAATAAAAAGTCAAGTAAAATTACCGGAGATGTGAACAATGGCAAGGATGAAGCACTAATGCATCAATATGAAGTTGGCTAGAGCTTCACCATACTCATGGCCCCCCATTGGTTTAAATTTTTCAAAATTAACAAATCAAATAATTTATAACTAAATCAGTCGATCGGCTGTAAGCCAATGAAATTTAAAAAATTTGAGTAATACTGAAGTTAGCTGGCGTCTAATAATTTATAGATTATTAGGAGGAAGTTAATTGTGATCGGGACTCAGACTCGGTGTTCGGTGTCGGTATCGAGATGGTTATTGATAATATTTAAAATTCAGTAATTGAAATAAATCGAATTTTAAAATAAAAAATGTTAATATGTGATAGTAGTGAAGTGAGTTAATTTTTTTTCGGACATAAGTGAAGTGATTGTGAAAAGTGAATAAATTTTTTTAAAATAGTCGGGAGTGTCTGTGTCAGTGTAAAATCCGGGTCTCTTTATTTGTTTTAATTATTTTGAGTTTTATTTTTTGTCAGGTCGTAAATAAATTGGCCAGTGTCAATAAGTATGAGTGTGAATGTAGCTGACAATTGGTAATTTTTTTAATTTTTGAATAAATAAATAAAATGTAAGCAGAAAAAAAATTTGAAAATACGTCTTTAGATAATTTAAAAATCACTACGTGCATTTTTTTAAATTTTATTATTTGAATTAATTTTTTTATTTATTTGAAATTTATAAATTGTCTCATATCTGCTGCATTCATACTCATCAATGAGTAATAAATTTAATAATTGACGTCATTAAAATAAATTTTTTTTTAAATTCGAATTATAAAATAAAATGACGATGATTAAGCACTAATGGGCAACGATATGAAGTTGGCTAGAGAATTTTTATTGTAATTGCAAATTTGAATTAAGAGTCTTCTGATTGGTTAAATATTTATATCGGACTCTAGTGTTTTCTGGGGAAATTAAAAATTAAAAATTAGGGGGAAGCTCATTGTGGTCGGGACTCAGACTCAGTGTTCGGTGTCAATATCTCGAGACGGTTATTGTTAATTTTTAAAATTCAGTAATTAAAATAAATTAAATTATTAAATAAAAAGTTTTTATATGTAATAATAGTGAAATTAGTTAATTATTTTTCGGACATAAGTGAAGTAAGTGATTGTGAAAAGTGAATAAATTTTTTAAAAATAGTCTGGAATGTCTGTGTCAGTATAAAATCTCGGCCTGTTTATTTGTTTTAATTATTTCGTGTTTTATTTCTTGTCAGGTCGTAAATAAATTGGCCAGTGTCAATAAGTAGTAAATTCAATAATTAAAGTAATTAAAATAAATTTTTTTTAAATTCAAATTAAAAAAAAAAATGGCGATGATATGAAGTTGGCTAGAGAATTTTTATTGTTATTGCAAATTTGAATTAAGTGTCTTCTGATTGGTTAAGAATTTAAATCGGACTCTAGTGTTTTTTGGGGAAATTAAAAATGAGGGCGAAGTTCATTGTGGTCGAGACTCAGACTCGGTGTTTGATGTCAGTATCGAGAAGGTTATTGATAATATTTAAAATTCAGTAATTAAAATAAATCGAATTATTAAATAAAAAGGGTTTATATTTGATAATAGTGAAGCGAGTTAATTAATTTTCGGACATAAGTGAAGTGATTGTAAAAAGTGAAAAAATTTTAAAAAAATAGTCGGGAATGTGGTGTCAGTATAAAGTCAAGGTTTTTTATGGGAAAGTTCATTGTGGTCGGGACTCAGACTCGGTGTTCGGTGTCAATATCTCTAGATGTTTAGTGTTAATTTTTAAAATTCATTTTCATTAAAGTAAAACGGATATTTAAAATGAGTGTGAATGCAGCAATCCCAGACAAATTTAAAATTATAAGTAAATAGAGTAAAATAATTTAGAAAATAATATTTGTAAAAAAATGCACTTATTAATTGAAAAATTTTTTAAAGGCGCATTTTTTTTTTAATTTAATTTTATTAATTATTTACTCTATTTATTTATAATTTCAAATTTGTCTGATGTCTGCTATATTTTGACTGATTATTTAAATTAAATTATTAAGTGAAGTGTTTACGTGACAATAGTGAAGTGAGTGAATTATTTTCAGTGCATCAGCGAAGCAGAGATTGTGAAGTATGAAAAAAAAAAATAAAAAATGGCGGTGGTGAGTGTTGTTGTCTGTTTAAAAATTCCCAATTTATTTTAATTTATGAGTGTTAAAAATAAATTGATTGTACATTTTGATTATGAAAAATTTGAAAAAGTCTGTAAAAAAGTGAAGTTTATCTTAAATCACTAAATTATTATCAAATATTAGACAGAGGAAATTTCCATAAATATGAACAGTGGGACTAATAGGGGACAGTTTTAAATTAGCTATAGAATTATTAAATTTATCATGAATTTGATTTTAATCATAGCTTTTGGTTCGTCGAAATTCGAAAATTTTTTATCTGAACTCAGGTTCAGTTTCAACATTTCAAATTTAATTAGTGTTAATTTTACAATTAATTGCAATTAAAGTAAAACGTACATTTAAATTAAATTATTAAGTGAAAAGTGTTCAAGTGACAACAGTGAAGTGAGTGAATTATTTTTAGTGCATAAGTGAAATAATTAAGTGTGAAAAGTGAAAAAAAATTTAATGAACATTTGATCTTGTGAGCCAACTCTAAAATTTCCTGCTGCTTTTGGGCTCAGAAAGCTCAAAAATTTTATTATTGGAAAACTTTTGAGCTCTTGGTGCCCAGAAAACTTTTGGATAAAAAAATATCCATTTCGCTGAAAACAAGTGATTTTTGTCCGATGATATCTTTGGAAAAAGTCGATCAAGGATTTATGATAAATCAGTAAAAATCATAGCACAAAGCTGTAAAAATAAAATAATCATTGAAAATTTATTCTGTTGTTTACGCCTTACGAAATCTTATAGCTCATGCTGTCATGAGTTATCGGGAATCAGTTATCAGAATAATTGTTTTTGATAATGAAGGTTGAATCGCGATAGCTCAAACACGTAAGAAGAGCGATAGTATGATTAATATAAATATCACATCCTATCAGTAAACGATTCAAATTCAATTCTGTCTTTGGCTTGCTGATACTTAGATCGCCATTAAAACGTAAGACAACTATTTTTGATAATTTATTTTATTCAAAGTTTAAATCTGAAAAAATTGTAACGTTTTTCTAATCTAAGAATTACTTGAGATTTATATTTTTATAAAATTAAATTATCGTAAAAAATGCATGAGTTTGAATAATAATTTTATTGTTTCTGAATTACAGAGTCAAAATGCCGAAAAACATTTTATTATTATTGTCAATTTTCTTGATGGTCGTACTTTATTCTAATGCAGAAGAAGGATGTAAAGGTCGTTGGGTAAGAAATAACTTTTTATCAGTGAATTAAAACAATAAAAACTCACAGGATTTAAGATTTTCAGTCGGAAAGTTAAAGGGCCCGTAATTTTTTTTCTAGTGTCATCAACTTATGGGTTACTACTGTTGTACAGGTTATTATTGTAAGAGTTACTGGTCTCAAAGTACTTGCACATCATTCGCAGGTTGATAAATTTAATCTAATTTTAGTCCTATTGATTTACCGGTGATGGTGCAAAAATATTTTCTCAATAATAGGGGCTGGAAAAATAATTAAGATGTGTAATTCAATGGACTAAAATAAGTTTACTGTTTATTGAGTAAAATTGGACAATTTAATTCGACGACTAAGATATAATTTCTTACGATATGTATTTTTACTCAATCAATGATAATAATAAAATCGATAATTTAATTTAGGTCTATACATTTTTGTCTCTTCCTCTGATTATACCTCTGTCATGAAACAATATTCACTATTTGAATCCGAATGAAGTAATTTATTCTCATAAAACTATCGATGAAAGTCATTTCCAAAATAGTTATTTATTATTATAAAATATATATGAAGTTAGTAATAACTTATTAAATAACAAATTATATAACATAATTTTTCGAGTATTCATAAAAAATTAATTGATCATTATCGCCATAGCTAGTAAACAACTAAGCAACAATAAAATTTTTACAAAAACGTTATATTTCACAAGATTACCATCTCTTGTAAATTTTATGTACTTTCCATGATAAATAAAGAGGGATATTGTTTAAATAAATTTCCCACGATATTTTATTTGGTACATTGTCACTTTGTTGGTCGTTTTCTTCGTTTGACCAAGTGCGTGCTTTCGCCTCTGCCTCGGACTGCGGAAGAGTATTTTGTTGTCAGCTCAAGTTAAATAAATATACTCAAACACTAGCTTATAACTAAACAAAATAAAAATGGCAATAAATTTAATAGAATTAACCTGTCGATACTCATGAAGTTACTCGCAATCAGTAATTTGGCGATATTTATATACTTGAATGCATAAACTTTTCCCCAACAAATAAACTGCCGACTGTTTTATTGTCCATTCATGTATGTGCAGTATGCAAAGCACAGGTAATATACGTGAGTGTAGGAGGGTGTAATATTAAAATAGGTGAAGGTAGTTTACAATAGCTTAAAGTTGCATTACAAGTTAGTTACCTACGCTTCTTGCATTAAGCGCTGGGTATTTTATCGTAAAAATAAAATATGGATAAATATAAACGTGACAATGGATTAAGAATGCGGGGTAATATTGTCCCGCGGTTCACATGACATATTACGTCGGCAAATAATTGAATTACATAGAAGTAAAGAAAAAAACAATTTTTTTTTTTTTTTTTGCCAATTGTGGGACATTTTAATGCAAGTGCCAGTGCGATGCATTGGCTGTATAATTCATCGGCACATCTATCTATAAAATGTAAAATATAACTTTCTTGAATAGTAGGACCCATAAGGTAATTTAATATAAAATATGATATATTGGCTGTTTTATCGCGATGAAGAATTTGAACGAGTCGCGGTGTGCATAGTGTGGAAAGTGCACCTGAAAGTGCACTGGGGATCAAATGTCTATGGCATTCACTCGTTATATTGCGACTTTCCTTATATTATATTCGATGAGACTACTCCTTTATATATAAATATATATATGTCAGTATTTATTTATATAAATAAATGTATGCATGCTGGAGCTAGATGTAGGCAATCTATTACAAAACCTACTCTGCAAAATTGTTTGTTATCATGCCGAAGAATCCAATTGTAGGAAAAGTAGATATGTGCTTTTATAATTTTGCTCGAGGAGTGAGTGCTCATTTAATATTATAGCGCAGTATGTTTTAATAGATGTGGGATTTTTTTTTTCAAGTTTTAACGGGCAATTAATTTTATGGCCGATCAATTGTAACCTGTAATTTTCTTTGTTAGACGGTTCATCGGGTGTCATCTTGCTCTGGTGTAATTAATGTTTCTTCATCGGTGTTGAGGTTAAATTTATTTTTTTTCATGTGTGGGATGAATATAATTAAAATGGTTTCAAGTTTCTTTTAAATATTTTATTCTGTATTTGTTTAACTTCAAAATAAATAACCGATGAAAATGTAAATAATTTTTTTTTAATTTAAAAAATTTTGCTTAGACTGAAATTCAATTGAAGCTAAACATTTTTTGGTCTCAGTTTAAAATTACAGACTAGAAAAAATTTACTTTTTCTCAGCTAAAAAAATACTGAACACGAATAATTTATGAATTTAAATTTCAATTGACTATAAATAGATACCATCAAACCCCATAATTTTTTAAATTATAATCACCACCAATGGAAAAAAATAACGACTGTTCAAAGTCTGAATTTCGATGCTCACTTTGACCTAGCGGCCACATGTATATTAACATTTTCGAAAAAGGCATGACTTTTCTGCGCTTAGTTTACTCTCTCCTTTATTATTTTACCTCCATCTAATAAATTAAAAGAATAATTTTTCCAATGTCTCGACATGTTAAATATCTTTGAGCAGTGATATCGAATATCAAATTAATATTACAATATTTCTATTCTTATCCCACGGATAATCCTTCGCATCCTCTCACTCGGATTGCATTGCAAGAATACTAGTTTCTTTTCTCTCTCCCTCTGTATATATGTTTATAAATTGCACACCGGGCAAGGTGTTGCACGAGGCACTCGTCGAGGGTACACAGCTTACCAACACACGGCTATGCAATAATAGCCGAAGATAATGAGCAGTATCAACAAATAGGCATCATCATAGACATGCATATAACAACAAAGTATAAGTAATGTTAATCAATAACCGTTTATCGTTAATGGCCATGGGTCTTATCTGTATGGAACAAATGAATAAAAAAAATATATATATGTATAGATATATATAAGACTCGATGATATATTAATACATTTATGCTCGCGGCCAAGTGTCATGTTTATGATGCAAACGAGAGATGTCCATCATGTGACCTGAAAGCGTTTAGTGCCGGCAAAAAATAATAATCCGGACGCACGATCTCACAACGGTGTACATTGTACATTGTATAAACAACATAACATAACACTACGTGCAGCAAGCAATTGTGTATAAAAAAAGACATAACAAACATTCGTGGGATCGCAATACAATGATTGGACCGTTGGACTGATTTTTATGTCTTTATAATCCTCTTGCCTAACTACAGTTCTTTCTCCGTGTAGTACTGGACGAGACTCAGTCCGGCTTCACTTAACTCAAGACACTCGGAAATTTCACTCTTATCAATTTAATGGCCATCGTTCGAACGCCGAAAACAAGCTCACGTTCGACCGCGACCAAACATTTTATTCTTTCGATTGTTTGACACTATCTTTGGCCTTATTGCCGACGCTAAGTGATTACTCTCTATCTCTCTCTCTCTTTTCCTTTCTATCTCTTTCTTTCAATCCATATCCGCTATATGCGAACAGTAAATCACCTTCGCTGCTGATATTTAATCAATTGCTACAAGTTCCAGTGACAAATTACTTGAGATTAAATTATTTTACATAATTTTCTGTGTACATCAGCTTTAATTACAAAAAAAAAGATGAAACACTGCAATTATATTAAACAATAGTTTAGATTGTAAAAGTATACCGATGACAAATTGAGGACAAGAGTTGAATGTAGATCAAAAAAAAAAAATAATCGAGTAGATTGAAGGCTGACCTGCACCGAAGTTTGTTACGGATCGACTAGGCGATGATTCGATCAGCAGATTTGTGCAGGGTCGGGGACAGAGAGACTACTCACGGTTACGACAGCCAGTTTGGTATCAAGCAGAGTAAGAAGGGACGAATAGAAGAGTCCGGACGGTATCACGTATAGCTGGGCCAGTAAGCAAGACAACGGGACATTAATAACAAGATCCTGCTGAAAAGGTAATTGCGTTTGTACTCGAGCTGAACACGGGATAGACCGTATTATATATAGTGTGGCAACCAGCGATAGTGGGCCTCCGTTATATTAGACGATAGAGCGCAGGATACGATGATACGACAACGACTAATAGTTGACTGAGGACGCGATGACTTGAATCGTACCGATTTCCCGCACGTTTCTCGATTGTCTTCAATGACTCGTGATTGCATTGATAGCGGTGATTGAGACACGATAGGCTAATAACGGAGCCTACATATTTTTTTCATTCACCGGTTTATTGACGCTGACAACACCCTTTGACGTAATAAAAAAAAAATCGTCAATTTATTGTGCATGGGAGTTGGTGATGGCAATTTAAAAATTTTTAACCATGCGGAGGTCTAATGGCGATAATGGATGAATAGATAGTTAGTAAAAATTAGCAACAACTGACTGTGGGTACGAGAATCGTTATAAGTAATATAATAATGAAGGAAAAGAGGTTGCGTCGCACTAAGTCGCGATAAGTCATCAGGGATCAGGGCGAGAGAAGACTACTCAGCTGTTAACTCTTTAAAGTCTCGATTATTCTTGTTATGTGAATAGCAAAGAGATGGAGGCTGTAAAAATCCTGAGCCAGAAGAATGAGAAGATGAGAGAGGCTCTCTGAGGGAGAAAGTTCTATTAATCGTATGCGCAGTATTGTAAATGGGAGCTGGGCTAGAAAAAATTTTCATTGCACGACCACGAGAGATAGATGTGTATAAATATATAAATATATATGAATGTGTATGTATGGATGGACGTATATTGCAACGAGGCGGTAGAGTGGTATAAGAAGATGCCACGAACGACAATACACCCGGGCGAAACTACTTGTTGCAAGACTTTATAAAACGCGACGAGATGAGAGAAGAGAATGGAGAAAAGATATCACGTGCTACAACTGCACACCGTTTTATACAAGCAAACTTTTTGACACATGAACCTTCTGAGTTTTCTTCTTCTTCATCTTCTTTTACTTCAATTTGTTTTTTGTCCTTACTTAGCAATTAACATTTTCATGACCCAGGAAGAATTCTTATTATTATAAATTCATCAATTTCTTCATTTTATTATCATTATCATACTATTATTTATCAGTTAGAAGTCTCGTTTTTTAGAAAATAATTTCAAGTTAATCCGTTCATTTTTTTTTTACTTCTCTGAAATTGTTAAGTTTTTTTCTGAAAAATAAAATTAAAATTGAAGTATATGATTTTCAAAAAAAAAAAAAAAAAAAAATGATCAAAAATGAATTTTCATCAAACTCTTCCACTATATATCTCATTGCCTGATTTATTTATTTAATTTAATTACATTAAAATTATTATTAACAAAAATAATTAATGAAATAATTACAGTTATATAATTTAAAAAAAAAAATAAAATAAAATATGAAGAACTGTTTAAATTGACACGCGATCCCACCGAGGTCCAGCGATCTCTGTGGTCTACTGTCTAACCTACGCGGGTGTTATAGTACAAAGATTAATAATATCCATGTCTAATGGCACATGATCAACTTGTATTATAATCCGAACAACGGAGAGAGTAAACAGAATGAAAGAAGAAGAAGAGATGCTCTATGAGAACAACAAACAATAATCCAGCACACCACACACATCTCAAGTAAATTCACAGAATAAATAATAATGCCCCTCAGTATATCTCATTCGATCGTCTCGCGATTGGTTAAAACGCTGATAGCTCGGCAGTTATTAATCGACTTGTTTATAATGTCAGCCACTAAGATATAATCCCTACATACATACATAATATGATATTGTTACCAAGATTAATCCCAACTACATTTATCACCAAGTCGGAAGTCCGTTTGATTAATTCACCATCAACTATTCGTGTACTTAGCGTCGAAATTTAATTATTTATTTTATAAATAAATATATTATACTTCCCTCTTCATCAATGTATTTTTAAAAATCCATCAGTCTAACCGCATTGACAAATTTTTAATTTATATATATAAATACACATATATATGTGTTAATAAATTACAAGTGAAAGTCGCTAAGTGTAATGACTATACAGGGACATAAAGACAAATTTATGAATTCTAATTACTGTGTCAAACAGAGTGTTCATGCACACTGATGCTTATTACTTATTGCTGTTATTATTTTATTTTTCGGACCCATTGTATTTTTTAGAAATAAACTCAAACAGCTGTGTCGCCTCGAGCTGATTCAATAATCGCGAATATGTTCATTAAATTTTATATATACATATATATATTCTTACACATCAAATACAACAGGTCTATACTTTCACTCAGTGATCTCCCTTTTGTTTGTTATTTAGTGTGATCTTTATGAGCACAAGAAGCTCCAAGATTCTCACGCACAAATTTCTGTTGTCTTAATACAAACATATATATTATAAAGGTTTTGTTGTAACGTATAGTTTTTGTCGTCTATGAATTTCCTTAATACCTCATGCATGTGCAACATAAACGCTCAAGTATTAAACGCAAACGTCCCGGGCTTTTGTGCTGCATGGACTCAAGTACTCTACCATGAAGATCGGTACTGTGATAATATAATATAGTATATATGTATATATGTATATAGCAACTTTTATCGTAAGCCGGGAATGTGTAAAATGAAGAAAGAATGTTATTATGCTGGTTAATAAGGAAGCATTTTTTACATAAAATATTTTTTTTTTTTTAGTTATTAATGTTCGCTCCATTACTTCCGGATTTTATTTTATTATTTATCGGTATGATCTGGTTAAATAAATATCTTATATTTTAAATTAATTAATTATGATAGCATTGTATGGTATTTTAAGTATAATATTTTTTTCGATAAATTTGTAGTCAAGGCGAACATGACCGAGCAATTTAATAAATTTTCATTGTTTTGTTGACATGAAACTATTTTATGAACACGAATGTTTGAGTTTGTAATTAATGTTTATTAGTGACACGCCTTTTTAACCAGCAGGTATTTAGATCTATAAGTGATTGGACTTAATGAGACGGAAATATTATTTCGGGCTGTCGTGCTTGGCATTTCTTGCACTCAATCATTCTTACGCTGGGTTTTACTTCATCAGATATGAGTGCAAAATATATATATGTATATAATATAGCACGGAGTGCAGAAAATGCTCAAGATAAAATGTAGAGGGGGCCAGTGGTTGGCCCTTTGGGTTTTCACTAACCAATTATTAATTTATAATCAAGCATTTCATCCATCAGTTTGTTATTAAATAACGCCCTGATAAGCATATATATTATATATGTCTAAATTAAATATATACTTTAACGTGTGATTTTAAACGTCACAGAGGCGGTCTTGAAGATTTTTAATTATACTAAATATCAAATAAATATATATGAGAATCATATATTTAAATTGACGTTGAGGTAGTCTAGAGAAACGGGCTTAGAAGTAGGGACATAACAATATATCTAGATATGGTATTATTTTTAAATAATTTTTAATTGAAAAAAAAATTCTCGAGCACAATGGGATGCGACAAAATTTTTTAACTTTGCGCTGAAATTTGGAGTTTGTGTAAATTTTAGAAAAACTTGAGGGAATTAATAATTTTTTTTTATCAAATATTGCGGGTATTTTGTCTTTCGCAAGTCTTTATGATAAAAAAATATTTGAATGGTGGATGATAATTTATTTAAAAGAAGTTGTCCATTAAGATCTTTGATTACGCCCCCAAAAACCTTTCTCTTGACGATGCGTATCAGGACGAAAATACTTGATAACTTTCAAAATAAGCGACGAGTCATCGGAAATTAAAAGTCATCGGATCAAAAATTAATAAATTATTTTTCAAGGTTATTAAGGTCAAGTCGAAAGTTCGCTAGATGATTTTTAATTAAGACGAATATCGTTTGTCTTATTTTTTAGTCCTGGTATTTATAACGGACATAGAAAGTTTATATATATATAATACTCTGTAGATAGATTTCAATGTGGCATATAGATTCGTCAGGAGTTTTAGTCGGAGATGAATAAAATAATTGAGACGTGGAGTTTTTGTGGTACGTGTGAAATAAACCGCAGTACTGCGCGGCTTTCGTGACAGCCACAAAAAATATCATCATCAATCACCTTGCTTTGTGTCTCGGATTTACCAAAAAATAAAATACGCCCGTTAACAAAAATTACGAGCCACCACGCCCGTCTGGCTTTCGTACGATATAATTTGCCATTTTTTTTTTTTTTTTTTTTTTTACGTAATCGGCTTATTAACTTTAAGTTTCTCTTAATCCATCAGACAATTATTTTATCATACCTTCAAATTCATTTAAAAAAATTCTCATTATACTTAAGAAACTAATAATTCAAATTCTTCATTAAAGATTTTAAAATTAAAAGAAAAGTCATATTTTAAAAATTCAAAACTCGTTTCTGAAATTCAGAATTTTTTTAACTTTAATGCATAATTGAAACTTATCTACTTAATAAATAATAAATTTTTTTTGTTTAATAATTAGTTTGATTTTTTTTTAATTTCAATTATCATTAATAATTAATTTTTATATACAAAAGTACAAACTCGTTTAGTTTTGATATCGAAAAAAAAAGTCTTATTCGACATTCCCGTTTCCATAGAAATAATCTGAAACATTTAAATAAAATACACCCGCGTTGATTTAAAATAAACGTGAGAAAGAGATTAAAACATACTCTACATATCGCACACTATTTATTTAAATTTTTAATCCTCAAGATTTCGCCTCGAAGTATCGACTGAAAACATCAAGCTCGCATTGCGTGAAAACGCGATAGCAGTTTGCCATTTATTCAGAATAGAATAACTCTGTGCTACTTCGCGCCGCGACTTTCCGTTCTCATCGTTAGGCCAAAAAAAAAAAAAAAAAAAAAAAAAAAAAAAAAAAAAAAAATGAATAATCATAAAAAACCAGAACACTCAATTACTTCTAATAAACAATTTCAGCAACCCGCCAATTTTAAAATAAAGTTAAATATCACAATTCAATACTTAATAAACTGAGAATGTCAGCTAACAGACCGTTGGAAAAATTTAGCATACCCTTATATTTAACTACGCCTAACTCACAATCAAATGAGCAAATAAATAAAAAAAATAAAATAATAATAAAATAAAATACCGACACCTTTACGTAAAGGACAAGCGTGTCGAACGACTTTCCCGCCCACGATTCCGGGTATTTGTATATATCTAGTCATATAATTCTTGTAACTATATACAAACAGGTGAATATACACACTGTGGACTTTATACACACATATAAATTATTTTCCAAGTTTTTAGCTTACGGCTAAAATTTATAATAAAACATTTAAAATAAACATCGTCATAAATTTATAAGCACAAGCTGCTGCTGAGATAAGAGCGAAAATGCTTTATGGAAATTATTTTTGACCAAAAAAAAAAATTAAAAAGTCAATCAACAAATGTATGTATATATGATGCATAGCACTGAGATTGTAATAAAAGATAACGACAATTGGATTTTGATATTGAAATTGTGACTTGTAGCGATTATTAATATAAAGAGTGTTGAAGTATTTAAAATGGATTTTAACAAGATACGAGAGTTATTTGACACGAGAATGTAATAAGCGTGTGAGCTTACATTACTTTCTTTATGTAGCTATGGAATATACTCAAGAGAATCTTATGCTGGTGTAAGTAATGTCCGTTATCGACAGTTAATTAGCGTACCATCTATTTCTCAGTTATTAAACATTAATTGGTCTACTCCTTGTATGTATACACACACACACATATATGTATATATATATATATATATATATATATATATATATGAATTGTATGAGCGCTGATAAATAGATATATAATGTACGAGGCTGGTGTTGTGATGTATGGGTAGATGTGGCTTATGGGATGTCCTCATTCTGGTGGCCTACTCGGATGTAACAACATTAAACTCGCAAATAATCCGAGCGAGCGACTACCCGTGTGAGACTTGATTGCTGATCAGTATTATAATATACATTTGATACTGGGTACTAGACATCGGAACGGCCTGTACTGGCATGGATGTGAATATATGGAGGCGAAAGGTCGGAAAAAGCGATCACGCCAGGATATTCAGAACGTAACTGATTATTTTTTATTTTGAGAAACAAACTCTGGATTAATTATTGGATTGGATGTGGATGGAGATGTGTGTAAGGATGTCAAGTATTTGAAACAGTGAGAGAAGATATTATTTTATAATTAGAGGATTTGCGTGTTGGAAATATTTGTGCCTGTCTTGCAGAAGCAAATTCGTGTCAGAGTTTTTTTGGTTTTGGTCTGACGCTTGTTGACTTTCTGACCTAGGAGATTTCGTTTTGAAAATTAAAGAAGTTTTTCAGTAGATTCTATAAATTTATAACTTATTAAATTACTTAATATTATTTTTTATGATTAAATAGAAATGTTCTTATAATTTATAATTCAGGATTAGGATTTTGGTGGAAAGTGGACATTAAAAAAAAATTTATCTTATGATTTAACTTTTTTTATTTAATATAAAATACAATTTGGCGAACTCACAATTAATTATTAAATTTATTTATTATTTTTAATTTTTTATTTATCAACAAAAGCAATTTAAAAAACAAATAAAAAAATTATTTCCAAATTTGTATAAGTGGCATTTGTACTCCAATTGGAGGTTGTCCCATAGAAAAAAATTTTTAAAATACATCATTACTTACATCTAAAAAAATATTTATTATTAAGATATGCAAGGCCCCTATTTAATATTTTACTTAAAATTTACTTATCACAATTTTATCCATAAAAAATTTTGTTAATATTTACAAGCAAAAAATTACAATTTACTATTTAAAAATTGAAAAAAAAATCGGACATATAAATATGAACAAAAATTGAGACGGAAATCTAAATTTTAAAATTTGATAAATAAAATTTTTTCTAAATATATTTAATAAATTAAAAATAAATTACAAAAAAAATGCGAATCTAAAGTAATTAAATTGCTACCAAATTAAATTTCAAAAAAATATATATACACATATAAAAATTTAAAAAACTTAAACTGCCGTTTCATTAACCCTTAACGGCCACATGGGGTGACTAGTCACTACAGGCTTGAAAAAAGTGGAATCAGAGGTCATATACCTTTCAAATAAGTTGGTAAAAAAAATTTCAAAAAAAGGGAGTTACCCCATGTGGCCGTTATGTGGCCTGGGTAAGATGTGGCCATCAAGGGTTAATACTTCAAATATGATTTATAAAGAAGCGTACTTCTGCATGATGATTGTTCTTCCTGAAGAACAAACAATAAATCTTTCATACAAATTTTTTTAATCCTTGGCCTGAAAGGTTGTCTGGATAACCCAGAAGCTGTAGAACTAGTCATGCCCACATCAAGTCTTGGCTTCTTCTTTCTTGGACACAACGCCTGTAATGCTGTCAAATCAGCATCGCGTTGCCGTTTTTTTTCCATCTCAGCTTTTTGCATATCTTTAGCCTTCTCCTTTAACTTCATCTGCTCATCATTCTTCGACTTGCTCTTACTCGCCTTCAAAATCAGTGCAAGTTCTTCGGCTTCACGTTTCTCACACTCCGCTTTGTCCACTTCCTGGAGGAATCGCAGCTGGGCTCTGACATCCTGGGTCATTTCGTACCGCGGATCATTTCTGTTAAAATCCAGCCGATGTTCACTAATTGTAGACATTTTTTCGATGATACCCCTGAGTCTCTGCTCAGTCGCTTGTGATACCAGAGTAATAACATCTGACTCAGCTCCTTCGAGTCCGTGTTTCAGTAACATTTGTTTAATTTTATTTTGTAAAGATGTCGCATTTAGAAATAATTTTTCTTTACATGATCGTACTTCCGTGCCAACTTTATCTGTTGAACTGAGAATTGTTTTAGATTCTTCAGCTATGTCAATCCCTCCCATAGTCATGACATCATTAAGTTCTTCTTCATTTGTTTCAATTGATGAAACAGGTTTTTTTTCTCTCGCACCAATTGCAATATTTATTTTCTTGTTATCTTCTAAAACTTTATTAACATTTGCAAGAGTAAGTGTTGATGATTGCTGGATCATTGGACTAGAAATAGTTGGTGACTGTTGGATATTTGAAATGGTCGTCAGTAGTGATTGGCGACCAATTGTCTTATTAATTTTTTTACCAACTACTGGAGTAGATTTTAAATCATTATCAGTGTGAAATAATTTTTTTGTAGATTGTATACGTTTAGATGAAAATTGATAAGTTTTAGCTTGAGTAGTCGCTGGTGCCATTGTTACCGTTGTAGGAGATATCATAAAACTTGCCGAAGACATGGTAACAGTTGCTGGAGGCATCGACAAAGTTGTTGGAGGAATTGCCACAGTTGCTGAAGGCGTCGCTACAGTCGCTGAAGGCATCGCCACAGTTGCTGGAGACATCTTTATACGTCCTGAAGACATCGCCCCAGCTGTTAGAGGCATCGCCAAAGTTGTTGGAGACATCGTTAAAGTTTTTGGAGGCGTCGCAATGGTTGGTGGATACATCATTACACGTCCTGAAGACGTCGCTCCAGTTGTTAGAGGCATCGCCCCAGTTGTTAGAGGCATCGCCAAAGTTGTTGGAGACATCGTCAAAGTTCTTGGAGGCGTCGCAATAGTTGGTGGATACATCATTACACGTCCTGAAGACGTCGCTCCAGTTGTTAGAGGCATCGCCCCAGTCGTTAGAGGCATCGCCAAAGTTGTTGGAGGCGTTGCAGCAGTTGCTGAAGGCATTGCAACAGTTGCTGGAGACATCGTCAAAGTTGTTGGAAGCGTCGCAACAGATGCTGGAGGCATCATTACAAATCCTGAAGGTATTATTACTCTTGCTGGAAGAATTGTCCTGGTTACTGAAGACCTTTTAGACCTTAATGGTGGTAGTCGTCTTGTAGGAGTAACTGATACCGGAGTTTTAACCTTTGGTTTAATTAAACTCTGCTGTTTGGCACTTGTTGGTTCCAATCGTAAAGCAGAAAGAGCAACTCTTGGTGGTGGAGGTCTGATGCCATCGATAGTCATCTGCTTGAGATACAGAGACGCTCTCAAGTGTGGCAGACTTTTAGTCAGAAAATCAACAAGCAGTGGCTGCCGGACAGCATTCAACATCAACTCAAGCCTATCAACAAATTGCTTGGTTTCTATTTTATTATCAATAACGTCTTGGATTAATCTCGTTAAATAACTTTTAAAATTTCTAAAATTGCTTTTCTGAATCGTGCTTGCTTCAGCTAACAAGTTGTTAAAAAAGTTACAGCATTTTTTAACCATTTTGTTCATCATTACTTTCTGTTGATCGGATTTAAGTGTAGCTGATATCTGTGGAGTTGTTTCACTTAAATTTATTGGAAGTACTCTAGTTTTAGTCAAACTGGGTACTGCTGGATCAGCGGTTGCTGCTGAAACTGGTAATGCTACACTATAAGCTACTGAAGTTGGTGTAGTTGAAGCAGTTGTCTTGGTTTCACTTGATCCTGCTTGAGCAGTTTGAGAAACTGATTGAGTGCCAGCTTCTGGAACACTGATTTTTAGCAACTGGTAGCCATGTTGAGTTTTTATGTATACATTGTTCTGTAATTCTGGACTAAGTCTTGAAATACTGTTCAACTGATAGCCATGTTCAGTTTTCTTGTCTAATTTTGGACAAGTCTTTTGAACACTGTTCATCGGTATGTTCAATTGTCCAAGTTGTGGACTCGATAACTTATCAACAGAAATTTTCAATTCGGTTGGTTTATAATTGTTGTTGTTGTTGTCATTATTATTTTTATCAGCAATAAGGTTAGAAGCATTTACTTGCCCAGTTGAATTATTATTAACAATCATGTTTTCAATATTTGCTTGAGTACTGGTAACCTGATTAGCTGGCTGATGTTGCCCAGCATCTGAATTATCCATTGGAAGGTTATCAGCAACAATTTTTATTTGTAAGTACCGCTGATTCTGGTTCATCATAACCTGAGACTCGTAAATGCTATTTGGAGTTGTACTTACATTTGAAATGCCCACATGTGGCTGACAATAATTATCTTGAGATGTAAGTGGTTGGTTTTGTGAACAAAGTAATGACATTATGAACTCGATTAAAAATTGATGATAAAATAAACTGAGACCAATTTAATTTAATAAAACTTTTTAATTTTTATCGGTGGGAATGCTAAAATAAATATTTTCACTTAAGTACTTATAAAGTAAGTAAATATTTATGGATATGACAGGTTAAATTACACACAGCCGATGTTCACACAAGCTTGGTTGACACAAAAATGATCCGGAAATGAACAGTAGGGAGATACTGACGCTATGATAATGACGCTGCGTGGTGGGAGTTGCGCAGTTCCCTAAAATGGGCCCTTATCCCTACTATGTCGACAACTGAGTCAGCTGATCGTAAAGATTTTATATTTTGTAACCACGCAGCAGGTCAATGGAAATTTACGGTCACAAGCTGACGGTAAGATGACAACAAAATCTTGACGTGCACGTTAAATCACATCAACTTGAAGTAACTTTTGCTCCTAAATTTTTTTGTGAGCATTTTGATGGCAAGTTTCTTTGTCAATTTGCCATAAAATTGTGACAGTGGCTTTACGTCCACCTGCGGTCAGTCAAACTCATACTCGAAAGCTTGCTGGCCTAAAGTTGATGTAGTTTGACGATAGATTGAAGATAACTACTGCTGAGCAAATCCGCTTACCTGAGTAATTAGAAATTTTTTTTTCTCACCTCCGGGCGGAAAGCGTCAACTTTCGTCCCGCTGTGCAAAACGAAGTTGCCGCTTTCCGCCTCCGTCGAGGAGAAAAATAGTATACACACCTCGGGAAGTAAATAAGAAAGCCTCAGATCTCATGTTTGTTGACCTCGGCTTCGCCTCGGACAACAATTACATGTGATCTGAGACATTTCTTACTTTACTTCCCTAGATGTGTAATATACTATTTTTCATTAGTAATTATTTTCTCATTAGTAATTATGTTTTAGTTATGAGTAGAAATAGACTCAATTAAATATTTATTGAATGACACTCTTAATGACACTCTTAATGACACTCTTAGTGACACTCTTAATGACACTCTTAGTGACACTCTTAATGACACTCTTAATGACACTTTTGTAGTAAAAATTGATGACTATTATAGTTACTAGACAATTCACCACAGTGAACTTATACTCAACTTAGAAATCGATTTCATTTATTACAGCGCCGAAAAAATTTACTCTAAAAAAAAAAAATAATTTTACAAATAGAATAAATTAACCAATGAATAGTCCACCTGATAATACAGAAAATACAATTCAGGCAGTAAATATATATACTATAAATCGTATAGTATGAGGACAATTGATGCGTGAATAATGACTAGATCCCCCATATGCCAAAACCCATACTGGCCATTCTTCCCACCCTCAGCAACGGTTACCGATTGAATGCCTGCATTATACCTCCGCCAAAGTAATCAGAAAATCCAGTCAATCTGCTAATAAATCTCCATGGGTATATATTTTATGCCGCGCTAAATTCTGTTAAGTCCATTATAATTTTATCACCCGTTCAACATTCAATTATCCCACGTCAAATTAAATTCCCTCGGAACACTATCAATTATATTAAAATTGAAAAAATCCTTGCATTAAATATAATAATAACAATGATTACGTCCATTAATAATTACATGCATATAAATTATTATAATCCAGTAGAGTGGAGACGAGAAAATATTAGTAAAGTATTTAGTTGTAATTAATGTGTCAACGATGGGTATAATAAATAAGCAACAACTGACGTTTGAGAGCTGGGATGCAAATGAATGGACGTCGAGAGTAAACAAAACATTTCTTCCGGTTCCAGTGAATCGTGACTGAGCATGGAAAGTCGAATAGATCTTCAGCTTTCGGGCCATACCATAAAATAAAAGATGCTTCAAGTGTCTGTAGTTGTTGCATCCACTGGTACTATTACATACTACCTTCAGTTCGTGACACGAGTATTCATTCCGGAAGCCAATGGCGTCGGGGGTTACAACGTACGAGATTAATTGCAAGCATTACCGGGATTTATCGCAGAGTTACTGCATCCTGGGCTATTCAGAAAACTGCCCGAGTCCGAGTCCCAGCAAACTGATTATTTCTGCGGGGATTTCTATTGATCCGTTTGGTGAAAAATTAATCCATGTGGGTCCAGGTTTTATCTGACCTCGCTTCACTTTACTTGCATATATATATTTACTTTTATTTATGTTATATAAACTGAAAGCTTACAAGGTGCAAGAGAAAACATGCTGATAGATAATAAACGGTTAATGCGTCCATTAGTTAGGTGAGAAAACTATTAGCTTGATGCATCGAGCTCCTCAATCATCATCACCGTTTATTCAATAATCTAAGGTATTGATTACGTATTTTTTTACTGTACAATATTAAAAAGGCTTCTGATAAAATGTTTGTTGGCACGAGTCGGATAAAAAATAGTTTAATTAGAGGTATTTTCAAAAGGATTTTTTAAACTGATGTGTGAAGGGAAAGTTAACTTTCTATTTTTTTGATAAAATTTATTGTTTCGATTACCGATGATTGATGATTGAGGCTTAGGTAGACTGGCTTTGGAAATTTTTTTAAATTATGGCGAAAGATTTTCGGAAAGATGGATAGAGGTTGTAACAAGTATTGATTTCGGTGTTGAGAAATAATTTATGCGAAAGTGATAAGTTTGTGGGCCATAAAATTAAATTCTTTTTTGTAAAAATGTATGACTAACTGCGATGGCGAATTTGATCTGAGGATGTCATAAAAAGTCCTCGTAAACAAATAGACAATGTAAAGAAGGCGCCAAAGTGTCTCGACATAGTACTCTATTTTTTGTCCCTCTTTATTTTTACGATTACTGCATCTGCAATTTGTTAAAGTTGTGGTACAAAAATTGTGAAATAGCGACGTTAAATAAATTTCGTGTGTAATAACGTCTAAAGAAATCTTAACGACTGTTTTAACTTTTATCAACAGTGGTTGTAATGAAGACGGAGAGAGGGCGTAACAGGATACCCGAAAACGTGGGTTCATTTTTTTTAGAGTTTTAAAGTTTCATTTATTACTTTTATAATTATTTTCAAGTAATTCAAGATGCCCAGACGGAAAAAAATGCGATTCTCCCAACCGCAACATTGTAGCGGCGGATACTGAGAACTAAGTACTGTAGTAAACATTGATGACTGTAGTTGGCGTCACTACACGTGTGTTTAAGGTTATTTCAAGCTGAAGTTGGCATTCCTTTACTCCAACTTGCAGTAACCTCAACTACAGCTACTGTTGCAACAACTTCAATTTTTTTTCCATTGCAGAATTTACTTTCGCAAATTTTTTTTCTTTTTTCCAAAATTTTATATTTTGACGCTTTTGCACTCAAATTCGCTTACAGACAATATTTAAAATTTCAATTAATACATGACGTATTACGCATACTAAATTTTTTGAAAGTACAAAAAATAATTTCTTGGTTTTCCTTGCCAAAAAAAAAAAAAAAAAGAAAAACGTCCTTGACCATTAATTAACTTATTAGAGTTTAAAAACACCATAAAGCCATTTATATAATGATGAATGACGACAATATACCAACAAGTAAAAGTATCCCGTGCATTTCGTTGTCTACAAAAAAATTCATAAAACCCCTTCCCTCCCTCTGTTTAAAAGAAAAAAAAAAAAAATTGAAAGATAGGAATTAGATTAGCTTGTTCGACGTCTAGCAGTGTCTCTCCAGCTGGCAATTGTGGGAAAATGATACGACCGGAAACTTGTTCGGAAGCAACGTACCGTGGATCGGCCTTCCTTACTCTCAATACAACTCCACTGCTTCTTATTCTCATTACAACTTCTATCCGGCTTCGCCAACATTTTAGCAGGTGTACAAAACGCAGACCTCTCTTACAGAACATAATAATATTCTCCTCCTTCTTCTCTCGGTACCACATGATCCACATTCACAAATACCTTACGCAAATGACGCGACGCCTTATCCATGTTCCTCAATCATCACGACTCTCTTGACATTCACTCCCTTACTTATTTTATTTTTTTTCACATTCCCTTTACTTCGCTCACGCTCATAAATAAGAGCGCTCATAAAAAACTTAAAAAAGATCCCAATCATGCGGAAGGACGATTATGAAGACGAGCTAAAAAAATTATTATTTTACCTGACACACTTTCGGAAAAATCGACAGAATTTTAATTGAAAGAACGATAAAAAATATATACATATATGTTGCTGCTGCTACTTGTCGAGAATATATTACACATGCGTGTGAAGTGTAATAGTACTAACATGTATGCATGTAATTAAAAGTATGTGAGAAAATATTTTAAGAAAAATATGATATTTCACTCGATATATGAACAACTTACTTTATTGTTCTCGCTGCAATAATAATTATATTTAAGATAAAAATAAAGATAATGGTAATGTTAATAGCAATAATTAGGTATGCATACAATGTGTTTGCAATATTATTTAATTGGTGTGTGTAAAGTAGGTGTGTATTATCGACATAAATATTTTTATTTTCGCAAACTGTCGATTCTTAGAATAAGACAATAAAATTAGCATATGTTAAAAATATTAACACGTCTTGACATTTTTTACTTTAAATATTTTTAAGGCAAATTGTAGAGAACATTAATGCTTAATAACGGTTTTAAATTAACGCGGTTCTTTGAAGTGATTTTATTTTATATATTTATTTTTTTGATACTGGGAAGACAATTATGATAAATAATTTAAATAATGGCATTAATCGATCGAGTGACAGTGGGTCGATATGGGGACGGTATCGATGTAATGGCGCGTAGTAAAGATGGAGAGTAAATTAACAAATGGACGACGGGATACTAATGAAATAGAGAAATAGAATAAACTCGTTCTTAAAAATTATATGGAAGAAGGTATTAGTGGATAGATGATGAGAGGAGTAGTGAGATAATGAAGAAGATGAAAGAGATGAGTTTGAAGAGGTGGATCTTTTAGCCTCGTAGACCTTGAACTGACTCGCGACTTGTTCGAGTCTCTTTTCTCTTCTCTGCTCTGTTCTGTTCTTTTTCTACTTTGGTGTACGTGTACAGAAGTCCAAGATAGTGAAGGTGTGCTTAGAGATAGAGGTTTTATGTGTGAGTTGGCAAGAACAAGGAGGCGAGATACTGAGCAGAGACCCAATGGAGTAGAGGAAAGGGCATTTCATTGAGCCTCTTCTACGCAACATTAGTCACGGGCTCTGCTGGATACGATAAAACTTTTTGCGGTGATTAGTTTCGGTAAATTCACGAGCAGAATTATTACAACCGTTACCATTTCGCGTCTTCATTATTATACATAAATATATTTTTATATACAGATAATATAATCTGAACAGTCCTAAGAGAGATAAGCATCAAGCTTTGAAAACATATTCATGATTCATCACTCGGGAATTTTTCGCCAAGGACAAGTAACGTCTGGAAAAATTAAAGCAAATAATTTTTAATAAATTCTGACAGCTTATACTTCTAAAGCTCGTCAATGTCTTGCGGGTTATGGGCCATGGGGTGTATGCACACCAAATTGATTGCTAGTAACTATGACTGGTCAAGGATACGACGTACCTATGTAGCTGCAATAGTCGATAATTTACAACGCATGCTTTAGTATCATCAATTTTTGAACTTGGTATGTGGATTTTTAGTTTACTCAAAAAAATCCAGAGTAGAAAAATTATTTTTTTTTTTAATCCGGGCTATGAAGATATTCAACAGTCGTTTATTAATATCTAGATATTTAATTATTTTTTAACTTCTCGCTAAGAAAATTGCAAATTTTCTAAAATTCGGGAAGTGATTGGTTTCAGTCCGATTTTCGAAAATCGAATTTCTAAGAGATCATGACGTTTTGAGATTCTAGGAAGCTATTCTGGCTAATTTCAAGATAATGTCCGAGTGTATGTACGTACATATATAAATATCTATAACTTTTCAACGGATCAACCGATTTTGGACGTCACGGTGTCGTTCGACGCGGCTGGCAAATATCTAAAAGCGGATAAAAATTGAGCTTGATCGGTAGAGCTCATTCAGAGATATTCCAAAAATAAACTTTTTTCAAAAATGTTTTTTTTGAATAACTTGTAATGTGCTCGATAGATTGATTCCAAAATCGACTGGACTTTAAAGCTTCAAAAGCCGCGTCGAATGCCACCTCAACCATCAAAATCGGTTCATTCGTTCAAGAGAAACCGTTGTCGAAAGAATAAAAAAAAAAAATTTTTTTTTAGTATTTTCAAAATTTTTCAGAAACGACTACATACATTAATTTTAAAATCTAATCAGCTGTAGAACTCAATAAAACGCGTCGATTGTAACCTGAACCGTCTCAATCGGTTAATTAATTCGGGAGATATCGCTGGTGGAAAAATGGTAAAAAACATTTTTTTTTTTCGAAAACAAAGGCATACAAAAGTATCTTCGAGCTCGAAGAGCTTAAAAATGTATTCAGAACAATATTTTCGAGCTCAAGAAGCTCGAGGGCTTCTGAAATAGCGCTGGCACATAGAAGTGAAGGAAAGTAATTTTTTTTCCCAATACTGAGCCCCTAGTGCCGATTGTTTATGTATTGAGTGTGTATTTTCTATGGAATTTTCAGACAAGGGCTTCTGAAATAGCGCTGGCACGAAGAAGTGAATGAAAATAATTATTTTTCCCTTAAATAAATAAAATTTGATTGCTAATTTAATCAATGACTTGAATTTCCATAGAAACAATAAAATTATAATTTTAAAAGCGGAAAGTTAAAAGTACCAATACGATTAAATATGCAGATTGTGAATTTGATAATGATATATCTTTGACACGACATCTTAGTACTTGTACTACTGTAATGGTATATTTCTCTAGTGCAACTGGCTCGGGTACCAGCATATAGGTATATTCGTATTGCAGTATAGGGTGACACGATATACGACTAGAGACTGTAAGAGAATAGAAGAGAAGAGAAGAGAAGAGAGGAAACGAATGAGATGCATTTGCTTCATCTAAGTAAAGGTAAAGAGTTAAAAGACAAGTTTTAACCCGACGTATGGCAGTTGTAGTGGCTCGGCTCTTAAGCTCATGTCGTGACGTTCGCCTAGGCTAACCACCAGTGTGATAGTATAACATAGGTCACGCCTATATGTACTGCCGCGGGATAATGTCGAACGACCGTAAATTTATGGCGAGAATTTAACGATACGATAACGTGGGAGTCGCGTAACCGTAAGACGACGACCAACTGACTCGTCCGATAGCTTTAAAACTTTCCCCTGTCTGCTCAACCAGCCGCTCTACTCGTTTTCGTTATATCTACACATTATTATATTACGATAAACCAAAACTAACTATACATCCATATTCATATATTTTATCTCGGGTGTGGATTCCTCGGCACACGCCGAACATTTCGTTCTTACGCAACTTTCAATATAAATACACACAATAAATTATTAATAAACACCCAGTGATTATTCATTTATAAATATATATATGTATGTATGTATAATAATGCGAAGTTAAATAACACATACGCTCAATAAATAAGGTTTCACTTTTTTTCCGTATTCGATTTATCAATCACTCGAATTTCCAAACTCAAACTCGGACAAAATAATTGTGTTTATATTTTAAAAATAAATTTAATTTAAAATAAACATGAAATGGTTGGATAATTAAAGACTAATCTAGAATAAAATAATATTCAGCATTTAAAATAAAATTAATAATTAAACAGTAATGAAGAAGAGGTCAAATGAAAAGTGAATGCCCGACATTTCTCAGAGAGCTGTCGATGTAGGTGACCTCGTATCTTAATTACCTTGACTCGAGCTTGATTCTTAGCAGAGTTTAACAAACTTAAATATAATACAATGTATACAAGTATGGACGAACGCAGTATGTAGTGTATGTATATGTATATATATATATATATATATACAGAGTAAGCGAATAGACGAATGAACGATGCCCGTCTATCTGAGATAGCTTCATTAGCACCGGATAATCTCGCGTATCCGCGTCCTTAGAAAGTTCCCGGATGATGGTCGTCGATGGTTACGCTCGATAGTAATTTTATATACCTTCAATAACATCAGCACACATCTGCACACATGAGCACACAGATATTCCCCCAGGCACGCGTACAGCCATAGTCGCAGATCGGCAAAACCAATGAACTGTCGATTATATATTTTCTATCTGATGGCTTATCGGCGAGAAGATCCGCGCGAATTGTCCGGGCAAATTTACGCGACAGCCTTCACCTATTGGTTATTTTATTAACCGGCCTATTTAGAAAATACTGTTGGGACTTTTTTATAAATTTATAAATAAATAAATATGTAGATATCTTTAACACCAGAGTAATACGATAGAGGGTACAGGATCAGATGGTTTGCTCGTAAGATGTCTTGACACGATCCCGGTGTGTCCGAACGATCTGATAACCTTTGATTTTCCTCGGCACACACACACACACACACGCACACTTTATATATAAATAAATATAGGAGCATGTATATGCGTGAATACAATCGATTAATTTCGTTATCAAACATGCTTGTATCTCTTTCACCTACAATAATGTATATGATACATTTACTTTATTACACATAAAAATATAAGCATATAAATATAAATACATAATTCCTAATATAATGTTATGTGATTTAGAAAGTGTTTACAACATTCCGCATACTTTATTGTTATTTTATTAACCATTTGTTGTTAGTAAAAGATATTTCAAATAAATTAATATCCTTAAATGAAAGTTGACACTTGCTTATTTGTTTATTTATTCAGTTTTTAACTTTTATTATGTGTCAGTGGAATTTTGCGTGCTGTTTAGAGTAGGAACTACATATACTTGAGAAAGCGAAGTTGATACGTATCGCTCGCTGGACACCATCTCGATTAGTTATCGACACGAGAGTACATCGCAGCGCGTTAACTCGGAAGAATTGTTATGTGTAATTAATATCCGGATTACTTTACTTATTCATAAATAATAATAATTAAAAACGACAGCAAAAACAACAATAAAAAAAAATGTAAACAATGGTTTAAATAAAAAAAATTGAATGAACATTAGCCTGCTTTAAATATCTGGAGAGTTTAATGCCATCCTTCTTGTTTAAACATCCAAATACGATGAACAAGAACGCTCATTGAGTTCATTAACTTTATTTTTGATACTAATTACTATTTGAATAAATTACACTAATTGTCGGTCACGATGAATGAGTTTTAAAATTACCAATAAAAAATAAAATGTTCATTAAATAGATCATAAAAGTAGGCAGGCCGTTTTAGGACTTAGCTTTATGTTCCTTGGAGCATTACATTACTGCTTACGTCATCCCAAACATTGACAGTCTTGGTGCTAAAACAATCTTGATATTTTTAAACTTGACCTTATCTTTTTATTGCCCATTGCGCAATATTGATGCTAATTTATGTAACATTAAATAAATTCAGGTGATGACAAATTTTTTCTCGGTACAAAAAATGTTTATCAGATGTAAATAATTTTTTGTCGAGCCAATGGAATGGAGGTCAGGATAAAAAAATTAATTAATAATTGGTGTATTGCCTCGGAGTTAATTAAAAGTGATGTATTGATTTATTGTTAATGACAATTAAATTTTTTTAATTGTATAATTATTGAAAGACGTTTACAGGCTCCAGGTTACGAAATTATGCATTTTGAATAAATTTGAATAAAGTATGTTATTTTGATAAATTGAGTGTAATTGATGTAATTAAATTTTAAAGAAAGTCGTTGAGAAAATGGCGGTCTTAAAACTTAATCTTAATCATACACCCGAAAATAAAAACTTAAGAATCGCGTGAGCTGCGGTCATTAATATATATATTTATAAATGTTCATACATACATCTATATATATAGTTTTTTTTCCATCATTCGGAATCAGTTTGTGATGTCTTACTGCTTATTGATGGGCGCTGATGATTGAACTCATATAAATATCCCCATAAAATAAATAAATGATATATTTAAGCATAATAAGTGCGTCAGTATTATTTATATATTTTATGTTAATAAAGAAATTGTCGCTTTCTCGTTAGCTTTTATTTAACGTATGGTGGATCACGGACTCGGTCAAACGAAGAAGTATCGTGCATGTTATTCTTGTAACCGGAAATGGAGAAACCCCGGCAGATGAGGAATTAAAATAAAATAAAATAAAATGAAAAAAAATCGTCCTACGCAACAAGAGAAGAGAAATTATTGAGAAAGAAAAAACTGATGAGAGTGATCTCCAGATAACAGATAAAACTGTCGCCAGTTAAGTCTTAAGTCTCAGTAACTCTTGTCTTCGACTTTATTTTTTTTACCATCCAGCTTTTTAAATATTCGAAAAAATTTTGTTATCTTGTATCTTAATTTTATTCAGAGGTCTGTTTATCAATTTATGGAGTGAGTATAAGTGAAGACTTGTGGGAGTAAGAGGCCTCTGAAAAGCAAAGATGCCGACTAAGAGCAATTAGCTTGTCTGAAACCTGGTGGTCTCTCGAGGAGTCGGTGTCCACATTTTCCCGTACCTTTACTTGTATTACTTACTGTACTGGACAGTCTAGCCGGTCGCGGTTTCGCAACGCAACGTCGCTGAGTAGTTGGAACATCAAAGTCGACACTTAACTTATATACTAGTCCGTTGCTCACTCTAATCGACGCTAATGATGAATTAAAATAAAAATTACGTCTCTTCGGTTGTTGACTTACACGCAAGTCGACGCCATATATCCACATGTTCATTCACCTTTACTTTACTTACATATTTATATTTATATTTATACATATATATTATTATTGCAGTCCCCTTTACTTTTTTTAAAAAAAAATATCAATTGTTCTTACTCCAATTACATGTCTTTATTATATTTAATTCGACGTACCGTTATAATTTTGTAAATACTAAACTACCAAAACCGTTGTCGTTATATCATATATTTTCTTATACAAATATTACATACTCATCATGATTCCTCAAATAATTATTTTATTTTTTAATTTTCTTGAAAAAAAATTTTCTTTATAAAAAAGTTGCGGGTAACATTTAAATCTTTTTGAAAGAATATTTAAAATTTCATGGCATTCAATTTAAGTTATGAATTGTTCATGTCAAAAATGTTATTTTTTATCCAATAGCTAATAAGTCCGTGAGAAATTGTCATAGAAAGTTGATCATGTAACCAAATTAAAGGGTAAAGGTCACTAAGAAATGTCTGATAGTCGAATTAATTTTTAAAATATTTCTGTCTACAAAAAATTTTTTTTTTTAAAGCGAGTGAAAAATTTTGCAATCAAAAATTAAAAGCTCCAGACATTAAACTCAAAATTTGCACATTGAGTTTTACTGAGACAGTTACATAAAAAATTTTTCCAAATATCTAACGTAGTTGAGCAGGGAATTATTGTTGTTATTATTATTATTATAAATTTAAATGCCGGAATAATAGAGGATAAGAATGAATTGACAATGATAGTTGGTATTGAGTATAAAAATAATGCTATGAAAATGGCTAGAGATCACAAACATGACAAACAGATTGAAAAAATAAATAAATAAAAGGTTGAACAGTATAAATATACTTTCACTAAGTAAGTATATCCAAGTGAACTAGATTTATTAACCGAGTCAATGGATCAATCGAGCAGAGTCTATTTAGATCAACCCAACATTTGAGATCGCATTATAAACCTCACTCTTATTTCATAAATTACTCATTGCTCATTAATAATTTCTCTCCACGAATTAAGACATTCACTGAAAATAATATTTACAACTCAATTTGCCCACGTGAACAAGATAATCAACAGTAAACCACTCATGAACCTGTCACTGAAAAAAAAACATCGATAAACAATAATATCGCACGCCGAAAAAATAAATAACAAACCCAGGAGGTGAAAGTCACGTGCAATCTCGGTCCTTCAGCTTCCGCTTAATACCCCACTGACAATAAAAAAATTAAAAAAAAAACGTTTCGGGAGGTCCTTGGATCATTGAAGCAGGAAATGGCACGAATTTAGTCCTAAGGCGATCTACAGTCAGAAACCGTGAACGTTACTGAGCTCTCGTTCCTCTGCTCTCGGTATTATAAATTAACGACGTGATATCTAACTCGTGTATGAGTATATAAATACGGTATTAAATATATATATCATGAGAGCTAATCAAAGTTTTGTTATTGTATGCCCAGGGTTTGTTCATATATATTTGTATTTATACACGTAAGGAGCAATATATTGAGATAGAGTAGCATCGAGTTGATCAACCGTAAAACATGTTTATCGTAGGAATTATTTAAATTGTTAATTAGATTAACGATTAAGTGTAATATTACTTTATAAATCAATATTTAAATATTATCAATTCGTTCTACTTTTATTTAATTTACTAGACATTTATTTATGATTGATTTTATTTAATTAATTAATGTATTTTATCTTTTAATTTAAATTTGTATTTTTATTTTCATTTGAAACAATCACTCAATATATTCATTTTGAATAATTAATTACTACATTTCAAAAATTTGCTGTCAAAATTTTTTATCGAAATTTGGATAAAAAGTATTTATTTAAAATATCAATCAAATTTTTTTAAAAATATTTATCATAATTTTTATTCAAAATATTTATCAAAATTTTTATTCAAAACATTTATCAAAATTTTGATTAAAAATATTTATCAAAAATTTAAAATTAAAATATTTAGAAAAATTTTGATTCAAAATAGTTATCAAAAATTTCAAATTAGAATATTTGTTAAAAATATTTATTGAAGTAAAAAAAAAAAAAAAATTAATTAAAACTTGAACTAAAATAAAATCTTGACATAAGTACATGTAATATTGACAAAGAAGCAAATCGTGATGAAGTCTCGTGAGAAATGGGCAATTTAAATAAATCCAAGAACAAATCGGCTCGCGAGGCATCTAGATATCCAGCATTAAATATATATATTAGTGCAGTACCGAGAAATTGTCGCTTAACATACTAAAGTTTGTCTCGGGAATAACTAAATGTTCCAGACTACACGAGAACTCGGTTGGTTGGGTGATACGACACATAAAAGACACGAGAGACAAGCAAACACATACCTGGCACTTGGCAACTACTCGCTAGTTCGAGTCATTGATTCATTTTGAACACGAGAAAAGGCTTTTGCACTCGCACGTGCCTGACATACTATACCTATACATATGATATTAACAAATATCTGGGTTCAATGTTCAATCAATGGGAAAACAACGACATACTTACACGTTTTTTGACACTTTACAAATCAATCAAACATTTTATTTTGGGCCCAGACTATTTAATAATTCATTTATTTTAATTTTGATAAGATGACATCAAAATCATTCACTGATTTATCATACAAGATAAATCTTTGCATAAATTTTAATAATTAAAATCCGTAAAATAAAAAAAAAAATTACGTCGGTCAATTAAATTCGATATCTTAAAAAAAAAAATAATTAGCGTGATAATAAATTAATTGCCGCGTAAAATGTAAAATAAATATTCGAGTCTCGGCAACAGAATTATAAATAATTCAATAAACGATCCGGGGAGTAAAGTTGGCAGTTAAATATTTCGAGAGAATAACCCAGCACTCGGTAGAACTGAGACCGGGACTCGAACCCGGACCGAGCATTTCACTGCGCTCACGCTAAAAGTAAAAATAAACCTATAAATATTGTAATAAATATATATACGCATAGATATAAATTTATATATCATACACAGATGTGTAATTTAATAAATATCTTATCAATCTATTAAAATGGGCGCGGATAAATGCTGTTGGGCTGAAGCAGATAGAGCTGGAAACTTATTTTCACGGCACTTTCTTCGTGTCGTATGCTAATTTCACGCACGTCTCTCGGGTAAGCAATAATCTTTATACCTTTATAACTCATACAGGCTTTATTTATACGGATGTATGTATACAGCCGATTCATATTCATCTACATTACAAGTATACTAACGCGTAGTATCCCGAGGCTACTGTTTTCACGCCCGCACACGATATGATACGATACGATTACAACTACGTTATTTTAATAAAATATTTAATGGACATATTGGTCCGTCGTTTTCACACTGAATTATCATTTTTATATTGAGGTAAGATAAGAAAATCCTGATTTTAATCAATAAATTATGAATGTGCCTTTTTGATTAGAATTTATGATAATAATTTTGACAAATACGTTAAAAGAATGGTTTTACGTAAAAGCTTTTACTCTAGACAGTCAAATACTACTGTAATTTTTGTGTCCTTTTTGGAAGACTTTTGCTACCTACAAATTGCATCTCTAGTACCAAAAAGACATAGGCTGCATGTAGACCTACTATTAGAACTAAACAGGCGTATGAAAATAGGCCGCGTTTAGAAAATGAAGAGCGGCCCGTAACTTGGCTCCTGTTGGGAATAACCCATTATAATACTAACATTTTTTGTTCATCATGATGTCCTCTAGTAGGAGAAACCCAATAAAGTCCTGAGAAAAATTTTATTTTTGAGTTCAGGACCAAATGAGAATGGGTGAACATGGGTGAAGATGCCTCTGTTTATGGCATTCTGCGTAGAGGAGCCCGTAACTTGGCTCCTGTTAGGAATAACCCATCATAATACTAACATTTTTTGTTCATCATGATGTCCTCTAGTAGGAGAAACCCAAAAAAGTCCTGAGAAAAATTTTATTTTTGAGTTCAGGACCAAATGAGAATGGGTGAACATGGGTGAAGATGCCTCTGTCTATGGCATTCTGAGTAGAGGAGCCCGTAACTTGGCTCCTGTTAGGAATAACCCATCATAATACTAACATTTTTTGTTCATCATGATGTCCTCTAGTACGAGAAACCCAAAAAAGTCCTGAGAAAAATTTTATTTTTGAGTTCAGGACCAAATGAGAATGGGTGAACATGGGTGAAGATGCCTCTGTCTATGGCATTCTGCGTAGAGGAGCTCGTAACTTTGCTCCTGTTGGAAATAATCCATCACAATATAAACGTTTTTCGTTCATTATGATGCTCTGTAGTAGAAAAAAATACAAATGCACTAGAACGAATTTTATTTTTTTCGTAATCGATAACGGGCAGATGGCATCGCCAGTGTACTTTTATAAAAAGTAACCCGCGACTTTGCTTCTGTTGGGAATAGCTCCGGACATCAATAACCTGTTTCGGTCATTATGATGTCCTCAATAAAAATAATTAATCATAAATATTAATGATTAATAATTACAAAATTACCATAAGCATAAAAAATAAAAATTAAAAACATGTTGAAAAAAAAATGAAGATCTCAATGACACTTCGCGGATCGGAAGAAATAAATAGCTTGCATATATTTACGAACTCGTCTATGCAGTATAAGCCATATAGTAGTCAAAGTGTCGGCATTTACGTGCGTGTAATGTTAACCTGATGGCACGGTACTTATGCTAATTCACACCGGTGGTCTCTCACCGTTTCTCGAGAATCAGGTGAATAATAAAGCAGCCGCCGGTTTGCAACCTCGTTAAAAGACAACCGGTCAACCTACACTCTCTCACTTGGGCAAATAATAGTTAAGTATACCTGTATAGCATATACAGCAGCAGTAGCAACAGCAGTAGCATCCCATCTGCACATGTGTAAAGAGAGAAAATAATTTGATGATGACGAAGATGAATAAGACAAGGCGTGCTTGGATCAGTCGGGATAAGAACCAGCGAAACTCGCGGGTGATATAAAACCCACCGATATGGTAAAAACGTGGAAATTGCGTGTAACTTAACTCAGCACTACACAGGGAGTCTAGGCGAATGCTTTACTACATTATGTACAATGTCTAGGATAGTTTATAGTTGGTGTAATAGTAGTAATATCAATAGAAATTGTTTATCTATTTAAGTAGTAGTGAATAAGAGAGTAAATGAATGGGCTCACGTCCGTTAAACTTGTGCATGCATGCCGGCTTTATATGCATTTGATACATTTCCTTCCATCTAGTACTTCTTCTTCTTCGTTCCCCTTTCGCTGCCGCCAATTTATGGAAATCGCGGATTCGTTTTGATCGCGAGAAAATCTGATTAACGATTGCACTACTTTCAATATTCAATTCAATCCCTTTTAACTTTTTATTTATATCCACATACATATATGTATATTTGTATATATTTGCTCATTTAATTATGCAATAAATATTTATTTTAACATGTTGATATCATATATGTATAATTAGACATAAATTATATAAATATCATGTAGAAATCCATCATTAAAAATATACCCGTGGGTACTGAGGAACTAAATATTTTATAACGACGTACATATGTTTTTATTATTTAAATAAATTGCAAATGGACATTTAAAATTTATATTGACGTCGAAGTGTGTGAACAATATATTTAGTAATTGTTTGGTTAAAGTCACTTGAGGATGCGGAATAAATGTAATCGAGTGTAAATTAAAAAATATCGATGATTTAAATGAAAGAGAGGATAATATTTATCGAGCTGTTAATAAATCGTGTAGATTTAAGAAACATGAGGCGTTGATTTCCACGAGCCTTTAATGAATCCATATGATACCTTTAGATATCCACTAAAGAGAGCTCGTTATGATTTTATTACGATATAAACTTTCCATGTTAAATTTCACTTTTAAAAGACTTCATCAAATAAATCATTTTTAATTCTATTTTATTTCTCGACTCATCGCCGTTGAAACTTATTTCGGTTGATAAAAAAATTATTGCGTCTTAAAGTATTTTTTTTGTAAGGTCGAGTACGTGGTTAAAAAAAAAAAAAAAAAAAAAAGGCAGACGTAAATCGGAAATTTCGTTGCGTTTCAGGACTCGGCGCTCACCGTGACCAATGGCGATGGTGCAATGACAGGCAACTTGTAAATTAACCGCTGCGTCTTGTTGTTCTGCAGAACATATATGCGTGTAAGTATATATTTATATTTAAAAAGATTCTGGCATTTTACGAGATATACTGGCCCACAAGGACAGTCGAGATGAAGATGGTGCAACCAGGTGGGCATAGCGCCCGAGTATCGAGGCACTAAATATTTCCCGAGTGAAACTGACTCGTTAGTACCCACAATGTCTTTATGCATGTGTGACGTAACAACGAATTGTGATGAAAAGAAAAATGAGAAACCGAAGCCACAAAAAAACTAATTGTTTGTCTTTTTTTTGTTTCCGTGATTTAAATCAACTTCGACCCGACATCTTTTGGTTTTTTTTTCCTCTTACGTGTAATTCATTATTTTTAGTATTCAAAAATTCATTTTTGTGTTTCCAAATAATTCTCACACAATACTTTCGATTATTCTCACCGACAAGATAAACTTTGATATCATAATTAACCGAAAAGGTTATTTGTATGTACATTTATTAAAATAGATTCACGGATGCATGAACTGAATAAAAGATTAAATTTTTTTATTTCGAAATCTTGATATTGTTTTATTGTTACGCATAAAAGTTCTGATTATGGTTTGAGGTAACAGCAGAAAATTAGCTTTTTTTATATCGCTTACATGTGTGTCCATAATGAAACACTTATGAGATCTCTCAGATACTCATTTTTCATTTTCAATGAAAATTAAATATCTTTTTTTTTATTTTTCTGGCTGTTATGAAATTCGGCAAAAAAATAGAAATTTTTTCTAAGGTACAAAAAAACTCCATTTAAAACAATTTTTTTTATTAAAATTACATGTCGGGCATTAAGTTAAAGTTTGTGATTAATAAATGCCATTAAAATTTTTCAATTGGTTCAAAAAACTAACTTTGCCCGTCCATCTAATTTTGGAAACTAGAGACGCGAAAATTCCAAAATGTTCGTGTAGATTTTTAATGAAAATTTTCTAGGCTGGTTATCGCAGGTTTCATAAATAAATAATAAATATGTCAGTAAATGTCAAAAGTTGAATATTAAATTTCAAATATTTATAAATAATTTGACAGTCACTACAAACATGTTGAATTTCCGGTATGAGATTCCGCAAAACGGCTTTTTTTACCATAGAAACTATTCAAAAATTTTTTCATGTACAATATTCGCACGTCAGAATTTCTGTAAATCGAGCTTATGACTCCGATGGGGAGTAAAACCATCCCCTATTTTTTCCCCAATCGCCGGATCGAATTCCCCGTCCTGTTCATCACCCACCCGATCAATTTAAACATCCCTACGGAAATATTCCGCCTACACGCATGTCTACACACGGATCCATATATTCGTACGTACATACGTACAATCAAACAAAAAAAAGCGATTTCGTTGGGCCGAGCACGACTACGGTTTAGTGAATCGAACCGCTCCAAGTTACTCTTTCGAGGAACAGCTGTCGGCTTCACCCAAACTCGCTTTACTCCCTTTATCCATCATCAAGGATAAACTTGTCCCTTTCCAACAAAACTCTCACCCTCTTCCACTCTCCTTTTCTTTCACATCTACATCTACATCAACAGCCAGACTATTTTTTTCCTTTTTTTCTTTACTTCGTCCAGATCTGATCGCCACGCACACTATCGTCTCCGATACGTCTCAACCGTAACCAAAAATAATAAAAGACCCTCGTCCTTCTTCTTACGTATATTATTACATATATACATCCATACATGTACACATAAATATATATATATATATATATATATATATATATATATATATATATATATATATATATATATATATATATAATATTTATACAGATATTCTTCAACAAAAGACTCAACTCGCGCCACGAGCCACTTAATATTATTACAACTGTACTCTTTCACCATAAAATAATTTTTTTTTCATCTAAAAATGGATAAAAAGTCATTTAAAAGTATTTAATCTCCTTACTCTTAGTTTTTTTTTAATTAAATAAATTTATTAAGCAGTTGAATAATAAAAACATTTAACGAAAATAATACAAAAGGTCAAAAGTTTGAAGCGAAGTTTAAATTTACCCGGCAACAAATCATCCAAAGAATAAAATATCTCCAATAAAAACCACCAGGAGACACCAGAAAAAAATAAATAACAAATACAATGTACGATGAACTGTAGGTCCTTTATTTCTTCCAACTTACAACGTAGTTTTTTCTCCAGCTGTCCTTACTCCTTAGTCTTAAGTATCATGTGTGCAGTATAGTCCCTAACTCCCTACCTCGCATCCACACTGGAATCGTTTGAGTTTAAAATCCTTTGGACGCGTGTTGGCTGCTATGCGTCCAGGTCCAGGTCCAGGTCCATGAGTATTCCACTCCCACCGGTTTTATTCAGTCTCAAGTCTTCGGGCAACCACTACCTCCACTACTACTACTTACACACTACCGCCACCATTCTTGTGCAGTCTTCCAAGCGCAGAAGTGCGGCGTCGATGGGTACTAACTCCTCCGAACGAGCCAGTTACTAGTTACTGTATACTGCTCATATTCAGTTTCAGTGTGCTGGTGATCTGCCGGTTACGGTCTTTGGTCTACCGCCTGCTTCAGTACGTTTCTGACTATCAAAGTGTTCACATGTCATTGTCATTATTTTTTTATTTTTTATGATATCCAGGATTTTTAACTCAAAAAATAAAATTTTACATAAAAAAAATTTATTTGAAGAGTAGAAATTTTTTGAAAAATTAAAAATAAAATTTTCGGGTTTTGTATTTTGGAGTTTAAATTTTCGGACAGTGGATTTAAATAGTGACTGAAAATATAAAAAAAAAACTTTGGTGGATTAATTTAATATTTTAAGACTAGAAAAAAAAAAAAAATAAACAATTTGACAGTTTTATTGAACGACTTTTGGTGAATTCACGGTGAATTTAAGAACTTGTTTGGTGGGTTGTTTTTAAGTGGGAGAAAGAAAAATAAAAAAGAGCACAAGGGAGCTGGAAGAATTCGGGAACGCAAAGTAAGATTCGAACCCTCGACTTTAGTTCAGTTCTCTAGTTTTTTTTTGCTCTACCAACTTTATGCTTTTTGCCCTGTGTTACTCCCGGCGTTTTTGTAATTATTATTATTACAATACATCACTAATTTTACTCGCCCTATAATTTCAATCGTTTTTTTATTTTGCTAAAAAATATTTATTATAAATAAATTTAAAAATAAAGCCGGTGCGTGTTTGTGATCCAACGGGTGGCGAAAAATGTAAACTGCATCAAGCTGTAAAATTATTTTTTACAAACATAAATTAAACATTCATGTGAGAAACTTATCATTAAAAGCTTGGATATTTATCATTTTATTATTTTCGGTAAGTTTTTGATTTTTACAGTCACTCATTTTAATTGATAGTCAATTTTTATTTAAAAAAAAAATTTATTTTATATTGGCACGAATTAATTTAAAAGATTTTTTGTAATGTTAATTATCCCAGACCTTGATAAATAAACAAGGTCAAATAGTAACAATAAAATTGATCTCGTAACGGAAGTCCTTGTCTAAATATTTAAATAATGACTACAAAGTCTGATATTTTTTATTATAACTCTTATTATTTATTCAATAAATAAATAAAGATTTTATAGCAAGAGTCAAAAATCCTACAGAATCCAAGTAATTTTATAAGTGTGAATGTAGCAGGCATCAGGAAAATTTAAAATTATTAATAAATAACATAAATAATTAATAAAATAAAATTTGAAAAAAATGCGCATTTAAAAAATTTTGCAATTAATCAGCGCATTTTTTATAAATATTATTTTTTAAATTATTTACTCCATTTATTTATAATTTTAAATTTGTCTGATGTCTACTGAATTGACATTCGTATAATTTTATGATACTAGTCAGCCGACGTCTCATAATTTTTTTATTTTTTCAAAACGGTAAATTATAAAAAATTGCACCTGCAGTTTTTAAAATTTTCTACATCTGCATTTTTTTAGTTTTTTCTTATTTTATTTGTCGAAAGAAAAATCTGGAAATTTTCCTTGATCGAAATTTGACATTTGTTTAAAAAATTATCTGACGATAATTATCGAGTATGGAAATGAGGTGAAGATGACATGAGTCGAATAGTAAATCTGAATCTGAAGTATAAAAGTACGAGTAGAGACAAAGTCTGAGGAAATGCATTAGACGTTTGGTAACGAGTGAAAAAGTCGGTGTTGGAGCGTCCGGTTTTGATTCTGGTTCTGATCGTAACACTGGTGAGGTCAGATAATTTAAATTAACTTACTCTTGGTATTGCTAATCGTGTAATAGCCTGTCAGGTGTGTTTACTTGTTAAATCAGTCAGTCAGGTGAACGTAGCCAGTGACTGGCATCGTCATTGAAAACTTTCTCGCTGCTGCTGCTGATGCTGCTGCTCAGCTTCTTCAGCTTTTATGACAAAATCTCATCTTTTAACTTTCATCACCTCATTTCATTGTCTTTGAAACAATTCAATTGTTGTTATTATTATCATTATTATTATTAATAATTTATTTCTTAATTAAAATAGTGTAAAAAAAAAAAATGATAAACTTAGGAATGCGTTAAATTGATGGGTTGATATAAAATTTTGTTTGCTTATAATTTATGGAGTGAGCGTAATTTTTATGGTCGTGCGAATTAATGTGTAATGAGAATGAGTAATGAGTAATGAGTAGAAGTGGAATTTTAAGTGCAGGTGTAGGAGTACGTGTAAGTATAAGTGTAAGGTAATGTTGGATGGTTTAAAAAATGAGGAGTTAAATTAAAGTGGACGTAGACGCGTATTATACCCGAGTGGAGTCGAGGATTTTCGTTTGATGATGCCGAGGTTGGGTAGAATGGAGTAGAGCTGAGTGGAATCGAGTAGTCGAGTATAGTAAGAGTATGCTTGGGTTCGTAGATATAGTATAGAGTCACATGCTGTCGGTGTGAGAGGGCAAAAACGCGAGAACTCGAGCGTAAATCCAGGATGTAAACGTTCCTGCGAGGGCACTAAAGTCACAGTCAAGGTAGTCGTCCTTATATTCATTTATTTTTGTCTCCAATTTTTCATCCTTTTTATTTTCTTCTGGTATATTATGACTTTTTATGGATACCTGACTCATTTATCATTACACGTTATAATTTTATGCGTAATTTAATTTTAGACAGTGATTTTATTCGGAGGGAATGGAGAGGAGGGGAAATATTTTTAATAATTGAGGAAAAAAAATTTTTATAGGGCTTATATTTATTTATTTTTTACAACTATTGGAAAATTTTATTATCTTATCGGAACTTATCGGGTGTCTATTTGGATAATGTGTTGACGGTATAAATTATGAGTTAATTAATATATAAACTTGAACTTGGTAATGGATGTTAATTAGTATGTTTAAAATTATTTGTGATTAAGAGTTAACTGTTAGTTTTACGACACTAAATTCTTATCGTTCATGGCCGTTTCTTGTTAATAAAAATTTTTTTTTTCGGAGAAATTGTTTTTTTAATAAAATAATATTTATTACTAGTGCAATTTTTTGGGAAACAAATTTTTCATAATTAATTAATTAATCAACGAAAAAAAAGTAAAAATAAAATTGAGAGAATTTAATTTTTTTGAAATTACCATTGAACTGTACGGTAAAAATCTGTTTCCAAACTCATTCTAGATGCGTCGAAAAATTCATTTTAAAGCCTAAAATTTACTTTATTGAATAAAGTAAATTTTTTCTTTCCTGACCTAAAAAGTTGATTTATTATTACCTCATAATTCATGTAATTGAATAATTAAAATATTACATGAAAAATTTCAGTTAGAAAAAATATCATGTTTAAAATTTTTCATATTTTATTCCGATCCATCCTACTCATAAATAAATTATTAATTAATTAATTGTCATGATTAATTTATTTCGATAATTATTTATGAATTTTAAAATTTATTACATGAAATTTTCTTCTCAAATATTTGTTAAAAAAAAAATATTAAAAGAATTTGAAGAACTATTTAGCCAACAAGTTCTTCTTATTCCCAGCGAGCTGTGAAGTTTAAAAAAGGAGTGAAAATAGTGTACGTAGATTAAGAGGATAAATAAGATGAATATACAGCAAGAACAAAGAGAGTAACGGAGAAAGAAAGTTCCTTGTACAATTCGAAATCGAACGAGGCTAATAGGGAAGAGGAACACGCGGTGGTAATTTCACCTACGCTTTAACCAGCATCTATATACATCGAGCGCCCGGCAATGAGACAAGACACACAAGACACATCACACATCACATATCCTACGTCAGACATAATATATATATATATATATATATATATATTTATTTATAAAAAATAAATACGATGCGGGAAGAGGAACGTGTCGCGCGATTGCAAGTACACTTCAATCCCGATGGACATTAAAACCGGTATGAAAGACATTATTGGCCTCTTATGGTCAAGGCAGACTTGAACTGCTAAAGCTGAATAAAATAAAAGAAACCATACCTCTATCGCGACCGGTAACCACTTCACCACTTAGTCACCATCACCCACTACTTTTTATATCATTATTATTATTTTTATTTCCTATATATATTCATTAAAATTATATAATTTTTTACTTTATTAATTACATCATATTTACTTTTAATTTTTAATTATATCATTTAATACAGTCATTATTCTTTCTTTTTTTTCACTTATGTAAAATTATATAATTTATTGACAATTTACTCTAATTAAAGTTAGGGTTAGTTGATATAATAAGAACTGAAAAAAAAAATTTTATGACCGTTGCCATAAAAAGTTACATTTTTTTACATAAAAATATATTTAGCTATAAAATTTGAATTAAATTCACACGATTCCATATTTAGAATTTTAATCAATGAGTAAAAAAAAATCAGAGGAATGGCTGAGCCTAAAAAAACACGTGTCCTGACAAAAGACGTCACATTAATTTGATAAATGACACACTAATATTGATTACTACAAAAAAATGTGTCAGCCGGATTCTCAGTTGATGTTTGTACAGGAAAGTCTCTATGGGGGGTCGGAAAAATTTGAGTGTCCTCATGGTTTCTTTCAGATCAGGACCATTTTTAACATTCCCTCCTATACAAGAAATTCGAAACACAGAAAATAAAAAATTGTTTCACTATTTCGTGAATGAAAATAAATCTTCCCAAACTCAATGAACACAAAAAATTAAAATTCAATAATTATTCATATACACAAATCTGTAATTAGTCTTATATATGTTACTAATTACAGCTGTTATATAAAAGATTGTCGCATGTCTAATAGAGAAAAAAATGAATATTTATTACCATTGTTATTGTTATTCATAATTTTACTTTCATTAAAATATAATGCTCGCATTTTTAACCTGACCTAAAGTCATATAACGTTATATATACAGTAAAAAAAAATAACTTTCATTGTCGCGGTGAGAAAATGCATAGAAACCCATAATTATACATACAATTTTTTTAAACAAAACCAAAGTTATTCTCATGCACAATAATATGTATGTGAGAAAATGCGCATCATATGAATGCGCAATTAAAAAAATTATTAAATAATTCCAAGTTAATATTTATTTATTTTACCCTTCATGTTAACCAATTGATTAACAGCTTTTTTATTAAAATCACCACAGCCATTAAATTTTATCCCTGATTTTAGCGTCAATTCAAAAAAGAATAATTCAAACAATGGTAATGTACAAATATGTAATTAAAGTACACGAAGTATCACAGGAAGTTAAACTTTGTACAGACTTTAATAATTCCTAGTCTACAGACAATTGAAAATGAAACGCATCGAGTCTATAAGTTTATTTTAAAATATAGTAATCACGACAGATATATAAATTTACATGCAGGAAATTGTTTGGTCGCTGAAGTGAAGAAAAAATGGAAGTAAAGTAAAAATAAAAATATGAAAAATTTCGTCAGTGAATAGGATGAAAGTTGTGAATTTTAATTGAAATAGATTAAAGTGGAAGTAAAAAAAAAAAATGATGAGAAAATATATAACGATAGTAAATGGAGTAAATGGGAATTGGACAAAAGTTATATGGGGAGCGTAGCACATACTCACACATTTAAATTTCACCGAGATGGATCACGTATTTCATTAAATGTCGCTCGTTGATCCTACTGCTTACGCTACTCTATCTATGCTGCGCACTCGGTACATATGTACTTGCTTATGTTTAGTTACACTGCACAACTATAATACACACCAGAGTTTGTAACAGAGATCATACAGTTGCATATATAGCGTAGGATCTTGCTAAAGTATAAAGTAGAACAACCTATTCTCTTTCATCTTGTTCTATTATTTTATTCTTACTGTACACGAGTGTTACTTTGTTTTTTTTTTTTTTTTTTTTTTTTTCCGTGGCTGCGAATCTTGATGCACGAATCCGCAATGCCGGAAGCTTATTTTACACTACGGACAATGTACAAATGTACTTGCGTGCTGATTTCATCGTAAAATAAATTTTTTTAATATATTTATTTCTTTATAACTTAAAATTATAAATAAATTCAAATATTATGACGTTTAATAATTTTAAACGGCATTGAATTGAAATATAAACTAGAGATTATTTAAAATGATAAGAGCTTAATCTTAATTTAATTCACCGTCAAACACTTTCGTAAACTGAAATTAAATGATTGCATATAAATAACAAGAACAAGAAACAATAGCTGTCCTTGTCCAAACAACTCAACACTACAGCAGATCTTGATCTATATTTAATATCAATCATACACATACTACACGAGTACAAAAGATTCGATTAAATGATTTAAAGATAATTAACCTTTTTCTCACCCCATATCTCACCGAAAATAAAACAAAACTATTAAATTTCTATGACGATAAATAATTCCTGTTACATGTCAACTTGTCCTATTGTCTTGCAAAGAATACAACGTGTGTACTTTAGCAATTTAAAAAATAAAAACAGAAAAAAAGTGAAACGTTCACCTTTTTTTTACGCCGCTCGATTAAGAAAAGAAAATATTTCCGGTTTATTATTTTTACTCCATTCAACTCTGTTGTTTTATCTATGTATTAATTATAATTCGTTACTCATTATGCTAATTATTCTCATAATAATAACAATAATCATGATCATCAAATTTTTAAAAATATTTTGCATTTTTTTTGGCAAAACTCAATTTTCACTCCCAATCAGGTTTTTAATCTGATAAGTTCAGATTCTAACTGATCTTCTTAATTTAATTTATTGTTAATGATTTTTTTTTTTTACTTTCATTATTAAAAATTTTTTTATATTAATTTAAAATTTTTTTTAAAAATATTTCTGGTTAAATTTTATGAATATGAATGTAGCAAACATCAGACAAATTTAAAATTATAAATAATTAAAAAAAAAATATTTTTAAAAAATGCACTTATTAATTTTTTAATTTTTTAAATGCGCGTTTTTTTTAAATTTAATTTTATCTATTTATTTATAATTTTAAATTTGTCTGATATCTGTTACATTCACACTCATTAAATTTTTTGGTCTTCATTGCATTTGAAAACTAAAACCACATGAAATTTTAACAAGCTTTAGATATTGATTAAAAAAAATTACAAGCAATTATTAATGATTCATGTAATGACAATTTTTTCTACTGCCAATAAATTCTCTCACTAATTTTTGTTTATTAAAATTTTTTTTTAATAATTTTTAATTTTTTGTTATAGAAAACATTTTAGTAAAAATCTTAATCGCGTTTTACATGTCATGGGTTCAGATTCTAATAAAAATTTTTTAAAATTAAAAACTGAAATTAAGAGAAATTGTAACAAAGTTAATATTTCAATTAAACAATTATTAATAGTTTATAAATGATAATTTTTCCTATAATTAACAACAACAAATAGACGTATATATAAATTTCAACTTACCCTGAAAAACTTTCATTATTTTCCTAATATATAAATATATAAATATGAAGAACATAACAGAGTTAACCAAGTTATTTATCTTTAAAAAGCGAGAGTGAAAGACGGGCATGCACGCGTACACACATTTTATATCAGACGCATTATATGGTACGGTGTGCATCGGAAAAAGAGTTTTATGTACAACCCGTCCATCCAATCAGCTACTAATTTATCTATTTATCGTTAGTTTAATATCTTTACATATAATAGTGAAGGTAAATAACCCAGTGTACACTCATGTGAACATATTTACCAACAGAAGCATTAAATATAAATACAAATATATAAATAAAATTATTATTATTATTATTTTATAATAATTAAAAACAAACATATAATTATCTGTCGATTTAACTTTCAATATTTATCGTAATATGTTATTAATGATAATTTGTCGCTTTTTAATAGATTTTATAATAGAAAAATAATTCAAAGATAATGATTATGTCGTTGGGTAGAAAGCTCTTTAATCCTTTTTCGTCGAGGTTTATTTTCAATCTAGTCCTTTACGATTTTTTTTTATGGGTATAAATAACTGTGAGAGTGCGGGATATGATGGCATGATATAAATTACACACGACCAGATACAAGAGGGTCCCACGAGCTAAGAACTCGCAATTATTTTTCATTCACAATGGCGGCGCCTTGCCTCACTCATTCCTTCACTCACTCGTTGGTCCAGAGATCATTTGTACTCCACAGGACTCACGAGATTAATCCTTTTTTATGTTTATATACTAGACTGTTATTATTTTTGCATGTGGGTGTGTGGTAAATTTCAAATATTTAAATTCAATTCGAAAATTTTTTTAAACTCAAAGAAAAATTTTGTGCCGATCGAAATTGAGGCAAAATTTTAATTTTCAAAAATTTTTTTCAAATGTCAGTTTCAATATTTCTGGGCACATTTTGACATTAAAATTTTTTTTAAAAATGGAGTTTGAATTTTCGTAACGACGAAAAATTTTCATATGTATTTTAGTTTAAATTATGTCGGGCGCTGAGAACTTGTTATCTTAATAGTTTTTTTTAGCGATAGCAGTATCTCAGTCCCACATGTCTATTAGTCTGCATGCAAGTTAACTGAGACCCTTTTCCATTAACATGAGCGTATTTATTAAGTAAACTCAATGACCCAGAGAATTCTTTATCTCCGACTTCCGGTGGGAACGTTTGTAGAAACTGAAAACACGTGTATTAATTATAACATCTCAGCTAATTGTGTTAATAATAAATTCAAACTTTTACCGTAACTTTTGTTCCCATTGTTCAAAAGCAAACTCACCGCAAAAATAATCTCTCGTATATTTTATTTTCCTTATATTCTTGAAACCCGTTTTTTTTCTCCGAGTATAAAGACATCATCTCATCCCTTAATACCAAAATACGTTTATTTTTATCCATAAGCAAAGCGCCAGTGCAACAAGCTGATGTAATTTACACTTATCGTTTGCACGCGACACAGGATATCCTTGAAGCCCGCTAACGGGGTTCAGCAAACAACCAGCTAAGCCTCGAGTGTCTCTTTCGTCCTCGCCAGGAATTTCAATAGTATTTTCCCACAGGTATAAGACATCACTCGGTATGATAGTTAATGTATACCCGTATCTATCGTGTGCCCATTACCCCATTCACTCGAATAATGCATTTGATACCGACTCATACAGGCAGCAAACTCAAGAGCCCATATCTCATCCCCAATCCTCGAGGCTCGACCGACCAATTCACCATCAATACAATTCATCTTATAAATTCTCTCCTCCTTAATTCGCATATCCACTTGATCTAACTCGTGAATAATCTCAAGTGCTCGTGCCGATCGTGCCCGAAATTCACAGACGACATTAATTATCCGAGGATAGACTAGCCAAGTCACTTAAGCTCTCATTATTCGTCTTTACTCAGCTTACACACACAGACACATGATTACAAACACATGCACTTACTGCAAATGAAAAAAAAAAAAAAAAAAAAAAAAATCTACTAAGAGAATAAGAGGCAGATAGTTGAGAGAAAATTCTTTAAAGCAGCATCTATCTTTTATTTATTCTTTCTCCACCTCAAAACGGAGTCACGACGATTGGTGTGTCCCACCAGCTGGCACATTATCTTCATGTAAATGTGTCGGGTATATTCACAACTAAAACCTCGTGTGAGGCGTATGCATGTATATATATATGAACATGTATATGTGCACACATGCATACACACATGGCACATGATCGTGAGAATGCGATCCGCTTTTATGGGAAGCCATTACGGCCACCGCCAAGACACATACATATGCACTTATTCTTATTCTTGGTCTATACTGAAGTTATCTCGACAATAGCAACTAAAATCTCTATAAATAATAAACAAAGAAAGTGGGCCTTGACCTTGTTAATAATTCGTATTTAATAATTAACTTTATTGTCGTTTGAATTTTTAAATATTTTTATGGAGAATTTAAATCATTAATTAAATAAATTTATTTTCTTCGGCTGATAATTAAGAGGTTGAATGGAATAAAATTAAAGTGAGGAAAAAAAATAATAAGTTGAATAATGTAACGAAGGTTTTCCGTTCGTTGATCTTCACTGTTGCGCAATGATATTTTAACATACTTATGTATTAACGGTTTTTTTTTCCTTTTATTTTTATCATTATTATTGTTATTATTGTCGAGTTTTTTTTCCGTAACGATGTATAGAAAATAATGGAATTAATGGATGTAAATGGATGTCAGTTTGAGTTGGATAACTATAGATAATCATTGCACAAGTTGCTAATTTAATAAAATTTATTATTATCCTAATAAGAGTATAAATATAGGTATGCATTAACGTTAATGATATGAATGAACAATCATGTATTACGAAAGTATTTTATAACGGATTATTTGAACTTTTTATCGCGAGAATAATTAATTATATAGAGCAAGGAAGAGAGGGGAGGGGGAAATTATATGGATATTGTAATTTTTTTATTTTTTCACGTCGAATTAATAGAGGATATCGATATGATCCGTAAGAAAAAATTTTTTTGCTACTGAGTACTAAATACAAAAAATGTTTGGAGCCAAAAATCTGAAACTAGAAATTTTGAATTTTAAAAATGTCATTAAATTTAGAAAAGAACATTAGATTTAAAAATTTAAGGCGACCTCTTTTACCTCATTGTCTTTTATAATTATTAATTGCTTGTAATAACGATAGAAAATATAATTTAGCAAATTAATTATTAATTGGGTAAAATTAAAAATAATTTTTTTGGTCTAATTTATTTATGAAGCAGGTCAGTAATTAGTTAATTGAATAATTTAGAGAATGTGTGAAATTATTTTGTTAAATTATAGAAAAAAAAAATGAGGTTTGAAAAAATCAGAGAAAAAATTAACGAGTAGTAAATTTAATGAGTTATTGGAATAAAAAAGTTAAAAAATGTGTAACAGAAATAGCGAGTATTAGAAAAGATTCTCATGTGATTTCTCTTGGCGAAAGAAAGCGCTAATCAATGACGAGATGATCTTATTGTAGATCGCGATTACCGGAAGCACTGAGTTCAGTATCGAGTACAAGAGGTTTGAATTTGCGAGAGAATTAATTGTTTGGATGTAATAGCTCGAGTGCTTAGTTATTTATTTAGATGTGTGTGTGAGTGTGTGTGGTGTTGGTGGATAGAGGTGTGCGTGAATGAGCGAGTAAATAAAAGCGAAGGTAATGTAAGGCAAAGCACTAGATACCTGTATGTATGTCTGTAGTGTATAAGACCGCTTATAGACGGGGGGACTCCTCCCGTGTGATCTGGCACGCCGCAGTCGTCGCGATAAATCGTCGATTAAACGGTGGGTCACGACCTCGCATTAGTTAGCGAGACTTTAAAGCTACTCTACAGTCTGGAGTGCAGTCAGGAGAGTGTAGTCCTCTCTTACATTAGAAGACTCCCCGATCCTTCCAGGAAGTTGCTCACCGAACTTCTTGCCTCCATTGACCTTCCCCACGCCCTCGTCTTCGATTCTCGTTCCACTTGTTTTCTTATTTTTCTTTTTTTTTCATCAGCTTTTTGTCCCTTTGTTGTGCATTTCTAAGTTACAACCTCGGCAGTTTCTGTGAATAAAAAAATTCTAGTCCTCTGAAAAAAAAATTTGAAAATTATTTACTTTCATCTCTCAGGTCGATTTTTTTTAGATGATTTTTTATTAGAAATTAGAATTTCAAAATTGACAATAATTTAAAAAAATTTTTTTTAAATAAAAATTTTCATTAAAAAAAAAAATATCTCAATTTTAATCTTTATAAAATAATTGAGGTAATTTTCAATTCAATTAAAATAAATCAATTCTTCTATTTTAATAAAGCCCGCGAAAAATAAAACTTTAATTCACTTAATTACAAGAAATAATATGAAATAATTTTCATAAAATTATATTTAATAATTAAATTATATTATAAAGATAATTAAAGAATTAATAGTCACTTTCATTGCAACAAAACTTTTCCCATGTTAATCAAGGCCACAATTTCCTCGCAATTCACTCCACGATTAAAAACAAAATAATTTCTAAAAAATAAAATATGACTTTTAAAATGCCATTAGTTGGCTGAAAAGCAGCGAATCATAAAAAATTTGCACATATCGCAAGTGCGCGTAATGCAAATTGAATTTCATAAGTTGGGCGTTGGTATTATCGATGTCTCTAGATCAACGTTCGATATTATTATATACCCACGTGTATCTTATTTGTCCATACTCACTGCACACGTGGGTGAGTTCATGCACCATAACGACAGACGTTCCCATTTTTTACAATCCCGTTCACCGCTCATTGCTTTTCTTCGCTAATAATTACAATAATAATCTAATCTAATCATTACCATTATGTTAAAAATGTCAATAATACCCATAACATGGCACAAAGAGTCTCAATAAAACCAACAATCTCCGACTCACCACGTCCCAAATCGATAACCTCAAATAAAACTAAACCGCGCACCTATACATGCTTGAAATTATTACGTCGGCAGGTAATTGGGTCGCCAGCCAGTCAAGCTTCTGATTCGCGTTCATTGATATCGCGTAGATTGAAAGGCATAGAATTTCTCAGCAACACAGCACACATCCATGCACATTTCTTAACAAATTTCATCACGATATTTATAAAAGTATTCTTGCTATCCAAGTGAATCGATGTCACGAGGAAACTGAATACAAAAACACTTCCTTGTAAATAAATTTTAAAAAAATAATAAATCTCCCGCGCGTAAAAATTTAAAACTTGTTCTATTCCTTTCTTATCCTTAGACATTTATACTTAAGTAATATTTGCCTAAGAAACTTGTTCTATCAATTTTCTTTAGCATAACGGAATGTCTGAGGCTGAATTTCAAAGAATTGTAAAAAATATAAAAAAGTTATTACTCAAACACTCCTGACCCCCCAAGTTATCTGAATACCAAAAGCACCGGCAGCACAAAGACTCGGACTTAGATTCAGATTCATAAATAAGACAAGTATAAAGAGTTTCGAGAAACTTATGTAACTAATTTTTGGGGCCCATAAAAGTATCAAAGTTTAATAGAGAAGATTCATCCCGAGCTATTTCAACAGAGTTTCCGAGAATTAAAAGCTGTTGCCAAAGTTATCGTCGATCTCAGGTTAGCCGAGTCTCGCGGCGAGGCGTGGAAGTTCCCTTTAGTTGCATAGCATGTAATGGTTATTTCTTTGTATTTAGTATCCATCTACACATACACGAATTCCGAACCTATCCTAACGATCGAGCCAGGTATAAACCGAGTAACTTGACTACAGGTCGAGGTTTAAGTCCCACAGAGTCCCACGAGTAGACTGGTACTAGTCCCAGGAGACTGGTTAGCTGTTGGCTACATTTGTTATTTTGTCTTTTATACACTCTTATACTTGGCTACTAACTATATCATTCTATTACTAAGGACTACTCTCAGGTTTACTTGGAATTATTTTTATTAAGACTACAGCTTTAAAAGCAGAGCATTGACAGGAAGTGTCGTCACTCGCTCAAAAAGGCCTGCGTGAACAACACACATGGGCGCCGGGATGCTGGACGAAAATTAATCAGGCTCCTCTGCGGTGCTGAGGGTGACTCGTAAATCGCTTTCAACAAAATCGTAGTCGCAGCAGATGTACATGCACATTGACATGAACACAAAGAAATTTATATTGATAACATGTGGGATCATATTGAGTTCAATCCTTTGTACATATTTAAATCCGATCTGGGGTTAGTTTAATGGGTTAACGTATGAATGCTTATGTTAGAAGGGGTCTGAATACGTTGCCAGTCAGTTGTTGCCACCCAAGAGTCCACTGGTGTTTTCTGTAGAACCTGAATCCCAAAGGTTCTCAACCTACAGATAAAAGACACTTACGCACGTACAAATAAGTGAGCAGTGCGTGTGTCATGCACGTTTTGCAAACGCGAAACGTGTTCTCCGACTGAATAAAATGAAGCAAGTAGAGCCTCTAATATATATATATACTATATATATACATATATACTTAATTCTTAAACGACAAAGTTAAACGAGCGTCTACCAAGTTGTTGACGATACTATGTACATGTACTTCTTCATTCAAGGGACTCGGATGCCTTTTACGGGCGAGATTGTCCGGTGTCATGTGTGCAGTCTTTTGCGTAACACACATCGTAACGAGTATGTGCTATATGCTTTTTATGTGTGCATGCATGTGTTGCAGTTAAGTGCTGGCCTTTTTTGGATCGAGATGCCGCTACGCTAACAAACGATGCATAATTATTTTTTGCACAGCTACATGCTCATCCACACTCTTATCTGCCGGCCATTTAGCCAACACACCCTTCAATAAAAATTGCGTATTAATTTTTTAAATTTACATAAACTGTGCTGGAAAAATTTCAATATTTCATCAGTAAACCTGACGCTAAAAATTACTCAAAAAATCGGACATCTTCTTGCAATAATGTTCGCGGTGTGATGAAGATTCCACACAACCGAGCAAAGGTTGTGCATGTTTTTTTTCGCTTACGGATTCTTAAATCTTGATTTCGATGTAGGTTAAGGTTGCTAAATTTGTTGGCGGATATCAATTGAAAATTTCTCTTTAATTTAGTGATTGATTTTAACGATAATAAAGTAAACGTTTAACCTAGATCGTCGGCCTATTTTTTATTGCACCGAGTGCATGCATGCATTTGCAAAAAAAATAAAAAGAAGTTACCAATAATCCAGGCACACTCGGTCTTAAACTTTTGGCGGTTGAGTCAAGAAAGTTTAAAGTTGATATTAATACAAGACAAGCGCCAAAATTAATGGGTTAATTAAAGTTAATAAATCTTTGAACATGATTTAAAGTAAGGCCAATTCGAAAGGTTGTTTCTTAAAAAGGCGTGTGTATTAAATGTACTTAAGATAAATATGAAATGATGGAAATAATTGAATGGCATCGGGCAAATAAATCCTCGTCCTTTCTCGCGTTTCCGAGATAAGGCAATTTCTCACTGGTAGACGACAAGAATATAATATAATAAAATAAATACATATATATGTGTGTGTACTTAAGTATAAGATTGAGTTGAGCTCCTGCTGGTTGCATAGACAGATACTTTCCTTCCTGCATTTAGGCACGTGTCTTCTCTTTAAGAGAGGAGACAGCTGATCATTTGAGGCTCCTGCTGTTTCTCGGGGGTGTAGTGGGAGAAAATATACTAGAGATAGGGGGTCGCGTGTCCGCCGCGACAGATAGAAAGTTTTTAATCTTTTTTATTTTCTCAACTCTGTTGTACATATTTACTTAACTATGCCTGTTGATAATAAAATCTGTAGTTAGAAATAATAATACAAATATTTGATGGTTTTATACTCGACGAATCCCCACTACTCTTGCTCTAATTGCAACCGTAAATATATATATATATATATAGCTAGACGCTTTTCTCTTCCTCCCTATTATCGAGGCAGCGCAGAATGATGGTTTGATATAATTGCGACTGAGTTATAATTTATAATAATAAAAAAATTGTGAAACGGTGACGATCCTCTACTTAGTTGTGTATCTACCTACTGAGCTTCAGGCTCTATAAACACTCCCGTAAATCAATCACAGCCTATTACTTATCGAATTGACAATTTACCTTTTATAGAGTTCAATGCTGCAAGTGTTGAAATGATGTAGCTCTTAAATAATTATACTTTTATTTTTCCTTAGTTATTTACTCGATCAATTAAATTTAATTAATCAAATCGAAATTTTAAACAACAAAACTTTAAAACTAAAATTAATAATTATAATAATAATGAAATAAAAACCTTGAGATGGAGACAACGTTCAAGGACTTTAACGAAATCGGTTCCTCTTCCGGTGACGGGTTTCGTGCTCGCAAAATGAATGAGTGCTTCTGTTACTGTCATAGCAAGTAATTGCTGTAGCACGAGTATTGTTAAGAAATTAGCCTCAGAACCGTCACTCGTACTCGTTTAATTGCTATTTAATTAGGCATTGTTAGAATGAGCTTGGATTTCACGAGATCTTGAGATAAGTTTCAGTCTGTGTCGGCTCTGCGCTGCCGGTGGCGTGAAAGAGCTTGAACTTCGACTCTCGCGAGTTATAAAAAGATCAGTATCGGCTTGACATTATCGTGTGGAAATCGATCATCCTTAGGTTATTTTGCGGAATCAAATGCTACTCCACTCACGAGAATGGTCTTTGTACCCACGCGTCTCTTGATTATCATAATCTAACACTACAAATGGATTTTATCTACCGAGTATCTTATTAATTATTTATTTAAATCTATCAGTATTTAATCATCACGTTAATTAACTCATTAAACATTATACACCGCAATGTTTTAATTAAAACAATATTAAATAATAAAAAGCCGTTATATCAATACTCAATCTCAAGGTCGACGGATCGAATCCCACTCGCGGTATTTTATCAACTTTTTTTTTTTTTTTTCAACGAATCAGTAATTTTTTACTATGAAAAAAAAAGTCCAAATGAATCATGTTCTAGAACCTCTTCTTCCACTTAAATTTTTTTGCAAAAAAATGTAATGACACACTATCACCGCTAGGATTTAATCAAAAAGATGTACGACCTTGTCACGCCTACAGATTTCTTGTGAAATCATCTATCAGATGATTATTATAAAGGAGGCATCATGACGGTGAAATTTAGGCCTAATGTCTTTAGAAGTAGAAAACAGATCAACAGTCGTAATTACAGAAATAGACACATGTCGTCCGCGGCTATTAATAACCTCAGGCATTGACATTGAAAATATATGGACTATTAATTCAGTGAATCAGATTGTACATTCATATATACGCGCTCAGTCAGCCTCCATCTCGCCCCACAAAGAATCGAAAGCCTGTCAAACATATATGACAATCTTTTTAGCTGTAACAATATTCCTTTATTCACTCTTACATTAACATCCGCTCATGTGTGTACTCTCTGGAGTCGGGCGAGCAAGTAAATGCGTAGGCTTTCAGCAAATTGATCTCTTCAACAAGTACAATGTCCATAGACATATATATAGGTACAAATGTATATATAGAGGATAAAATAAAAATGCATATAACTCTGGTTGGATACTGAGTCAATTAACAATAAATAAGAGTTAAGAACACTAGGAGTGACACTAGAAAAGTTGTAATGACGTTAATAAATTTATAAATCATTCACCATTTCCGGTCATGACCGCAGAGTCAATTGATGTGTGAATCAAATATGGCTTGGGATTAATTTGTTACCAAGCTGAGACTTATATACTTGTACTTATACATATGTTTTAATAAATATATTTACAGATGTAATGTGTATACTTAGACATAAATTAAGTTTTATGTGTATTTGCTGGGCCGTATTATATATATGTTATATGTGTAGTGCGCTATAAGTCAAGTTATGTTGGTAAATGTGTGTAAAAGTGAATTGGAGAGGATGAAAATAATAATAATGAAAAAAAACGATAAGACTTTCTCCTTCAACTTTGCGTGCTATCCGCAACACCGACGTTAAGAAACCCTGGTCGGCGCTCGGTTTGTAAACGACCGCGGTAATCCTCGTCGGCGTTCCGCGTGACAACCGACGACCTTTGTATTGCAGTTGCGACCTAGAAATGCCCTCCAGCCACCTTCTTGGTTTTACCCCTACTATACCCCCTGCACAAGAGCGAATCTGTATCTCTATCTGCATCTATGCCTCTATCTAAATTTATATAATTAATATGTATATATAATATATATATATATATATATATATATATATATATATATATATATATATATATATGTTGAGATGATACTTAATTTATTATATTTCATTTTTTGTTTGCTATTTTTGCTCTTCAATTTATCGGTTAATTATACCATCAGTCTATCATCGAGATAAAATATATTCTTCCGGTCCGTTACATCAGATATCGGACGTTTCACTTCTCGATGAGATAGTTTTATTTATTTTTATCTAAAATCAATTTGTGATTTTTTACGGCCGCTGGAATCACGATTTCACCCAAAAACGAATCGAGATGTTGGAGAACATGGGCCGGTTTTTTTTTCGGCGTGACAAACAGAGTTACTTTTACTGGGTCATACTCTAATTGAAAGCATCATGCTTTTTATTGACTCGTCTTTCAAACAGATAATCTACAGCTAAATTGATTGGCTGAAACATAACAGCGACTAGCTGTAGCCTATTGCTCACTTTGTTTTTATGGGTTTTTAAATTATTATTGGCCTTTTAGACGGGAATAAACTCTGTAATACCCCCTTGAGCTATGAAAAAAAAGGTAATGTCTACATTATTTTTTATTAATAAAAACAAAACACTTAATGACGGACAGCTACAAGAGAGTATTTAACTTGAAAGTATTTTTAAAATTAGTGAGACATGAAATTTGTTTTTAAAGCAGCGTTATTTTATGTACTCAAGATAAAGTAGTAAATAGCGTTTAAAGTTTTACAAGATAGACAGTAAAGAAGAGACAGAGATAAGTGGCAAGATGTATCAGACATAAAAGTTTTGTCTTAAATTCGAAAAAATAAAAGTTTTTCCTTCCGCCAAAGCCGATAGTCCGTCGGTAGGTCGGTCGGACGTTGGGTTGAGTCTGTCACTTTGTAGACAGAAGACAGTAGACAGTAACAGCAGAGAAACCGTGTAAATCCATTGAGAAAGTAAAGTAAAGGATACTTACTTGAGAAACGGTAAGAAAAAACCGAGATCGAGGGGAGAGACGACAAGTTCCACTTAACGACGTAGCAAAACCCAAAGGCGGTTGACATCGCGCGGAGGTAAAACGCATCTTGCCTTTGGGCATTTCATTTTATCTTGATAAATCATCTCTGTATACCCAGCCCTTGCCCTTGCCCTTGCTCTTACAACTATTACCATTACCCTTTTGACTATTATCTGCCGCATTATCTGCCACACCCTCGCCTTCAGCGTTAAATCTCAATTTATTCTCCACAATTCAAATCTCTTAATCTCAACGAAACTTTTAATTCCATCGCGATAAATAAAACAATATTTTCACTTTGTGGGCAACTGTCACAAGATGTACAGAGCGTGTATGTCAGTGCGGTTTTAAGGTTACGATATAACCAAACCACCGAGCGAAAAGGAAGTCAGCCGATAGTCAAATGGGATAGAATAGAAATCACTCGCAGGAATAGAAAACCATTCACTAAATCTTTTGCAATTACAACAACAACTAAATAAACAAATGAATAAATTAAATAATTCATTACACAGACAACATAATTAAAAGCAACTGCCTCGTATCAAATAAACAAGCTGATTTGCATTTAAATAAAAGCTGAATGATTACAATTATTATCAATGCTATAAATTACACATAAACAGCGGCAATATCGTAAATATCTTAAAATGTCGCGAAAGTCCCGAGGCAGTGAAAAAATAAGTCAGGAGTTTTCTCGGTAACACTAGAGTGCCGGAAGTAGATACTCCAGGAGGTGAAACTACAGAATAGAACAACGATGGTGAATTAACGGTTAAGAGTTAATAAAGACGAGTCTCGCGATCTTTTCCCCTGTGCTAACTCCCGATGCTGTACCTCTGCTCACTTGTTACTGTTACTGTTACTATTATCATCATTGCCATTATTATCATCATCATCATCATCATTATCATTATTGTTATTGTACTTACGAGAGTGCAGTGTGTATTATGTACTCAGAGGGCTTTTAGATGTTTCCAACTTGTTATTCACTCACTTACATTTCTTAAAAGTTATTTACTTATTTACTTGAGCATGTACTCTACTTGTAGTGCACATAAACATCCTACATGGAGTTGCAGTACCGACACAAAGGCTAAGCCGAGAGAAAGGCTTCCGGGGTTGTCCTTGAGCATCCGCAAATTAAAAGAGTTTCCTGATAATCATGTACTTGCAGACAATGTTAACCATTTGCATATTTCGTTTTAGAGAAGCGAAAAAAAGTCGACTGTTGGGTTGTTTAGATAAAATAACCTGTAATCATATCGTTATATATATTTTTATGTTTGTATATTTATGTACTTGTGGGTTGCAGCGAGTGGTTATATTATGATTATGATACTTTTAACACTTTCATTTTATAATATAATAACATAAACAGTAAAGTCGCTGAGGGATAGAATAGGAGCTTTCATCGGTGATTCGCGAGTCGTTAAATGAAGGCCGTTGTTGCGGGTCACGATCGTGGATCGGGTTGGACCAATCTGCTCAGCGAACCCGTACCTGTACCCGTATCCGTATCCGTGGACTTTCGTTTCTGTCGGATTGATCGGACAAGTCCGATACCCGATACTCGATACTTGATGGCAGTTTGTGGTGCAGATGGTGTGCATGCTGATGAAAGACCTGAGGAATGAAATGTCGATAATGGGAATTATTTTAGTGGAGATAAGCCGATGAAAGTGAAAATAATAATTATCAACGCGGGGATAATGGAGGAGAATGAGATGTTGTGAGGAGACGGATCAAGATCGCTGTATTATATGTAGAAGAGATGGTAAAAGTCTTTGGTAATTGTTGTTGTGACTGGCAATTAGGTCGGAGTTGCTTGTTCTCATTACTTACTGTATTGGTAGGCATACGAAATCGTAATGACGTGCAATCAACGTACGGTTGATGCTGATGCACAATAAAAATTTTTATATGAGTGGTGTGCATTGAAAACGCGTGACGACGTGACGCGGCATCTGCATGGCTCCAATTATTTTTTAGCTTATATGGTTTGTTATTATTATTATTATTATTATTTTTTTTTTTATTGAGATGACTGACTTGCAGGTTGTGTGCTGCGAATGGCAAATTGAAAATTGTGAATTATAAATTATAAATAATAAATTAAATATAAAATAAGGTGGATTAATATTGACCCGGAAATATAAAGGCAATTGGGGGGAAACTTTCGCTTTAAAATTTTCGCCAGACAATTGGGCAAGGGCTTTTGCAGATGCAAGGTTGCATGCATGCTCTCTTTTTAAATTGCAAGTAATTTTTTATACAGCGGATTTTTACTGTTGCGTAAAAAAAGGAGAGGTCGCGATGTGGAAACTGATTGGTATAAATATAATAATATAATGTGGAGTTGATTATTTATGTAAGGAAAAAAATTGATTGTAATGATCATAATAATAACAATCACGGATAATTTATCAATTTGATGTCAATAAAAAAATAAAAAACGTGAGAGGATAATAGAAAATTTGCTGATTAATTTTATTGTTATTTTATAGTGACGTGGGAAAAATATATTTTTTTAATTAACTTAAATATTATTTTACGTCAGAATTAATACACTGTAGATTGGATTTTATGACGCGACATGATATTGTCGAGCTAGATCACGGGACCCAGTCCCAAGTTGAAAAATTAATCCCTCACGTATTTCCTTTACTTTTACCATTATTATTATATTTTTTTTTATCATACATCTTAGACGATATAATACCGAAGAGATTCTTTACGGTATAGAATAAAAAAAAAATTATCAGTTGACATCGTGCCGCTAATATTCATGACTCGGTCACGCGACTCGATTTCGCGGGCAGAACTAAAACATCTTGAGTACAAGGATGCTGTATATGAATAATATATATGTATATATATGTACAAAGACGACTAAAATACATCCGGGTATGGATTTAAGTGGCGCTAACCTTAAAGTACATCTTAATTTGTTCCTTCCACCCACAATATCAATCCCACTCTCTATTCCCACTGGCTTGTAACTCGTACATTACACTCTCAGACATTACATACATCGTAACAAATTTAATTTCCCAATGACACGTATCTTAGAGAAAATAATTAATTATACATAAAAGTATGTAATTATTTGCAGGATGCTATTTTTTTTTTTTCTGAAGAATAATTTATTGACATAAAAGAAAATATTTAATGAATTTAATTCAAAAGGCATTTTGCGGTAATTATTAATTAGATTAATTACTTAAAGTGTATGAGAGTTGAGTGTTTGAATTTGAATGAGTGATTAATTTTGGGCACACAACCTCCAGGCTGGTGGTCTGCTAAAAAATAGTAATGACGGTCAACCTTGTGTTGATAGAAGAATGGCATTTGCTTGAGCCCACCGTAGTAACGTGTAATTCTAGGTGGTCCCCCGGTACATGCTAGTACTGTTGGTGTACGGTCAGCGAGGTACTCGGTTTATATGCTCAAGGCAGTATATTCATAATGTATCCGCACTATGCAGAAAATAATATGCCAGACGATCCATTATATCTCGAGGAGCGTACCTGCGGACCGTATTATTGCTCCGGGCGGCATTATGAATACGACTCTACGTATTTTTAAATTCTAACACCCGCCTTTGTCAACAAATAAATCTGATATTTATTTCATTGTAAATATATGTTATTATTAGCTATTAAAAATATTTAAACAATATCATTCTTCATATATCTATTCAATCTAGAATCGAGTTTCATTTTTAAAACATATCATTTTTTTTGAAAATTTATAATAAGTAAATATTTAATTAAATACTGCCCATTAATAATTAATATAAATTTTTGGTCTTATTTAGTTTTTTTTTAAATCAATTGATTTTTTTCGCTCGGAAAAATTGTCGCTCAATATTTTGTCTAAAAATTCTTAAATGACCACTTTACCCCGCCTGTAAATTATACTGAAAATATGACCAACTAGACAATGAAAAAAAAAAATTAAATATATATATTTATTAATAATAAATAAATAATTTCAATACCTCAGAAGCCTGTGATTATAAATTAAAAAAAAAAAAAACACCCGATCGTACCGGTCATTCCACCGTCCTTGTGATCGGCCCCTCCTCTCTCGTACTTGTTGAATTTATTACAGACGAATATCCCCGGGAAATTCGCCGAGTTACTCAAGCGGATAATACATCATTGAGCGTTCGCAAACCGGGTGTATAGTTAATATAAACTTAAACTAAAACTCCATCTAAGACCAAGCAAAGTAAAGGCTCAGTATAAACTCACACAAAGCAGACTTATATAAAGGCACGCGGGTGTCCGTGTGACGGCGGTAATCGGTAGTTTGTCAGGTAATTCGCGGTGTCCGAGCTATCCGCAGCGCAAACAGTTGAGTCGAGTTAATAAATATGTGCGTGCATGGTTACGAGACAGCCCGGCACCGTCAATCGATCGTCGATCGAGCTGAATGAGAAAACTAAATAAAAATCTATATAACACCCATACATACACAGGCGCAATAGCGTGACGCGAAACGATCCAGGACGATCTTGACGACTTAATCGATATACTCATGGGACTGTGACGGAGGTCGAATCCCCCGTAGTGATACCAGTAATGTTATGTTATCGCGTACGAATAACTTTGCATGATTTTCGGTTTTTAGCAGAGCAGAGCAATAATTAATAATCGATATCCGAGCAAACAGTTACATATATACATGCAGGCGGTAATAACATACCCAAGTTTACCGGAAAATTAATATTGTGTATCTCTACGCGTAAACATACATTTGTTTATTATTATACATTACATTGCACTGCATAGCATCGCATTACATTTGCGGGTATATATGTAGTAGCGCAAATCTATTCAAGCGAAACAATAAACGTGAGAACACTTATTCGTAACCCGGATGTAACTGGTAATCGTACAATCTCGAGGATCTAATCGACACGTCTGACGGTTACGTCTAATTTCTTGATACTTTTTATAATATACATATGTGTTATATCTGTGTAAATAAGTGTAAGTGTGCCTGTCTAAGTTTGTAAGATGAAAGTATAGAGATGAGGAATATTTTCAGGTCACGTTAAATAAAACTAAGACTGACGCTACTGGCTCAACTATTTTAACTAATGTAATGTAATAGACACACATGTTAAACTTTATATTTATTATATGTATGATTATGATTGTACATATGTATATAAATTATAAATACAAAAGTCTTTTCGAGACACACGAGCTACACCGACCGGAAGGGATCCTGAAATCAACCGGTCTAATAACTGATCCGTTAGAAACAAAAAAAAGGCGAACAAGAAATACACGAATGGAGTTTCGGTCGATAAAAAAATACGTGGATTCTAACATGCCTTTATGCTCTGAAAATTTTCGACAGCTTTTTTGGCGCGATAATTTATTCAGTAATGAGATAAGAATCGAAAAAATTTAAACCAACAGGTTTTTCAATTATTTTTTAAGGAAATCGGTCGGAATTCTGAATCCCGACTTCTGTTTATATTTATTTAAAAGATTTCTTTTCATGTCTCTTCACTTGATAAATAGTAGCAGCAGTTGCAAGTAACAAAAAAAGTAGCCCAAACAATCCATATTTTCCAATGACAAACTTTATTCATGATTCATTCTTTTCATTTAAAAATCTTTTATATCCCAGATATATAAGAGATTTCATCGAATGTCTCGGGTCAAAGACCGTTAGCTGCCTTTGAGTCGTGACCTCGTCCTTCGTAAGTAAATTTTTACATGTCATTTATTTACATATATAGACATATAAGTAGAACGAAAACATTTGATACGATACTATTACTGTGCATTGTCAAGCTTGCTCCATGATAGTTCCTCATATATATATATATATCATATCATATCATATACATTACATTATATATGTTTGAAGGGATTAACCGTTAGGTGAATCCGGTAACAAAACAAAACAAAACCAAAAAGACCGCTAAGGTTAGTCTATTGGTTATGAGGACAAGCTATCGCTTCGCGGTGACCGTTTGACTAAATTGACCCTGAATCTTTAGTTTGTTGTCGTTGCTCTGAGAAATAGTTGCTCTTTAAACTTGTTGTCGTAAGCATGACTCGACAATTTTCGTCTATTTATTGTCAGTCATCAAAAATTAAGTACCGATACATACACACTAACAAAATCGGGAGTCAATTCGGAGTGATTACGAATTTCATTTAAATCCGAATCCACTCCGTGTACCAGAGTTTTGGAAAAAAATCACTTCGCATATGGAGTAAATAAGGAGTTTGTTTTTCTTTCGGAGTGAATTTCACTTCAAGGGGATTAAATAAATACGCAGTTATCTTCTCCGCATTCACTTCGGATTCAATCTGCATATTTTTTAAAGTGCATACTATCTACTCAAATTTATTACGCTGTTATCATAAACCGCGTATTCGATTAATAATGCTCACAAATTGAGATATAAACTTTATAGAACGCCCTCAATTGTTAAAACATTATACGGATTTTTTTCCGAGCTAATCGAGGCATTAAACGAAATTAGTACTAAACGACGTCACTGATTGCTGATAATTGATAAATTAATGGGAAAGCAACTTTGTTGAAATAACTTTCGATAGCTATCTGTGAACCAATTAATCAATCCTACCTATCCTATCTACCTCTACCTCTACCTCTACCTCTAACTCTACTTGGCTTTGCTTTTAAAGCAACTCTATATTTATTAATAAGTATCTAATGTGTACATATTATATTTAGTGTTGAGTGTTAAGTGTAAGGTGCGTTTTATGTGAACGTTATCATATTTGATGGTTGTTTGAAATTTCTATTATAAAATTTAGTTAATGTCATATTGATTATGATTGTACGTGTTACTTTCTATGTCGTTTATAAAATATCATGAGTATCATGATCATGAGTGAAAGCTCTCATATATGAATTTATATATTTATATATGAGCTGTTAAATAAAGTGCACTCAAATAGTAGTGATTGTATTGTAGGCTCGTAAGTGTAATATAGGACGAGTTTTGTTAAAAAATTTTTGACTGGTAAATTAATATAATTGAAATGTCGGAGATCGCTGCTGATAGATGTTGATAGATGCTAGGAAATGAATATGATCTAGTCCAGTCCAGTCAAGTAAAGTCTAGAGCTAGAGACGGTAAAATATATATTTTACTATTATATATCTCAACAAACTTGAAATGATACCGCACACATATCGTTTTAACAACAAAAACTATCCAGTGAGCTTTGTTATTACGTCGACTCGTTTTTCAAAGTAATTCTATCTGAAATCAATACGATAATTTACTATTTTATTACGTACTTAAAAAATTTTTTTTTAACACCAAATATATTTATTTAAAATACCACAGGAGGTGAATAAAAAATTCAATGCATTTAAATTGCGCAATTGTAGTTATTTTATGGGCAGTACAATGTTTTGAATTTTTTCTACGGTTAAAAAGTAAAAAAAAAAAATATTGAAGTTTTTTAGGACAAATAAAGTCGTCAAGTATCGACAAACGTGTTTAGCCGGGAATCCGCGAGATCAGATTCTCGTTCGAGAGCTTTCTAAAAGGACGAATGAGATGAGCAGACCTTGAAGCTGTCAGATCTCACGCAGCTCTGGTAATCCTCGAGGATTTTTATCTGTGCCCATTTCTCTATCCCGAGTTCTCTTGATCTCTCTGGTTTTTTTTTTTCCTGTCTTTTCCTGACGCCTTACTCTGTGCCTCAGGGCGAAATTACTTCCATCATCTATACCAACCCTCTGAGCTTTAAGTTTATCTGAGGCTAGAATTCGGAACAAAGGACGTTAATGCACGAGGAAATGACGATTATTTTATTTTTATCTCTACCAGCGTGATAAATTTATTCGGTTGTGGCTCCACGTGCCAACTGGGACGTTGAACTTTTCGAACCTTACATACTTGTTTTTATTGATCACTTAAATTTTATTGCTCAAAAATATTCGTTATTTTTATCCGACCCCTAGAATTAACTTTAAGATTTCAATTTTTCACTTTCATAAATATCCTCTATTTGACCTTAATTACACTCGATAAAAACAAAATAATAATCCATTAAATTAAAAATTACCATAAAAACAGTAAACAATAAAAGTAATTTTATAAACAATTGATATTTTATAGCTCGAATAATATTATTGCTCATTTACATCTCAGAGTATTTAAATATTTACATTAAAACACCTGAGTAAACTTTGGTTTAAAAGTCGTCAGACTGTAATACTGAATAAATGTAATTTAATATTTAAATATCAAGTGCCAAGAATTTTACACAGCAAAAAAATTTAATAATTAAAGTTATAAGTCTGGGAAAAATATTTGGAACGGTTCCAACTTTTAAATTAAACAATAACATTAAAGGAAGCTTCTATCCATGGTAATACGCATGCACGAATAGAAGTGGATTTCGTTCCAAGAATATTCTAGAACAGGAAAATCCTTCAGCTGCTTTACTTATGGGGATTGAATTATTCCGGAGAATCGGGAGAAATCCTTTCGTAGGTGGCGTGAATAAATTTATTTTGTCGGCGACTGAGATTAATTTCGAGTGATTCGTCTCCGGATGACAGTAGAATGAGCATTAATTATTATTTTGGGTACTAATGAGAGCCGAGTTTTGGGCAGTGGATATTAACGTAAGCGGTGTTTAAAGACAAGCAACAAGTAATTGTCGGAGGTAAGAAAGGCCGTTTGCTAAAACTCTGTACCAGCGGACTAATTTGCTCAAGGCAAAGACGGAATGACGAATGGGAATTGTCTAACTGACACACCCTTACGAATTGTAACATTTGTTACTGTTCATCAATGTGGCATTTCCGTTAGATTCATTATGCCGAGTCGCTGTACAGAGCATGTACGTCTCAGTATCAATGTTAAATTCATCTAAGTGAATAGAAACTCAGTCAAAGTAATTGTATAGATTAATGGCTCTCGATGTTTACCTTACGATTATTCATGTTATCGTTTGTTGATTTCATTAGTTACTTTGTTATATAACATTGTAGCAATTAAAAATTCCTTTTTTGTTTTTACATTTTTATGTTCAATTATTTATTTATTTATTTTTTTTAATTCATTACTATTTTGTTTTTTATTCAAAATTTCAAATACGCGGGCACTGATGACAAAAAATGCACTTGATTTAATTAATTTCCCATGTGATCTATTAAATATACAACCAAAAATTACATGTCTAATGACTTTTTTTTTTTTTGAAAATTATTTTTTAAAATTTTGGGAATTAACTGCATTCTGTACTTGTTTTTATTACTAATTATTAAATTACTATTTTAATTATTGTATTATAAGTGAATGCTATTTAAAATTTTGGTCATTATATTTCCAAAAATGCCTTGAGTGTATTTAGAAAAATTCAAAATATTTTTAAAGAATTATTTGGATAAAAATTTCGATATTGAGTTAAATTAGTTGAACAAAACAGCAATTTATCAAAATTAATAAATAACTCGAGGTTAGATTCTCAGTAAAAGTTACAATAATTCCTATAATTCAAAACTCATTAATGAAACGTTACATTGTATTTTTTTACTTTTTTTTTTTTTTTAATAAAAGATGTGTAATTTGCTTCGAACCTTTGAAGCATTTAATAACAGATCCCTGCTTCGATAACTCCGAAATCCATAACCGTTTTTTCTAAATAAATTAATAATAAAAAAATTGCATAAAAATTAAAGAATAAATAATTAAATAGACATTATTAAAATAAAAATATCTCAAAAAATTAAGTCCAACTAATTACATTAATTGTGATGATCATAGAAATACGTATTATCCTTCATAAACATACAATTAAGAGCTCATATATCCTGCTTTCACTCATCAATGTCCAAAGGTAGTGCAACAAAGTTCCACTAAAAGTGCTCGGGGAATTTATTTCCGCGTTTATTTCGTCCATAAAAACAATGAGACATGTTAATATAATTTATTTCGTCCATACCGCGGTAATCATAATAAAATAAACTTTATAATCCTTCACCACAAATTACAAAATTATCAAATAATTAATTTTTTTTTTTATTTATTTCTTCAGATTAAACGATGCCGCCACCTGATCGTCAGCGTTAAAACAGGCCTTTAAAAAATGGCCTCAATATTAGGGGACGGCACAGGTCCCGGTGGTCCAGGATCAACAAGGTGCCTGCTCCTTCTGCAAAGATCCCTGGCCATCCAATTAAGTCGCGGACCTACGCCTATGGTCCTTGCTACCATCCAACATGACACCATCAAGGAACACCCAGCAGACGAGATGTGGATGTACGACAAGGGCTACAATCTCTTCCAGGTAAATAATCACTTGATATAAATTTAAATTGACCTTGCAAGTAAACTCTCATTGTCATTATTTTTGACTTTATGACTTCATTACTATTTATTAAAATATCTAAAATCAATTGTCGGAGTTACGTTGATTGTTACATCATGACATAACTTTATCAGTAGTTTTATGACAATCACATACCGTTAAGTCTTAAAATAAACTCACTGCTGATTGGCCTAACCGTTATGCGTGGGAATAAAGTACAAAGAGTAGTCAGCAATTTCGTAAAACATATAACCTGACGCAACAATTATTCTTGAGACAATACCGGAAACTTATTTGTCTTGAAGACATTTTTTTTTTTTTAATTTATTTAGCAAATACCCTGACCGCTAAAATTTATTATCGTCATCACTTAAGTAGCTGCACAATAATAATAATAATTGAACATAAAAAATTTACATCAATTTAATAGTCGGCATTCACGAAACTTACGAAATATAAATAAAAAAAAAAAATTAATTATAAAAACAAACAAATTTTTTTGCAAACTCTGCAATTTAAATTGTTAATTATCGTCGCCCTAAATAATTTATTAAATATATAAATAGTCTCTCAAAAATTTATTAAAGCATAACAAGTACTTGGCACAAATTTAAAACTTATAAATTACAAAGTACTCTTTAAAAAAAAAATATAAACGAACATTGGCACGTCCTAGTCGTTTTGACCGAAAATCTTTGGGCAAAAATGCTGAGTCATTTAAAATTAAACAATAGCCCGAGCTCATCTTACTTGTTCTGTAAAAAATTAAACCGGTAAATAGTTCAAGTATTTTTAGCTCCTTAACCCCCTTGAAGTTTCGACTAAAAATGAATCAATTTAAAATTATCACAGCTTTACTGCTGTTATGATTGTAAGGATATTATTTATTACACAATTTGCTTTTAAAGGACATAAATCTTTCAGCAAACAGAATATTACTTGCCAATGTCACGCGAATCGATAAATTTGTCTGGTGTAATTTTTTTATTGTCATAAAATCGATATTAATCTACATACCGGCCATGAATAATGATTAATTGTCATATTATTTAAAGAACTAATATAGCGCTATATAAATTAATGACTTAAACTTATTAACCGCTAATGGACAAAATAATTAATTAATTAAACAACAAATAATTAATTACAAAATAACTGTACGATAATTGCGACTGGTATTTTTTAAAATGATTTTTTCGAGGTATATTTAGTATTTAAATATATATTAACTAGGCAGTAAAGTGTAATACTTCTTACTGGTATTTACCGTTTTCTTTTTATAAATATATATGTATATATGTTGATGTAGATGTAGTGTATTATGTAGATAACGATATGAATTCAGGTAAGTAAATATCTCTCTCCTCTTTAACATCAATATGCAGTCATGGTTGATGTAACTCACTAGATAAAAAACGTTTAATATTCAATAAATTAACGACCTTGTCTATATTATTATTCAACTACTTATTATTTAACATAAATACATATAAAAAAAGTATAATAATTACGCGAATGTTAAATTTACAACCAGTTATTTAGTAATTAATTTTTTTTCTTACTTATATTAAATAAAAATTAACATTCAGTAATCAGCATTAAATTTCTGAGAATTATTTCTCGATAGGTCAATGGATCACGATATAAATAAATAAAATAATAAATAGTGTAACTGTACAATCCGGATGAGTCGCGATGTCCATTTCTGGGAACCGCTGAGCATTTACAGGAGAAAGTGACTGCGAAGCCACCCTTGGTTCGAACCCTCCGATGACTGGACGAAACACGCACGCATAATACAACCCGACATCTCACCACGGACATTAATCGCTGAGATATCGATTTGGCGTTTCAGTTTCCGTTTCGCGGAGGCCGAAAAAAATTACATTGTTCCGGTTGTCGTAAAACATTCTAGTGAATCATCTCCAGACATTAAGAGCTGAATCTGTCTTATATTTTTTGTAAATATTTGCGTATATATTGGTATTGCATATATTTATGTGTGTATATATAATATTAATATTTATAAAGATCAAAGCCCGATATGTTCCGGGCTGTAGTTATTCACGTATCCCAGGATCGTACATCAGATGAAAGCTGAAATATATTAAATAAACAAAGAATATAATAAGAGGCATAGTCTTACAACTAGTGAATATATATATTGGATCGATCTTGGAATATAGTTTATTCCCGGAAAAGCAACCTGGACGAGGGCATTGGCTCGGTAACTTGCTCACGCACGGTTAGAGTTGCTGAGTATGCTATAGAGTGTATTCTAGACGAAGAACTAGAAGAGTATAAGAGCAAGAACAAGAAGAAGAAGAAGAAGAAGAGGAAGAGCTAGAGGAAGGTAGAGTTGATGTGCGCACAATATTATAGTGAGTCCTAGTCTCAAGTCTTGAATCCTAGACTGCATTACATGCTAACTTGTATTTGTAGTTATATTATATTATGGGTATAATGTGTAATGGTGTTTGATTCAGGTTTAAAGTTGGGTTATGCTAGTACATGCTGGACTCAAACCGCCCGTCGAGAATGCATAAAGATAAGAGAGGCGTCTCCTCTGGGGCACATGCTGAATTCCCTCAGTGTACGAGGATACAGTGAATTACTAAGTCGAGACGGCCTTCGGCGACGCGATTCTATTTATTTCCGCGGCAATAATAACATTTTACTTTTTTTTTTATTTTTATACTTGGAGAGTGGAAATGTTTTTTAATTGTACTTGAAACCTATCAGATGTCAAGTTTTATTTTTTAATAATTTATCTGATGAGCTGATAATTAAAAACTTTATTTTTAACGATGGACCAGAAGTTGAAGATAAAAATAATAATCCGTTATTTATATATTTATAAATATGTATTTTTATAAAGACAGCTTTCGATTCGATGATATGCGGACATGAGTAAAACCAAAACCACTTGCTGTCTTGAGTACTTTCGCCCAGACCGAGTGTCTAGAATTATCATATATTTATTATTATGACTACTGAGTGCGTTGTGTCCATGTGTGTATAAATATATATGGATTTATATATATATATGGCGATCTCTGGGGGCGAGGGGATACAACCACGACGCGGTTTTCGTCCACCGACCACTTCTTGACCGTGGTAACTTGCCACACTTTCACTGAGCCCTCGCACTTTTACGGAAATTTATTTATTTTTTCGAAACTCAGTTTGTACAGTTGTCTAAAGAGACTGTACTGGTATTGCAATATTATATTTTTCTTGATGGGGATATGAGTGGAGAAATAAACAGCGAACAATTGATGCGCTTACGAGCATTAAAGTTTTCCATAAAAAATTTTTTACTCCATCGGCTATTAATTTAATGAGTCAATAACACAACGTGTGGTTTTTCCTTCGCATTTCATTTGGCTTAATTAACCATTACATTACTTTATGTGTTCTCATTTCAATTTTAATTACACTCCATCTTCAGAAACTCTATGATTGCTCGTAACAAAACCTCACTAAGCTTTAATTAATAAAAACATTTTGAAATATCTTCATAACTTGCAAACCATTTTCATTTTTAAGTAAAATTCACTACTTATTAAAGTATTTTAAACTGAAAGAGTAAATTCGTAATTTTAATAAATGAAATTTTTTCATTCACTTTTACGTGTTAGCGTTCTTCCAGAAAACCCTGGTTTTCTGATACCCTCGAGGCCTCCAAACATCCAACAGACGCCTTAATTTGGATCAGGATTGCCGCCTAAGAAATTCTATAGAAAATCAAGACTCAGCTCCTTAAGTTCGAAAACAACGGGAAGTTTTTCCCGCAGGGTCAACCGTTTTTTCGATTTTTTTTTTCAAAGAAAACGTGAAAATTTAATTTTTTGTTATTTTGAGGATTTTTAATAGCCACCATTTTTAAACAAATCAATTTATTTTGCTCATCTTCGAATTTAATCAACCGAAATGTCCAAATATTTGTCATTTTCCTAAAAAAAAAAAATATTTCTTTAATGACAATTCAAAATTTTTACTATTTTATGTAATTACACAAAAAAAGTAAAATATTAAAGAAAAATGAATTTATATCCAAGCGTCCCCATTTTGCTCAGCCCTTCCCTATGTGATTTCACACTAGCTCTCTCTTCCATCTTTTTTTTCTGAAACAAAATCCACAAATAAAAACAAGAGATAGCAGATAAAGAAAATACACAATATCAACTCGAAACAATAAATATTTTGTTTCACTATACAAACATCGTCACTTGTCACCATAAAAATACATATTTTCTGTAAATAATAAGCAGTTCGCTTTCATTGTCGACAAAACTTAGATCCATATTATTTATAAATTAGTAAAAGCTTATAATAAACTCCAGTACGATCTATAAAATCGTATTAGGATAAAGTAAAAAATAAGTAAACCATTGGTGGGTGACAGTATGCTACTTAAACAAGTTAAATCTAACGATCGAGCATGTTAGTAATGTACATTTGCACTGAGTACTGGTACTCTCTTTCTCCAGCAAAGTTATAATGCATTTAAATCATGGCGTGATAAACCCACGGAGAAAGTTTACGAGAGCACAGGAGCTTTTTTGCTGGTCTCATAAAATAATTTTATCCTTATGGTATTTATTAAAATTAAATATTGATATTGATATTTATATTTTTAAAAATGGATTCAGAAACCCAATACCGTTGAAATAAATATATATATTACAATATGTATTTGCGAAAATGGGGACAAGGTTACAGTCCGTAATATCCTCAACTAGGAATGTTGCATGAGAGTACAAGTTGATACGGACGTACTTGTCAAGTCCGTAAAAGTAACTACATATATGAGTATCTAATAAATACATAGATGTATGTACGGTTAAGAAAAGACGCACATGCTACCCACGTCCGGGATACCGCGTGTACGCAAATGCGAGTACAGCTTCGCTCTTTTCGTATTAGCATATAAATTATGCTATCGTGATTTATGCTCCAGGCAGAAGTTGAGACTATATATATGTATATATGTATATGTGTGTAATATTATATATATATAGTGAGTATATTATAGCGATGCGATTGAACGTGAGCAAGGGGTTGCTGATTAAACGTTCTGTGCACTGCGCACTTCACAATAGACTACAGACTACGGAATATAACTACAACTCCACTTGAATACACTAGAGACTGTGCGTTTTGTTTTAGAGGGCCCTCGAGGCTGCCGATTGGTAATGACGGACGTGATAAGTGCCATTTCTCAGATCCATTATTTTTATTTATTTTAAATTATAGGGTAAAGTACCGATGGTTTATAATACTTGTATGTAGTTTGTGGAAATTTTAATTTACGGATTAAAGATACTGATTATTTTAAGTATTTTTTTAAAAAATTTTTCCGCTGCCATGTATTTTATTTTTGTAACATTTTTACAAATTTATTTTTTCAAATTTTTATTTTTTATTTTTAAAATTTTCAAATATGATGTAAGAAAAAAATTAGTGGAGTTCAATACTAAATATAAATTTTATAGAATGAATGAAAAATTCTAAAACTGAAAAAAAAAGTACTAAATTAAATAATTAAATTATTTAATCCATGAAGTGAATATTTCACACCCATGAATTTATAATAAAACGTAATAAGTTAATTAATTAATCCCGACTAGCAGTTAAATAAAATAAACAGCAATTACAGAGTAATAAAAGTAAATAGATATATAATTACGGTTAAATAAAAAATTTTTAAAGTGTTAATATTACGAATGAAATTAGACGTTTATACGTATTTAGTATAAATAACATTTCACCGCCTCTTGCGATATAAACTAACAACTTCGTACTACTGCACTTGTAGATGGAGTCTTTACTTGATGGACGCTAAAGGGTAATCGTGCGCGTGAGAGAACGTCGAGTTATATTGCATAATAATTAGCAGTCGAGCAATAACTATCGTGTGCAAGTGCAGTAGATAGTGCGCTAGTGAGAAATAATGAGGAAGAAAAATTTAAATATAAATGTAAATAAATAGCCAACCCCATGAACTGTACAGTAAGCCACCAAGTTCATTGCCAGTTCGTAGTACTCACTCATACTTAAATTGCTTTAACTTTAAACTAGTACTTTATAATATCACCTCATAGTGTAAAGAAAATCATTTAAATTATAAATAAGTAGATAAGTAAGTAATTGCCCCAAGAACCCGAGTCGAACCAACTTAGACTTACAAAGACTTGAATTAGATTTACAAAGACATAGATCGTTAAACGAACGAACTTGGAATTTTTTTGAATCGACTCTCTGTTGATCCCAGGCTGCTTCTAAGTCCTATTTCACTCTTAGGTGTCAATCTACAGATACTTGCAGCAGTTTTTTACTACAAGTGTCCATGTAGGTTTTCAATGCTCATTTGAGTTAAAAGTATCACGAAGAGGTGTTGGCTTGAAACCTACCAATTCTTATTATGCTGTCGACCAAACTTGAAACAAGAAGTGAAGCATCCAAAAAGTTATTATGCAACATCACAATTATTATAATGTATGAAAGTAATTATTACTAGTAGTAAGTATTGTGATACAGCATAATAAATTTTTGGATGCTTCACTTCCTGTTTCAAGTTTGGTCGACAGCATAATAAAAATTGTTAAGTACCGAGCCAATATTTTTCTCCATGTACGCCTTAGATTTCGACTCAGGAACTATTTGACTACAATTTTTTCCTGATTCACTTGAAGTACCAAAAAGACCTTATCAGGTTGAAATTAGGTTTACCCTATTAAAACCAAACTTGATCAGGTCCTTATTGAGGCCACGTCAGGATATCCTTAAAAGTGAAAACCTCATTCTCTGATCCTTAGGAAAAATTCTAGTCGGGTGGCAGTGATATATTTTGTTCTTTAAAATAATATAATGACTTTATCAGCATAGCTGCTAGAGATATAAAGACACTGAATGCCTTTCTGATGGTAATTTCGACGGTATTTTATCCGCCGTTGAAGAATTTTCTTCAGCACATTTACCCTTGAATGAATGAGCCCGATTCGAGGTATCCTAGGATACTTGAATGACTTTGAACGAGCTCTAAATCACCCACAGTACATAGATTTAAGGGGAATGAAGGCAAGATAAAATAAAGAAGTTGAAATACTTTACTTGGGTTTAGTTTTTTTGATCGATTTGTTTTGTCTCCAGACGTTGGACGCATGTGCAGAGTGGGTGTATACTTTATTCCTTGAAGACGTTGGCGTATCGATTCTCCCTGCACACCGACCCCCGTTTTCTTGCTCCTGACACATTTGAAATACGCTTGATTCTACTATTATTTTTTTGACTCCTTACCACTTGTCGGTTTGTGTAAATAATGTCTTACGGTTTTCCTTCGCGATGAAGATGTTATAAGTCACTTTACTGAATCTATTTATTTATTTTATTTTAATATCAGTATTTTCAAAGGAATTCAAAGGCATTTGATAATAATATTTTAACAGATAATGGATAGAAGGATAATGGCATTTTTATGGTAAAAGAAAAAAGCTGGAGTCTGATATCTGACTCCTAAGAATTCTTTGAGAGTTTGCGTTTTTGAAGTCTATTGGATTTTTTTTTTCGCAAACCTTTGAAATGAAAATAATTTTATTAAGTTTGCGTACATTTTACTTATGGTAATATTTCAATACAATTATTGATAAAAACCCCCGCAATTTTTTTCTTTTAATTCAAATTTTATAATTAGAAAGGAAAAAAATAAATTGCTGATATGTAAAATAATTTTGAAAGTAATAAATAAAACTTTAAGTCGCTTTTGAAAAAAAAAAACTAAATTTGGGTATCATTTTGCCAAAAAAAAGTAAGAGATTAAATTAGATAGTGAAATTAAATAATTGAATGAATGATCGATTTAAATAATAGAATTTTGACAGTAGAGCATTAAATACTTTTTAAAAATCAATATAAATGTATATGAATCAATAACATTGATAAATGATATTTTCTTAGCACTTAAGCCTATCGATCAATGTTAATACAAGTGTATATTGATTTATAAAAATGATTATTTATTTCTTGATTGCAAAATCGCAATCCAGCATAAAATCAGTAACATGATTTTCAAGACCCGAGGTATTAAATTGGGCACACCCATTTTCTCCCTTTACTTATTGTATTGATATATAACTTATGATCTATATATATGTACACATAAATATATGAATATACCTATATACGTTTTGATATGATATGAGAATTAGATTTAGAAACATAATAACCATGTACACGTCCGTTCTGGTGTTATGATTTCGCACATTCGTTGACGTTTCTGAGTGCTAGCTGATACAAATTAACCCTATTATTGCCGGTCAGTAAGTGCAATGAACGGGCTATAAATTTTCATCAGCGAGCTCTGAATCTGCTATTATCTCTATATAGGCTTTGATATATTAGTCCATGGCTTTCTTATTTAAGCCGTTTAAATTATCACACGTCAAAACAATATAAATAAATTCTACCCCTTTTAACACTCGATCACTCAAAGCCAAAGAAAATATAAATATAAATAATAACAATAAATGAATAAGTAAATAAATAAATAGCTTTTGATTCTCGAGTATCCACAATTCTTATTTACGAGCGCACTAAACAATTCTCCTTATGTCCTCGTGAATTCTGCTGGTAAATCGAGGGTCGAAGTGACTGAGTGTAGGGGAGAGGGCGATGTATTTTTCTCTACTCGCGAAAAACGAGGGCGTAGAACGAGCTTATAAATGGCCCTCGATGCAGTAAACACTTGACGGTACTGCAGTATTTTATTTACTCGACGTCAATCTGGGAGAGGGAGGTTAAGTGGACATCGTAAACACTCGGTTTATTGTTTTCAAAAATAAATATTTATTTCTTTTCAATAAAACACAAAAAAAATCAAACTAATGCCAGCAAATCAATGGCGATAAATTTTTTTCATCAATTATTCCTATAACTAAGGAGCCTTCTTATGGGCTTAATTAGAAGAGTGGGGGGATTAGCCAATCATCGAGTAAGCCGAGTAGGGAGTTAGCCAATCACAGAATCGAAAAAGTGGGGGGTTAACCAATCACAGAGTAAAAACTACCATCTGATGATTCTGAACTTAACCTGTCTAGTGTAATTTTGTTTTTAATAGCAGAATATTAAGCCTTAATAATAAGGTTGAGTAGGAAAATAAATTCTAAGGGTACTAAATATAACTTTAACCTAATTTTCAACGGTCAATTAACTATTAATAATTTAATTAATTAATTTTTTTTTTATTGCAGAGCTTCTTGGAGGCTAATTCCAAGTGCTGGTGGAATGCAGCATTGGTAGACGCAACTCGTCAATTAAGATACAAAGGACATGTATCACCAGGTGTTTTGATGGTCGGCGGACCACCTTGTGCCTTGGAAGTACTCAGAGCAGCTTGGTCTCGAAATGTCTTAAGACCACCAGCTGATCATGCCATCACATGCCTTGGTAAGTCACACAACCTTAAAAATATCTATAACATTTTTTAAAAATCCAACCGAGTATCCTAATAATTTATGGTGACATCTCATTATTCAACACAAAGGAAAATTATTTTTTTTTTATAAATAAGACAGGCAGAAAAAATATGAGTTTGATATCTTAGTACAATATCCAACAGAGCATGTAAATTACCCTGTGTTATTTTATCTCATTTTATCTGAGCACACTAGGCTGTTCTTTACGAGCTTGGGAATAAAATAGCTCAGGAATTATATTCGGAAGATGCGTGTCGTTATACGTCTTTGTTGTACTATACCTGAGTATGCTGTCGGCTGTTGTACATAAAAAAAATGTTATCAGGTAGCTTTATACAAGCGACAAGTCATTGTCGTGTTGTTGGCTAAAGGAATATATTTTCTTAGGCACCCACACATGCGATTATTTATCCGCTCTGTCTGAGTTTTTGTCAATTTCCGGACGCGACACTTGTGAAACCTCTAATGCAATTGCTTGTAAAAAGCAATCCGTTATATTAGTAAGAATTAAAATTTATATCCAGTAGATGATACACATTTGCCTAGCAGCGTAGTTATAATGCATCGAATGCATGTACACATTATACATATATATGTCTGTTTGCAAACCCAGTGGATCTAGAAACTCTATAATTACTCTTGCTACTTTTATGTCTCTTTATCGGCGAGTATAAATTACTTTTATACATCATACTTTCTACTTTATTCAAATCCAATCCCCCGAGACAAATTTTCTAGTATTTATGTATATATATATACATTTATTTAATTATTTATTTGTATATCAATAAATATATATCCCGACTGTTATATTTTTATACCAATTTATGTGATAAATCGGTGTAATTAATTTTTTCTTTTTCTGTTTGAAAATAAAATTATTTTGTACATTTACTTCATGCGCGCGCTTTGCATGCGTTCAATTTATATATTTAATTATATTGCATATTTTTTGCTATTTAAATAATTTTATTTTACAAAATTTTTTTCTATTAGTCAGTGATGGAAATAAAATTAAAAAAAAAAAAAAAACATTTAGTGGCCTATTTAAATTCGTGTTCATTATTATTGCCATCAAAAGATCAAAAATCAGAAAAGAGTCCAAAATTTTTGAGCCAATTAATAACCAAACATTTTTTTTAATTATTAATTTTCTTAAATATTACGTGAGAAAATACGAAGTAAAAAAAAATTAAAAGCCTTTTAATACCTTTCAATAAAAATATAAATACTCAATTTATTTATAAATTATAAATTTAATTAAATTCCACAACGCAACTAATAAAAATATTTTATAATTTTATCGAAATTCAACACTTCTCAGTGATAACTGTAATAAAAATGCCTGAAAAATATATTTTATGCAATCGTCCATAAATTTTTTTTAGCAAAAAATATGCTGTTATAAAATATCCAGACTGTTATATGAACTGGTATCATCGCACTTGTGATAATGTCTTGTCCCAGCATATCAAGACGCCTACGTGTACTCCGAGGATCATTAAATTCCTATGCTAATATACACGTAAACAAGTTAAATGAAATAAAACGTACGTACTTAAGAGTACACGGACATACTCTACCTTCCTTGCATAATTGGCCTGGTGTCTTTACCCGTGAGCACTCATCCGAACAATTTATTATACTTTTCTCCCCGTACTGTCTCAAGTTATTTTATTCGATTTGTTTTTTCCGGTATCCCTATCTCTATCCACGCATATTTACATCTACATCTATATCCTTACCTATATATATTTTGATAAAACACTAATTTCATTTATCACCACAAGCTTCCGGGCCGTCAATTCATAAATCATTAATCATGATCTAAAGAAAAATGTCGAAAACAAATAAACCGGAGAGCCGTTACGGCCAACCCGATCTATCTTATTTAGACAATTCAAGCCAACTACCTCATAGATCTATTATAGATTACTCCAAATTTTTTTTTTTACAAACAACTTCATTCAAATAAAATATCATTTTAATTATTTCCTATGCATATTTTAATCAACTGTCATATATTTAAATTAAACCGTATATTTTAACATATAAATAGCTTTGGAATTCAACCCCTGAATTAAATATCAGAATGAGATCTGAATCTGATAATAAATCACTCATCCCGACACATTTCAATAAGATTGATCGATCTATTTTAAAAAAACAACTTTTTCTTCCAACACTTTCTTCAGTAGAAAAAAAAGTCTACGATTTATTTCCACGATTTTCTTAAGGAATTTTCGAAAAATTCTAGCGCGTCGCCACAGCAAAATACCGCAAACATAAAAGTAAAATGTTTGCGTGAGTTACGTAGTCGGTAAAAAATAAAAAAAATATAAAAATGGCCCCAAGGCTTTTATAAAGTCGATAGGTAAATTCTTGGACGAATCGAGGCGCAATAGAGTTTTATATACACGTTACGTATCCTTATGTCCGTATGTGCAGATCGGAGGTAAGCTAAAAGAAACGAGTTGAGCCTAAGGATAAAGGCGCTGTCTCTTCATAAAGATCGGGAGCCTTTAAAGACCACGATCCTCGTAAAGATACGTGGTTAACTCCAAGAAGCTCAGGTTATACTGGCCGCGGACGAGCCTCAGGGGCCCGCGGGCTTTGTGAAGGAAAACACCCGCTTCCTTAAGTTCCATTGGTCCTATTCACATAATTCTCAAATCGGTACAAAAGTCTGTGACCTTTAGAATTTTAAAAAAAATACATATATATTTTTTCTGGATTTTCTACTAAAAAAAACGCAATAAAAGTAAAAAAGTCATAAATTTAAACTCAAGACCGTTAGTCTTTTCATCGATGTCAAACAATATCTGAGATTCTGTCTCGTTATCGAAGGCACTAAAGCCTCAGTAGAGTTGGCAGATGGAGCCGGTGTCTAAATCATAGCTAAATATTTTTAAAATAACTTTATATCTGTACATACGATGCCGTTGGTCTTGAGTCTGGTGTCAGTGTACTGTCAGAAGTAAATTTACGGCATGTGAAAAGTATCTAACGTAGCTCGATTCTTTAAATGATCAACGAGCAGATACGTCTTGAAATTTATTTCGCTTTGATATTTGCACCAAAATTATTTCAAATGCTTCAATAATTTTTCTTTATCAATATTTAGTCGCTCCAAAAAAAAAAAAAAAAAATATCCTTATGTATGAATATGAGCAAGAGTTCAAGTATCGGTGTCTGGGTGTAGATACTGATATTATTTAAAAAAAGTTGTAAGTTACACGAGAAAGATCCCGTGGAGTCTGATGTCGCCGCCTGAGGCCGAGGTCTTGTCCTCGAAAGGAGTATCTCACGGTGGTACGTTGACAGGCTACGATTTCCATCTGCACAGCACTAGCCTTTGGGAAAATTATCTATTTATTGTCCACAGTTTTTCGTCATCTTACACTTAAAGCCTTACATACACTCAGCCTGAGGTTACCACGCGTCTTTCCCGTATCTCTCGTGTGAATTCATCAGAGAAACGAAATAAGACCGAGAGATCACGGCTTAATAACTATTAAATATCTCACGGTCCAACCCCTTAGCTCGAGGGTACTCGGATATTTCTTTGACCCCAGTTCAGTTAGAGGGCAAACGATTGCTTTGTCATCACCAGCAACATCAGTATCAGCATCAGCATCATGGATTATTGATGACTCCCGTTGTCTAGTAATTAAATTCCGGATCATAAATTATTAATTATTACTCCGACCCATTGAGCGGGATCACGAATTTGAACCCCGACTTCTATCCAAACACTGGAATTTAAATTCGAATAAATAAATGAACTTTTTTTTACAGTAAAAGTTATTATAATTATAACCAGTAGCTGGTAGTTAGATATTGTTGTCTGTAATATAGTAGCCAGGTAACGCTAAACCCACAGTATTAACCACCAGATACATATGAGATACTATTATACGAGCAGAGAATTAGTCGAGTGCAGATATATACCAGCTACCAGCCTACTCGTATCGCCGTCTTACTCAGAGTACTCGCTCTTGACTCAACACTCTTAAATATTACGTATAATATTCTACACACTATCTATATATATATATATATATTGAGTAACGGATAATTGCCACGCGGCTAATAAATAAATCCCGGACCTCCCTCGGTCACGCCCACGGTTAGAATAATAAGTCAAGGAGCTCTAAGTCTAATCGTTTTGCAAGCTCGTGTCGCCTCGTGATGTTCAAGTCACTCTGCACCCGCGGATCCATTAACGACTCTGTAATGAGACTAGTTACTCGCCAGCCATTTAACTGCTCCGTCTACTGCTTCTCTGCTAGAAAAAATTACATCACTTCTTCTCCGCATAATTTTACGCACACCGTAAAAATAATTTATTTGTCCAGCTAGAAAATATCTTAACCTCTTGAAATTCACTCTCGCGGATTTACTGTCAGCGATAATATTTAATAAAAAAATATAATAATAATAATAATAATAAATAAATGGTAAATTTAAAATCGAGTGTAAAAGACACATCACGAGTCTAGGAAATTAATCTCACGAGTTATTTTTTATTCGTCATCAGGGTGAGAAATATTGTGGCTAATAGTTGTAACATTATTATTATTATATTATATAAAAAAATGAAAATGTTTCGCTGATGTGAGTTAATATTATTTTAGTAATCGTGATAATATATTCAAATAATGACTTAATGAGCCGGATAATAACAAACGTTTTATAAGTCTTAGATTACAGGGTCGTGTTATGACTCACTAACGATGAGTGAACGACATTCACTTGGTATTAGTGGTATGGGCACTAAACCTAAAGACATAACATAAACACGAGTGCTGGAAGATGACTCTTTGTATAATAGCGGTGAAAAGCGTTTAAAGATAATAATAATAACGGTACGTTTAGTCTCGCAAATCTTGCTCGACACATGGGAATTTTCTTGTTCTCGGCAAAACAAAACGCCCGACAAACGGCTACACTTATATGCTGTATTATATATTATATTGCTGGTGGTATTGCTGGTGCTGATGCTGGTGGTGGTGCCATTACACACCAGGGCTTATAATGTACAAGATGATTCCGTGGTCCACTCACTTACTCGCCCAACGAGTTAAGTTCCTTTGGGTAACAACCGCGAACGTAAGAATAAACGCGGGAACACAAGTTTAAAAGCAACTTTATAGTATGCCGCTCGTAAGCAAGCGAGCCCATTTATCGTTATCTTAACGAGAATCGGCAATTTTCTGGCCGACTTCGTCGCACGAGGTACTTCTTTTAGCATCACGACGCTCTGTAGTTATACATACACATACATCATATATATACATATTAAATATATAAACTGTGAGAATAGATCTACGGATCTAAAGCTGCTTAGTCGTAATTGCCAAGTGAAAGTCAAAACTCCCGTAGTCGAAATATCATTTTTTAATTTTTAAACTCGCGAATTAATATTCCGTAGGCAATATTTACAATGTGAAAGTACCCACTATTTTTTATTATCTTAATTTTTTATTCGATCACCTCGAAATTTCTATTTGCTCAGTTCTCATCCTTAAAAAAAATAATTTATGCACAATCGAAAAAAAAATTACGTAAATATTTAAATAAAGCGAAAAAATATTTTTCACTTTTATTCGCCGAGATAAAACTTATAATTAAATAAATCATGGGTGGCAATAAAAAAAATTAGTAATTAATCACAAGAAATCCTGTAATCAAAGTAATAAAAATAGTAAACATGGACATAATTCAAAATCATCATCACGTTTATGAATAACAAATATCTTGATGTATTTAATAAAGTATCATGTGCATATATATGTGTACTGGTTGTGATAAATGAACACACATGTAAGTTATCTAGAGGTGAGGCGAGTCGTGTATGAACATATTGCCCGGTCATGGGAACTGGACCGTTCCAAATAACGCCTTAGCCTTTATATACTTAGCAGTCTGGAGATATAGTGTCTTAGTGTCTACTATATGTACTATGTACTATATGCTATGTACTCCTACTCAGGATCAGAGTTAACAGATAGATATATACATCTAACCTCCTCACTACTATCCATATTCACCCTTTCTCTCGTGTCTAAACTCTGGTTATGCCCGTTAAACGCCGTACTACATGCATACACCCATCTATCTCATTCGCCATGGACCTCGGACTCCTACGCGTCTTCATAAACTCCACGGCACGTATAACACTTTTATTTATATACAGGCATTACCTACAAATGCTTTTTAAAACAACAGACTGAGACTGGATAGATGAAATGTACACCCTTCACTTAAAAGTGTGCAAACCCGCCCGAGAATCATGTCAACAACATTTCCCATATACCTTTCAATCAACCTATCAACCGATATCACACTTTTGCTGAATTATAAAGTTACTTGTACTATAATATTATCTTGTTTAAGATTTTTAAATATTTTATGGCTTAATATGTCAGTATACTGATGTGATACCAAAACCATTTTTGACATCCCGTCAAAAAACAAATTCTAGTTTAATCTTCAAAAGCTGAAATTATTTTGATGTTTTATTTAACGCCCAGAAAGTAAATACTTTAGTACTAAAAATCCTCGATGACAACTATGAGGTCTAAATGCGAATAATTTATCGATTTTCAATTATAAGTAAGATCTCAAAATTTTCAACGGATCAAAAGTTATATTTCGGACTTTTAAAAATTTTAGATAGAAAAAGGGAGGGAGAGAATCCGCCGAATGAGACTTTTGAGGTTCAAATGGGGATAAAATTAGTCGTTTTGAGTATTTTGAGGCTCTAATCCAGATTATGTTATTCCAGTTTAGTCCTCAGGGGTAAAATTGGTCGTAGCTACTCCTTTGAGGACTAAACTATGATAACTTTCTATACTGTTTTCAATCCTAAATTTCTTAATTGATCTTCAAAATCTTCATTGAGAACTTTGGGATTTAAATCTAAATTTGTTTTTTGATTCGGTATATATTTAATAATAATAATATAAATAATTTGTATACGTATAGAAAAGTATAAATGAAATGTCATAATAATTATCAGTTACAAAAATTGATAATTTAGAAAATTAATAGAAAAGTATTGGAGTCATGTAATAAATTAACGTTTCTATATACAAAAATTTATTTGAGTCAAGTATTTGGTCTGATGGAGAAGTTTCTCTGAAACGTTAATGAGAAAATAAAAATAAATTAAAAAATTGTCATTATCAATCAGATTGACTTGAAATCATTTAACGTGTAATAATAATAATAGTGAATTTAAAATATGTTAATTATGATGGACGTATTACACAAGCTTATAAATGTTGGATTGGTATTTAGAAGTATTTAAATATTTGGACATGAGTTTTTTAATAAAACTGATCGTATGAATATTTAATGATGAATAATAAAGCGTAAGCATTAAAAAATGGAGAGTGAGCAGTGTCGGGGAATCGCGACAAGCTACCGCGAGCATAAATGCTGACCGCGAGAGCATAGATCACGAAATCTTATTCGTGGATCTGCCGGCGCATAATCGCGGGGGTACTGGATGCCGTGTATAAGACTAGTGTAGATTACATTATCTTAGCATAGCTTATGGCTGACGCTACGTGCCGAGTCAGCATGCCGTTGGGAATAGGCAAGAATAAAAAGGGAAATAATACCAGTGGATACAGTAACACATCCGGTGGTCGTGGTTGGATCGAGTATCCGTTCATGCAGAATTATTCTTCAAGGAAATAAAACCCGTATTATTATTTTCAAATTTATTGCGTATTCTTTTGAATTTCGAGCTACAAAATACATTTTTTTTTAGTTAATACATTTTTTTTTAGTTAATAATAAAAATTTATTAATAATTTCCAGGTTCGGAATTTTCGTTACTGAAAAAATTTAAATAAACAAACCGCGAAATTTTTTCTCAAATTTTTCTGTTTAATTTTTTTTCTCGAATTACTTCGGAGGTATTAATGATTGAATAAAAAAAAGATATTTTGCAAGCTTATAAATTGTAATGATTATAAAATTGAAGCGCGTAATAAATTTATTCGATTGTGCAATGGATTGATTTGATTAACAGACAATATCGATGAGATAATACGGATAAATCACTTTACTCTCGGGATCTTTGAACCTATTTAAACAGCAATGACTTAAGATTGTTCGAAATCCTCTCACAGAGTTCTCATACCTTGTGCTCACAACAGTAGAGTAATAGCAATAAAAAATAAGGATAATAAAAAATAGGAAACGTCGATTGGAGCGAGGCGGAGTGAATCGACAGACATGCACCTCCTTGTGTACCTGCCGCTCGTCGATCAAAGAGAACCGTGTGCCTTTAAACCGATACCTCCATGTGTATTGCACACACATATATTTATGTATATATATATTTATGGGGTACTGAGCTCAAGTCGTTGTATCGCGAGTTATTCTCTGCTCGTTTGCCTTCCGCTCACTTTACTTGCAAGTGCTTGCTTGCGGTCGATCATCACAACTGCTGTGCTTATATTTAAACCCATACATACATATATATATATATTAATATATCGGTATAAAATAAAAGAAAAGTCGTGAGATGGTGATCCAACAGGTGACTATCGATGTCTACGGTTCGTTAGTCAACAATTCAACAGGCAGATTGGCCTTTTATTTAATAAATTAACAAATCGGCTGTCTTTATTTTCAATAGAGTATCAAGTATCGCGTTATATCATTGAATTATTGAAATATTTTTATTTTATTGCTTTTATTACTCTATTTTATTTATGATCACGAGTTAGCTGTGATTAAATACCAAGAGATTTCAATTTTAACAACAAGCTATAAATTTTATTTAATTCTGTATAGTAGTGGAGAAAAAAAAATCCGTTATGCTGAGACTGAGACTGAGACAGAGACTGAGGCTGAGGCTGAGGCTGAAACTGATATTGATATCAATGCGAATTGAGTGCTGTTGTTATTACTGTAGTGTCTAATGTAAGAGAGCAATAAGTGAGAGTTGGACTCTCGATCTCTCTGCTACCCACGGAGACAAGGACGTCTATCGTTGGAAGGACGACGACGACTTTGACCGGTTTAGCACCTTCGCAAGTCGTTCACTCGGCACTACCTTACGATCATGTGCCACTGAGGCTGAAAAATTTCAAAAAAAGAAAATAAAAAATAGCTCACATTTTTGGGACTCGGTTTTTGTGGGACTCATCAATGGGATGAGGAATTTTCGGTCTTTAGTAGTGTCGTTGACACAAATCTCGGGATAAAGACGTGCGACCACACCTCGCGGCATTCAACGGCCTCTGTGACGCCTTTGTCAATGCGTAGGTGTATTTGTATATATTTTTATACTTTGCAGTTGGATACTACTAATCCTAAAGGTCAAAATAATTTTTTTTTTAATTTTGTCACCACTAGAAAAATTTTCAATTTTATTTTTATTATTTTTTACAAAAAAATTCTGGAACCCTTTAAAATACTCCAGACCCTTTTTAAATATTTAAAAATACTTCAAAATTCTGATACTCGAAAAATTTAAAAATCTAACGAATTTAAAAAAATTCTCAAATTACTGAAGGTTCAAAAATTGGACCTACAGTGGATTAAAGACTAGTAATTATGATGATAATAATAATAACCAAGGTAAGAAGGACTCACATGTAAAATACAATTAAAATTTTAAAAGATACTTATCTACATAATTTATAAAAAAAAAATTACAAGCCGAAAAAAAAAATAGCAATTCTTAAGTCATTGTCCCGCCTAAGCGACAATTATTAGCCTCACCCGGCAAGGACAACATGTAAAGTGTAATTATAACCACGCATACCCGCGTAACCCGGCTCTACCTATGAGTACGAGCATCCGTTTTAAAACCTTAGGTGTGACTCGCAGCAAAAGATATTTAAAAATAAAATAGCCAACACGTTACCGAGACAATGTAATAACATCCAATAAATATAAATATGCAATAGCAGTAACATAATAATAAAATATATATAAGTATAAATAAATATAAATACAAATGTACGAACGTGTTGACCTATCGTGGATCTACACAACGGCAACATGTAGGCTAATGTTAAGAAAGCATGACGAGTTGCAAACACACTAGTAGTCTACACTTGGCAGTATGCAATCTGCAGTCTCCAGTTAAAAGTCTGCATCAGTCCGAGACTCAGAGCTTACTGATGCACACTGACATCCACCTTCTGATTGATGACACGCGTCCTCACTTTGTCAGCGCATATTTATGCGTAGGGGCATCGCTTTCATCGGAGTCTACATACATATATACATATATGTACTGATATGATATATCTAACAGCAAATTATCAGCAACAATTTATGACAGATGCAGACGCGAGGGCAATTATCTACCGGCTTATTTAATATTTTATATTTATTATTTTTAAAATAAATGAAGTTTTAATCTCGGCCCTCTCTCTTCGGAACAACGCCCACGCGAGTGATAATAAGCGATTGATCTACAGCCGATTTTCTCTGGCGTCGCGCGTAACAAATCGATAATTTATCGATTTTCAACCGGAATACTATTTTTTTTTATTATTTTCTTGGATACGCGTGTGTATGTGGTAATAATAATAATAATAACAATGAAAATAAAAAATGACCAGTGCCTTGGAGCAGAGCGAGTAGATTAAGTTCGCTTGCATAAACCTATTTCACCCTTGGTCGATTTAAATCGATTGCCAATTCAAGAGCCTGCCAGTCAGGTACCACATATTCGTTGACGTGTCACGCAACCGTTCAATTGTGAACGAAAAAATTTAAGTTACATATAAATTTCTCCAGACATGCCACTTTAATTAGTTATTTTTTATATTTTAAATTTGAACGAGTATGGATAAGAATTAATCGAATGTGATTTATAAAATTCATTTTTTTCGTGAAAAGGATAAATATTTTAATTAAATAAAAAAAAAATAATTTAGTCAAATTTCACTATTTTTTTAAATTTAAATAATGAAAATTTTTTTATTTACAAAATCAAAATTATTGTTTTGAAAATTTATTTAAATTTTTCCATTATTTAGAAAATTTTTCCCAACTTCTTGACTTTTTTTTGTGATAACAAAAAAAAATTTTAATAAAAATAAATTTGAAATCCAGGGTAAAAAAATAGTTGTAGCAAAAAAAATGATAAAACCGTTTTTAATAAATAAATAAATAAAAATATAAAGCGTGTAATCATTGAACTTGAAAAGCCCACGCGACTTCCTGCCTCGACCGTCAATTTAACATTATTACTAGCGAATATAATATAAAGCTCCAGTTATAGATGATTTGTAGTGTGATAAATGATGTTTTGAGATTACTGTGATTAACCAATCGTATCGATCGATCAATCTACTCTAGTTTATATATATAGATATTATTCTATTTCGTATACAAACGATAATCAATTTAGTTTTTTAAAAATAAATTTAAGTAAATTATTACTACGCAAACAGTTATTTATTTATTACCAAATCATTATCATCAGCACAATCAATATTCTTATTGTTATTATATTAATTTAAATAATATTGTTTATCGTAAATCAGGAGTAAGTAAAGTTGTAATAATAATACGAAATAGACACCCGGATTGGCCGGAGTGATGCTATCAAAGAGAGACAGGTATGCAGATTGATTATCGATACGTTCAATCGATATCCCAACAACCGGACAGGTTTAACTTCTTCAATGTATTGTATATATATATTTATATGTCCGTATACTGGTTCCTGGCGTATAGTGTATAGTAATATAGTGTACAGTGCACTGTGATGCTGAACTCATTCTCAACTTAAAATCCCTTTCCGTGACATATAATACACATCAACGAATAAGATACATATCAACTTGCTTAACTTTATTATTTTTACTTGTGTTTATTTATATATTTTTTAAAATGGAAAAACGAGTTTTCACAACCAAGTACAAGTATAGAC